>CM031242.1:617726270-618176871 GCA_018340775.1 Taxus wallichiana var. yunnanensis | reverse complement strand
GGAATGGGTAAAATCCATTTGAGTCTCAACAGAAGTAGTACTGTTGAATCAAAAAGGAGAGGTAAGTAAACCAAGGCCCAATCCCTTTTTCATGACTCTTATAATAGGTAGGAAATTACTACATAATTCTATGATAGACTCTAGTGCCAACACTACAATCATGCCCAAAGCAATTGCAGATGCCTTGGGCATTAAATACGAGCCCTTAAAAAGAGGAGTTATGCAACTAGATGGGAAGTCCATCCAAACCATAAGAGCTATCAAGGGACTCCTATTACAACTCTATTCCTTCCCGAACATTACCATTCCACAAGATATTGTGGTAATCGACATCCCACTAGTCTTCAGACTATGCCTCTCTCATGATTTCACAGCCAAGATTAGAGGCTATATGTCTCTTGATTGGTCTCATTTGATTCTGTGGACCAAATATGGGTCTAAAATGAAGGTCTTGTTAGAACCCCTCACCAAGGAACATATAATAGACACAATGGCTTCAGATTCAAGCTTCCCATGCCATGATCACTAGAGAAGAGGAATCATATACGAGGAAGGTGATCTTCAAAGTGGTAGTCATTTACCAACCTTCCTCCTAGAGATCCCTTTGGGAACTTCTATTCCACTAGTTTGGGTACTTATGTCATTTTTGATGAGGACTCCATGATCCTAAAGGTGGTGGAAGGATATGATAAAAGGAAGGAATCCCTCCAAATATCCCTAGATATGGACCCTACATTTCAACGGGGCCAAAAGAAAGAATGACTCAGGAGCTAGAATATGTTTATTATCCCCAAGCGGAAGGAAGATACTCCAGTCATTCCATTTCCAATTCTCTTGTACCAGTAATGAGGTAGAATATGAGGCCTTAGTGCATGGCTTCGACCACGGACCCAAAAAAAAGGCATTAAATAGTTGAGAGTCTTTGGCAACTCAGAATTGGTAGTAACACAAGTAAGAAACTCTTCACCACAAAAAATCCTAGGATGAGGTCCTATCGGCATCGGTGTGGGATCTCATCAATGATCTTGAAGCCTTCAATATCAAGGTTATTCCCCGAGATCAAAATACTAAGGTTGATAGGATGGCCTTGATTGGGTCACAATTTGACCCAATACAGGGATTTGATAGAAAATGAGGACACCATAAAACTAATCATCCACCCTTCTATCCCCACAACATTGATCATTGGCAGGTCTTTAGTAGTGTGACCATAGATTATACACTTCCTCTAGCAATCTAATCAATTTACAAACCAACTCCAACCCAAGATCGAGGAAGCATATGGAGATCAGATTATCCATTTGAAGAAAACAAACTTCTAAAAGGGTTAATAACCCTAGAGAGTATTTTTGACTCAGATGATGCTAGTTTAGACCGAAGGAAGTTTTCAGCAATAAAGGAGGATTATGTCAAACTGGAAGTGTCTAAGGAGAGAAGGCTAAAGGTTGGGAGATTGGTCACCCAAAAGGAAAAAGAAATACTTGTGGCTTTATGTCATAAGTATGATAAGGTGATGGCTTGACATATGATGAATTGCATGGCTACAACAAAGATATCATCCAACACACCATTGACCTCAAAGAAGGGACTAAGCCTGTGTCAAAAAAAAGAGGCCTGTAAACCCAAAAATAGAAGCCCTCATGGCCGGAATTGAGAAAACTGCTGGAAGCCCATATAATCTTCCCGATCAAGCATACAACGTGGGTCTCCAACCTAGTTCTAGTGAGGAAGAAAAATGGTGAGATCAGGCTCTACATAGATTTCAGAGATCTAAATAGGGCATCCCTAAAGGACCACTACCCTTTTCCCTCCATGGAGAAAATATTACAAATGGTCACAGGCTCGAGATGTTTTCTCTGCTGGATGGTTTTTTGGCTACAATCAGATATGGCTCACAAAGGGACCAACACAAGACTATGTTCATGACCAAATGGGGAACTTTTGCATATGTAAAAATTCCATTTGGACTCACAAACGCATTAGAGCTACCTTTCAAAGGGCCATGGACAACATGTTTGGAGCATTGATCAACAAGGTGATTCTTATATACCTTGATGACCTCACAGTGTTCACCAAGACAACAAAGGAGCACTTCGATGCCTTAGAAGTTGTGTTCAAAAAATTCCAAGAGTTTGGAATCTCTCTGAACCCAAAGAAATGTGTCTTCAGAGTGCCCAAGGTAAACTCTGGGGAATATTGTGTCAAAGGAAGGATCTCCATTGACCCCAAGAGAATTAAAGCCATTCTGGAGCTCCCCTTTCCATTCAATAAGAAAGTGGTCCAATATTTCTTAGGAAAGATCAACTTTGTCAACAAGTTCATTTCGATTTTTTGAGACAATCCACCTAATCACTCTCATGCTCAGAAAGGACCTTAATTTCAAGTGGACCATTGAAGGTCATCAAGCCTTTTAAAGCCATAAAAGAAGCTATTGCATCCACCCTAATGTTGTGTAACCCTGACTTCTCAAAATACTTCATTATGTATGTATACAGAGGTAAACATAGCATAACATCCATACTAATGTAGAAAGGAGAGTCACAGGAGAGGAACATCCGATCACCTTCTTTTCAAAAACTCTCCATGACTACGAAACAAGGTATAACTTTGTAGAGAGACAGGATTATGCCATAGTTAAGGGTCTGAAGAAATTCAGGCACCTGGTCACTCATAATAGGATCCAGGTCATGGTGGCTCACTCCAACATCAAAGAATATATAATGGAGGGTGAGATAACTGAGAAAAGAGAGAATTGGATCACTAAGATCCTTGAGTATGACATTGAGGTAAAACCCACAAATCTTGTATGGGGTAGGGGCATATGTCAATATCTAACATAGGACTCCATGCCCTTGATTGATGATGAGCCCGAAGAGATATTTTATCTTCAAGAAAGTGAATTAGTTGGTGGGTCGTCTCAGATAGGGTCCATTTCATGTAGACCAAGAAATACCCAGACCATCTCCCTTAAAAAGAGGAGATATTATTGAAAATAGGATCTAATTTCACCATCATTGACAATTTCCTTTTTAAGAGAATTTTAATGGAATCCTACTCAAGTTCTTGGAAGACGATGAGGCTGAAAGAGTCTTACGTGAATTACATCACGGGAGATCTCGGAGGTCATTTTTTGGCCCAAACCATAGCCATAAAAATCTTACAAGTAAGGATACTTTTGGCCAAGCATGTTTACTGATAGTCAAGTAGAGATAAACAAATGTAAGGTTTTCCAAGTTTACATAGGTTTCTGAGGAACACAACATTTCCTCTCAACCCCATCCTGATTGAGGAGCCATTTGCACAATGGGTTTGGACTTCATCAGAATGGTTAACCCAACTTTGAGCAGCCACAAATGGATCCTCATGAAAACCAATTACTTCACCCGATGGGTGGAGGTAGTCCCACTTAAAGAGTCCACTGAGAATGTGATCCTAACTCCTATAGATATAACTACATGCTTCACCCCCCCACATTGTTATATCGGATATAATGCTAAGGCCTTTTTGGGGGCCAAAGTATCTAAATTTTTGGTAAAGCATGGATCTACCTAAAGACATCCTCTAATTATTACCCATAGGGAAATGGTTTGGTGGAATCTACTAATAAAAACTTGATCAGGCTCATAAAGAGAATGGGGCATGAACATAAGAGATTGTGGCATGAACACATCAAAACAACCCTATGGGATGATTGGATCACTCTGAAGTAGATCCTAAAACTTCACCATATGAAATAGTCTATGGGAAAAGTGTTGTAATGCCAATTTCCTAGAAATCCTTACATTGCAACTATTGAAAAAGGCTGAGATAGAAGAAAATGGAGCAATGTAAGTAAGACTTTCCAGTTGGTAGAGCTCCAGGAGAAGAGGGAATCCACTCATGAAGCCATGATCAGTCACCAACAAGTGGTCAAGACTTGGTTTGATCAAAGACATCAAAACTAGAATTCCAGGTCGTAAAACTATGGTTTTGAAATGGGACGCAAGGGCTGCCAAGCCAAGAAATCATGGAAAGTTCGACCCATTATGGATGGGACCCTTCAAAATCAGCACATGTAAGAACACAATATGTTTGAGCTCAAAACTATGGAAGGTGATTCCTTGGTGATTTCGGTAAATGGAATTCACTTAAAACCTTTCCTATAAGTCCCTTCATAAAATATTGTATCATATGTATATTTTTCTTTTCTTTTCCTTTTCACTTTGTCTTTTTGTCTCTTTTAATAAGTGTCTTAGACATGTGTCCTTCATGGATTCTCCTTTCCCCTTTTTGAATTCTTGGAGGGAGTGTACCTTCCTAATTTTCCCAAAATTAATGATCCAACAACTTCAAAGTACACTCGAGAGGAGAATATTTGGAATTGATACGAGATCTCTCAAAAGCACAGAATTCGGTGCTTTGGGTCATTAATTAGAAATGGGTTGTTATGTGAAATGACTCTAAATGCATGTGAGCCATTACTCTCCAAGTTGAGGTGGTTATTTAAGAAACCCAAGAGCATTCAATGGGCTCATTTCAAACACTGGAGTCTCTGAATCAATCCATCTAGAGCCAAAGAAAAAGAACCAGAGTCTCCTCAAAATTCCAAAATGCCATGGCCACTTCCAGCTCTGCGACCACCAGTGAAGTCTTATGCAGGGAAGCCTACACCCCCTCACCCTCTTCAATCAAAGTTAAGATTCTCGGATAAGGTGTCTCGATCTAGTGACCCTACTATAGTTTTCAGACTTCACCGATGACATCTTCGATCCCATCCTCAACAAGAAGCCAAAGGCCTTAAGAGAGGAAACCTACGCCAAGTTTATTAACCTAGGAAATTATGAATCTTTCGGCTCAAGGACCTAGAGCATGACCCTCACCCATATATGGTGCCTCTTGTGCACCCATTCCTAGAAGCTCATACAAATGTGTGTGGGATGTTTTAATTCAGAACCCATACCATCTATGGTAGGAACCTAATGGTGGTGATTACACCACAAGCTATCAGGGACATGTTGGCTCTAACCCATGACCCAACAACCAGTTTCTACAATATGGCCAAACTCCAAAATGTCTGGGCCCAGTTCCAAAATAAAGCTTCATTCCTTAATAGGGAGTTAAGGTAGGTAGAAAACTCAGGTGGTTATGGAACTGTGACCTTCCCCATTCCATTAAAGTCACTAATGGTAGATTCTCAGGATGTTTATTCCATGCTGTGTTCATTTTCAGATAGGATTCAGACAGGAACATCAAGGATTGGCAGAAGGTGGCCCTATTTAGAATGAGGTCTATCGTAAAAGAGTAGGCATACTACTTTGACTTCACATAAGTCATTATGGAGTCTATTTGTGAGCAACTCCACCGGTTCTCAGGTAACCTCCACTTTTAGGTATTCTTCATACATGTTCCACCTGATTCTATATCAGAATGCCCAATATTTTGGTCATTTCATGACTAACCTTATGGGACATGGATATTGATCCCCAAAAGGTCATTCTAGTGTCCATGGACCCATGTATTGTCTCATTCATCAGACGTATATGAATTCTTTAATTATTTTATAGAGCCCCTCCTTCTAGAAATTGATCCTGAAGGGATCAACAACAGAATGAATGATTCTATGCAATCCATCCTCTTTAGACCCCTTTACACCCCTATGATTATTTCTTCACCAGAGGGACACTCCATGATTCATCTGCATGGTTTCAGGGATGAATCCTTTATGCTCCCAAGGGTCCTAATGACTCATGTGGTGGGTCTCGAGATAGCTAGGTAGCTAGTGCTCCTAGACATTGAATTCAACTCAAGCCAAGAAGAAGGCACTCTATGATCTCCCCTTGAGAAAGGGAGGAATCACCGTACTTAAGAGAAAGGTGGATTACATCCTCTCACAAAATTTGGCCTCCTATGACTTTTCCATAATTCAAGACTCATGGAGATACGACCCAGATGGGACAATGGCCACAACCCTAATCCATAATAAGGTCTCTGACTCTTACAAACATGAGTTCGAGGAAATTTTTTGAAGCAAGGCGAACCCCTTGCTAGATTTTCCTAACATATTCATTGAGCTCAATGACATACCAACCCCGATTGGGAGGCATTCCACCCAGTAAAAGCACAAGTATGATCCCACCCTCACTATGAAAAAGGGACTTAGGAAGCCCTAAAGAGGAAGAACTAGAGCATAGAGAAGATTGAATCCTATTGGAAGTATAGGTAGGAGATCAACTAGACCACCCTCAATTTTGAGGAAGTCTCTAGTGAAGAGAAATGGGAGGAGCTTTGGGATGCCGATCATGGATCTATGGATCCGAAAGCCAAGAGTGAGGATATGGTAACAATCACCTCGAGAGCGGCCTATGGGATCGATGAAAGTCTTCCCATGCTTCCCAATAGTAGTTACTAGTTCTTCCTCCACCTTCCATTCCCAAAGGTCTTCTTTTAGTTCAAACCCTCACATCAAACCCCAATCATCCCCTCGGTGGAAACTTGTGGATGAACCGACATCAAGCCCACCATGCAAGAAGCTAAATTTGGTCATGTAGCCACCACTTCTTCTCCTCCTCTCTTCCACCTCCAGAGGCTCCATTTTAGTCTCCTCCTCCACCATTTCCCCCTTCTAAAAGTGTTCCTCCATCTTTCACCCCATCATCACGAACTCTTCTTCCACCCAAAGCCCCTCTCTCCACCAT
This sequence comes from Taxus wallichiana var. yunnanensis, assembly GCA_018340775.1. Classification (NCBI taxonomy): domain Eukaryota; kingdom Viridiplantae; phylum Streptophyta; class Pinopsida; order Cupressales; family Taxaceae; genus Taxus; species Taxus wallichiana. Next base: position 618,170,197 of record CM031242.1, on the reverse strand, counting down.
TCCAACCTTCTCCCCCGCACATGGTGACATCCCTTCTTTGGCCTAAGTAAATTCAATTCCCCAACCACAAGTTATAATTCCTTATAGTCTGTCACCCGGATCCCTTTCATGGGTGGGATTGTTCCTTCTCCCTCAAATTTTTGAGTCTAGAAGAGACCACCAAGGCCACCTAGATAAAAGAAGGGAAAAAAAAGAAGAAATAAATGATGATACTAGCAAAAAGAAGATGTGGTCATTATATGACCATCAAAAATCTCCTTAACTATCACTTAATCATCCCCAGTATCCAAGACCACGAAAAAAATGTAGCCTAAATGACTACTCTATCAACATTGTCACACACTCAACCTTTTGAGTTTCAGCCTTAGGAAAAGGTCAAATTAATGAATGAAACTATGAAAGTAGTCACTACAGACTACTTGAAGCTCAACAATCAGCTGAAAAAGGCACAAGCTAGCCTAAGCAAGGTGGAAGCCACTATAGCCAAACATCAGGCTGAGATAAAGAGCTAGAGAAAAGAAATAAATCAGCTCCACAAAGAATTAAAGGAGGCTTCATCAAAAGAAGCCCTTGTGGCTTCTCAGATGGAAGAAAAGACTCTAGTAGCCAAACTTTCCACATCAAAGGCCTCTACCCATTCTCTCACACAAGAGAAGGGAGCCATCCAACAGAGTTGATTCAAGAAAGGTGGAAGTGGAAATGATACAAGCCAAGATATACAATGTCAAGGTAGAAAGGGAAACCTCCAAAAAAAAATGAAATCATTTGAGGATGCAGTCAAGGACTTGACCTAGAAGATAGGAAAACAATCCCATAAAGGGGGAATCATAACATTAGTGTAAGAATTGTATGCTTCTTATTGTGACAGGATTGCCACAACAATAGCAATGATCTATCTAGCCCCCACACTTAGATTCATATCTGATGCACAAGGATTGTGCTCAAATGTAGAAACCTTCACCTCCACCATCAATAAGTGTTTGCCAAGGTCCATGAATCAAATATTTTGATTCAAAAACTTTATGATGCTTCAAAATCCACCCTTGAAGGGGTAGGAATCACTAACAAGTGGGTGATTCCACAAAGATCAATGAGATTTTTCAAGCTCTGCAACAAGGCATCCATCAAGTGCCAAAATCTCTTGGCTCAACTCCACCAGGAATCAGAGAAAGGAAGCATAAGCATCAATGAACTAGTCCAATTAGGCTTTCCTTCCCCTTCCTCGATGACTCTATAGTCCTTTCAAAGGACCAAATTCAATAGCTCTCGTAATCACCAAATGCCAGACAAGACTATCTTTCAGTATCTTTAAAGGAGAGCTCCAGTGTTATTGAGGTGGAGGCTATTTTAAACCCCATCGTGTAGTTGGAGTTCCACTTGCACGTAGTAGTGTAGAACCTCCAAAACTTCTCACATAAGGAAATAATCGAACTAGACCGAGCCTTTTCCAGGCCTTACAAAGAAGGACCTACCCAATGGAGGAGGAATGGCTTAGATATCGTTGCTTTATTGGGCAACTCTAAGTGGAATTTTTGTGAGCCACATTTTGTTTTTTTGAGGCTAGGAGATTATCGGATCCTTCCATGACTGGCACAGAAGTCCCTTGGTGAGTCACCATAATTGTAGAGTCCTTTTTGTATAAGACTCTTTTATCAATCACCACCTTTTGTTCCCCCAAGATCTTGTTCTTTTTCCCGCTTAAGCCTAAAATCGACTAAGTATGGAGATGCAAGTGAAGGTGTCCACATGTCTCTTTACACACTCGAGGGCATGAAGAGAAAGAAAGGAAGGCCCCAAACAAGCATAGTCCCTCCACGTGTCCCAGGCCCGAGAAATTTTCCTCACGGGTCAAAAGTCAAAAATATAACAAAAACACAAAATCACTCCACGTGTCACCTATGCACAAATTCAAATAAAGAGAAAGAAAGGAAGGCCCCAAATAAGTGCATGCTCTCCCACATGGTAGAAAGGGAACATCACCGACTCAAGGAGCACTAGTTGGATGAATTAAAGGCAATCACAAATATCCCAATAGGTAGTTGGGATATTGACCCAAAAAGGGGAAGATCATGTAAGAAAATTGAATGTTGTCAGGAAGCTCTAATTCCAAACATAGGAGCAAGAGCTAGGATATCTATAAAAGGGCATCTGATCTAGAAGAAAAGGAGAGGAGAAATTTAGAAAAAATAAACTAGAGTTGAAAGAATTTCTGATTCATTTTTATATTAGCTAGCTTAGTAAGACTTTGTTATAAGAGGAAGTTGTAATTTGTGCCCTAGCAGGCCTTATGTATTATTTTCTCCATAAATAAAGAGTTCTTGTTCTGTGCACTTTGGATTTCATATTCTATGTCTCTCTTCTTTCACTGCTAAGTAGTTCTAGATAAATTAGGAGATCTATCATGCCCTTAGGTTTTCTTTATTCATTTATTTTCTATGTATTATCATGTTTTACATCTTCTCGGACTTTGATGCTCTAAGATACTTTTGAAAATAGTGGATCATGCTAAAATTCTCTTCAAACTATTCTAGATAGTCTCTTAGATATTTTTGTGTCTTTTTAGGATCTATTTCAGTATAATCACCTTAGTTAGTTTTACATTTTCATTATAACCTTATCTCACTCCATAAAGAAGATGTAGCTTCTTTAAAATCTAGAGGTTACCTTAGGGCACACGTCCCACTAACCTAAGGTATCCAATGACTCCGATGGTTCATTTGTAATGATAATCATCAATAAATCCCTTGTGTTCACTAAATCTTCAATCCTTCATTAATGGATTCCATCACATAGTATCAAACCCGAAATCCTCCATCCCAAAATTTACCTTTTTGATTTACAAGAGTTCTAGGGATCTCAATACAATTTCAAATCCAAAATGGTGTTTTTGGTACAAACTAATACCAGTTTGGCCAATTACTCAAATTATCATATTATCAAACCCGAATACAACAAAAATTGGAGCTTGGGATCTCAAGATAATGTCAAATCCAAAATGGTGTTTTTGTTACAAACTAATACCAGTTTCACCAATTACTCAAAATATTATATTATCTATACAATAACATGCTAAAAATATTAAACCCTCAAAATTTCAATTTATGATCACTCGTAACATTCAAAAATTGTGAGGAATAACAAGTAAGGAAAATATGGTAATTTTCCCACAATAAAGCAGTTCTTCAAAAATAACTTGCTAAAAATATAAACTTCATAAAATGGTAAAGTATCATCAATGGAGGTGAATTGATAGTACCATGAGATTTAGAATATCAAATTTGAGAAAAAAGGCAAAAATTCCCAAAATAAGCAGCTCTTAGTCCCACTTGCCAAAAATAGAAAGTTTTAGTTTTAAGTGTAGAAAGTTGTTGTCAACTCCATTTTCAGTCATATCACTACTTTTTCTATCATCATAGGGTTTTAAGGTATTTCCATATTTCAAACAAGGAAATATAATCTCCATAATGATCTTGAAGCATCATTTTGATCATAATTGTGTCAAAGGAGCAAGACAGGCATATCGAGGTGCAGTAAGTGAAAGTGGGGAACATTGTAAGGCTATCAAAGGATTTTAAGAGGATCAAGAGCTTCATTCCAATTCAATTCATCAAGAGGTTGGTGAAAATAATCTTGATGAGAAGTATTTTATTTGAGTAAGGAAAGAGGTCATATCGTAAAATGCATAGCTCAAACAATGTTTCTAAACACTTGACCCATGTTTGATAAGAATCTCACATCTTGCAAGTCGAGTTTGTAGTGTTCCATTGTAGTGTATAGGACAAGAACATGGGACTCATTCTCATTCATTCCTTCAATTTCCATTTAGTATCAATCTTTGTATCAAGAAAAGGTCACCTTCTTCCTTAAGAAACATGTGTGCAGGAGGTGTATGAGTTGATCTCATTCAAGGAGTGCTCTAGATTAAAAAAATGCAAAAGACATTATCTTCGTTCAATGAGGAATCAACTCTATTCCATTAGCTTCCATCCACTTGGTAGTGTTCCTAAACACTCACCTTAAACCTTTTGGTGTGTTCATTTTCATCTCCTTACATCATTCTAACCGATCATCACTTCTTAAGAATTCCATTGAGCGGACATCCCTTCACCCTAATGATAAAGGCCTATTTTAGTAAGTGAAGGAAAAACATCAAGAGGTTTGATTACCATAGAGTTTCCTCTCATGATCATTGGAACCATTTGTAAAATCATAAGGAGAAAGATATTGATGCTCATTATCAATGTGAGATCAAAATGAATAATCATGAGTTATGCATGTAGTCATCTTAGGATCACATCGGGAGGTATCAAAACAATGTTCACAAACACTCAATCAATAGTCCGAAGTGTTTGTGCATCCTAGAGAAGGAGGATATTGTGATCACCATGCCTCAAATCAATGATTTCTTCATTAGTAGTATAGCATTTAATCCCTTCCCTTTCTCTCTTCTCTATCTCTCTCTCCATACTCTAATTTTCAATTGAGTATTTACTTTTTTATATTTTATCCTATTCACTTAAGTAACTATAGAATATTTGTAAAATGTAAAAGTACTTGATAGAGATCAAAATTTCACCTGCCTTAAGTCATAGACAACCCGAGATTTTGAGGAAAATGAGACTATATCTAAGATGTGGGACCATTTTTCTTGAGAGAGACCTCCAGAGAAGGTCGGTTCCTATACCTAATCCTACTGCTGAAACTACTCCTAATTTTGAAATAAAATCCTAAACTAAACATGCTAAGGGACCAGGGATAGAAGGAGATGTAGAAAGGGAAATCCTAAGATAAAAGGTGGTGATAGCACTGAAATAATGGGTTGAGATCTCCATAAGGGAAAGGAAAGAGAGAAAACATGGAATAAAGGGAAGAAAAAATTCCACAATTCAATAACCATGCAAACTCACTCGCCCACACATTTACAACACAAAAAAATTGGAAACTATAAGCAAAGAAATATGCACAACATGCCAGAAATGAGTAGAAAGGAAAGGCTGTAAGATAAAACTAGCTAGGGAAGACAAATGTGCCACAAAAAAACTTTATATTGCTTAGAATATGCACAATTCTATTTCATTCATGGTAAAAGGCAAGAGATACATTGTAGAGATAAAATCATAGGTATAAAACTTATGGGAATTCAGCCACCATTTTGGCATGGTGTCATTACAACACAAGAGCTCTCTCTTTCAAAATGAAATATTTTTACATTATATAGAAAATGAGAAGAAAGAGAAGAGGGAAAAGAGTGAGGGTAGGTATTTTTGAACTTTCAACTACTAATAATACATAGTAATGTCTCCCGTGCAAAGTAGATGGGCACTCTATAAGGCTATTTTTATGTCTATTCCATCATGTAGAAGGAAATGAATCCATGCTTCATTAATTATGGAGGTTGAGCCATCTAATATGATTATTTGCATGCTCAAGACTATTCTCTCTCCCTCATAATAAATGTTTCCTATTTTGACTCAAAACACACCATCAAAGCTCATATTTGATTGCATCAAATTGAATGGCTCGAGGATACCTTTCCAATTATATAAATCTTGTAAAATTTAGAGCTTTGAATTGAAAGATATGGCCAATTGAAATTTTGCATATGAGGAAACATAATAATTTAACACATGGAAGCCTCTTATTTTCTAGGGATTGGCCTCTACCAATGTGTGCATTGATCTATCCTCCGGCTAGGTGTCAACATCCCAATTATTCATGGTATTGGCCTCTGATTCCCTTTACATTTCCTTCATTCCCTACCTCTATGAAAAATGGGCCAATAAATAAATTCCATGTTTATTAGCTATTAGAATTTCATTGAACCTTTGTCAAAACTTTTAGAAATGTGATCAAATGAGAAGGCTCCAAATTTATTCACAATTCACTTTTAAACTAGTCCTGAATGACCACTACAAAGTTTGATCTAATAGAAAATCTCCAAGCACTTTACAATGTTAGTCCTTTAGAGTTCTACCTCTAACATCCATAATACATCAACAAATGGGATCATTCCATGCCCCCGCATTTTTAGTATTTTCACTAGATCCTCCGACATATGCAAAGCATCAACTAATAGATAAGCTCCATGCCTTTTAGGTTGTCATTGTTTAATTATTTCTTGATCGACAACTATGAAGTGAGAGCAGATAGAAAATCTCCATGCACTTTATAGGGTCAGATTTTTTTCGATTCTGACTAACATGGGTTGCGAAGCACGAGACAATAAGAAATAGCCATGTACCTTTACAATGTCAGTTTGTTAGACTACCCATTTTATATTCTCAATGTCATACTCGTGAGAAGTGAACCAATGGGATTAGTCCACATGTCTTCAACTTCACATTTTTAGAGTTTGATGGCTTTACATCACAACTTGCTACTTTCGAGGGACGTAGAGACTTTTTTCTCTTGAATTGCTGCCACATAACCCTTTTGATTTTTTTGAATTTTTCTTAACCTGCCGTGACATGGAACCAATGAAATATGAAACAAAATTTACTCTAGGGAACTTGACATCCTCCAAATCCAAAAGGATTGAGGACATGAAATTCCACCATGTGTCTTTTCTTGATTGTCGATCTTCTTTCGTGTGTGGCCCCGTTGATGGTAGCATTGAATTTGAAAGCCAAATCAACATCGCTTGACTTTTTAAAGTGATCCGTTAATGAATAAACTAAGTCTCCCATGGGAATTTTGAATTCCAATGACCAACACTTTTGGGAAATGGAATTTGACGGCCGCTTAACCGTCCCATACCTATAAAAATTGGCTAATCCCATTTTTAATAAGTTATTCCAAATTAACTCATGGGGTGAATTTGGGATAATACTTTTGGAAACCTCTAAGGGAAATTTGTCTACTAAATTTGATCACTACCCTTGAGAAATCATTGTGCATGGATTTGACCCAAAAATTTAAAACTGGTCTTTTATCTTGTAAAAACCTTACCCCGAGCCAATGTGAACTTAGCACAAACTAAAATTGCCCGAAGTTGATTTTTGGGATTTAAATGAAGCTTTATAGTTTCCCAAATATCTGATTCACCCATTCAAAATACTCAGGTTAATTTAAAGCTAGAATTTCTCATCTCAAAAGAAATTCTAAATTATGTTTTATAAGAGAGGAAAATTGTTTAAAACCCGAGACTCCACCCTTCTTCCTCTACAATTGATCTCACTGAGACAAAGAATAACATATGAAACTATCTCAAATCTGATTTTGTCAAGTTTTAAAGAAAAATTAACTTAATCCTTGAAAAAAATATAAAGTATTGCAAATTTATGGATCACATGCTGATTTAGAAATGAAGTGCATGTAATTGGCACTTTCCCAAACACTTACTTCAATCAAGAAAGAGGAACCATGGAATCTTAGCTACAAGTGATCTGAAATAGACTATATAACAACAAAAATCACACAAAAACTATGTACAAATAGGAAATTCATATATGTAAAGCATGCAGAGTGTGTACAATGTACTTGTTTTACTGAGAGAAAACCTACTCTACCCTATTCTAACCAAAACAAAGAGAAGATAAACAAATCCTGAAATAGGCAGAGAGAAATATATTACCTTTTCACAAAATGCAGCCATGTAATTAATTTGGAAATGAACATGGCCTTTAACAAGAGTGAAAAACTGATTTGAAGTTGTTTTCCACCCTTTTCATCAAAGTATCAACAATAAATAAAAAAATACCTCCTTTAGTTTCTCTATATTTAGATTTGAGAGGCATTGTTGTTGACCTTTGGTACACTGAAGCTCTTCCTCATGCTCTAGAATGAGCATAACTAGTTGCGAAACTCTATATTTGGCTCCAAGATAGAAAGGTATCTGATTGGGCATGCAGTCTTATGAACTAATGGTTTGATGCTTTTGATTTTCTCATTCTTTTTAAAGCTCATTCCCCTGAATAGGGAATTTCTGAACTCTCCTCTTAAAGGTGGTTGTTTGCAAGTTCATTTGGACTCTTCATTTTTTCTACAAATAAATTTACAAAAGACTCTTCCTTCTCCATGATGACCTCTAATTTTTCAATAGTGTCATCATCTTATTCTTCCTTCTCATCACTCAACATGCACTTTACAAGATCAAACTCATCCATTTTTCCTTCATGAAGACTAATTTGGGTAGGTTCTTCTTGGATGTTCTCCTCCATGATAGGTTCTTAAGAGTTTTCTACAACAAGAGGCTCTTTATAGTGGAAGATAGATGGTGGAACTAAAAATAGTGACTTCAATGGGTTCATCCTCACTAATGCAATCTTCCAAGTCTGATAATAAATCAACATCTTCATCCTCACCAATGAAATCTTCTTGTGTTCCTCTTCACTTGGATTTGATTCCTCCTTCTCGTCTAATTTTCTAAGATGAGATAAATCAACAACCTTGTAAATATAGTGCTATAATGTACACTACATTCGAGCATAGTGATTTTTGATCAACTTCTTCCTATGATTTTTCTTCTACAAAATCAGCCTTTACCTTGTGTTGCTCATTCCTAACCCCTATTGAATTATTAAGCAGTAGTGGCATCTGATTGGATTCAAAATTTAAAGCCCAATCCTTCAAAATTTTAATGAATTCTTCTCTGTTGAATTCTTCAACTTACTTCCCTTCTTGACCGATTTTATGATTTTCTTCTTCCCACAATGGGTTTGGGAATGTAAGAGGGGGGTGGGCTGGGTCTCAACTAATTTTTGTAAGGTTTGAGGTGGAAGGGAATATGTAAGATCTTCTTATGGACAAGATGGAGATTTAGAAGAAAAGAGGGTAGAGAATTAAAGGTGGGATGTAAGGGAAGAAGATGGAGAAGAGGAATCCTCAATGGGAGGAGGAATAAAGATAGGAACATGAAAAGAAGGATGAGATGGCATATGTTGGGGAGGTGGAATGTGAGGGCTATAATATGGTAGTGCAGGGTTTCCCCATTAACAAGGATTCTAATACTAGTTTGATAAGCCTCCATTTCTTCAAACCAGTCTTAAATTTGAGGTATAATTTTAGTCCTAAACTCCAGCTTCACATTTGAAGGATAAACTAGTTTTGTATAGATCTTGCCCATAGATAGGATTCCTAAAACCAACCATGACCACCTTCATTTTCAAGTAGATCTAGTCTATATCATGCTTATCTCCATTGAATGAATCGACTCTACAAAATTAGGATCTTCCATGAAGTTGTCACATCATCTACATAACCTTGTTCTTCATAAACATTTTGGTTAGAATAATAACCATATGGGTTAGTTAGGGTTGGGTTATATGTAGGTTCTTGATGATGGGGCTCATAAAACTGATTTGGAGGAGGATTTTGAAACTGTGGGGATGGAGAGGACTAGTTTTTCTGCTGCAAATAAGAATCCTAAGAAGGAAATGAAGTCATGATTACACAACTTCATGAAAGAAGAAAATGGGAAGATATGGGAGGAAAATGAATGAAAATGGATGAAAGGAAAGGGAAAGTAATAAATAATGGAAAGGATGGTTTGGAACTAGGATAATGGGTGTTTTAGAACAAAGTGGATTCACCGGATGTGTTGAATATATGCATCCAAAGGTTGGATATCACCAAGAATACATCAAATTTGGAAATATGAAGATGTAAATCTCTTAAAAATTGTCCCACTGGGCGTGTCAAAATGTTTGGATCATTAAAGGCACCGAGGTTGAAGGGATATTGAAATGGAACACCTAAAAATATAAATATTTGAATAATTTATCCCACCGAGTGTGCCAAAATGTTGGAGTAGTGAAGGCACCAAGGTGGCAGGATCTTTGAATGGAACATTTGTAAGGATACCTATAATATTTGGTCCCATAGAACATGCCAAAACTTGCAAAATATAACACCTTCCTTGATTATTTTGAGGTAACATGGGAATATCCAATTTGGTCCACATAAAGGTTACCTAATCCTCTAGATGGAAAAGTATGGCCACTGCTAAAACTACTCATAATGTAAAAATAAATCAAACTCATGCTAAGGAATATTATATTAAACCTAAGCTAAAAAGAGGTTCTTATTTATGATAAGCTCCAACAAATACATCAAGGAATATTATGGATTAAACCTTGGTAGAAAAATACCTGGATTCATTCCACACCCTCAGAGAGTTCTTATATCTTCTACCCATTACAACCTAAAAAATGAAATACCCAAATGTAAATAGACATGCCTAATATGCTTAAAACCCTTCTTCATAAGAATTTTTATTGCTTACAGGGAGAAAGAAAGAAATACATTACAGAGACCAAATTTGATGTCTAAAACTTGTGAAAATTTGGCCACCAATTTGGCATCATACTCTCTCTTTCAAAATGAAATATTTTTACATAAAACCCATCTTTTAACCCTAACAATCATTTCTCCAAAGCACATGGGCACTTTGTTATTTCACTCTCATCTCCCCTTATTTTGGACATCCATTTGCATGAACTCCTTTAAAATAGTCTAATCTTTGATGCACCACCTTGGTTTCCTTCATGACCAAATTACATGCAAAGTGGAAGTGTGGTCCTCCACATGTCAAATTTCTATGCCATCTTGAAAATTCCTCCACTACCTATAATGACCATCTTGGGAATATTCCTTACATGGAATATTGTTTTCTTGATCTTCAAGGCTCTAAGCTAGCACCTTATCCATTTATCATGCCTACTCGGGATTTTCACATGTTTCTCCTATGACAAATCCTTCAAAATATGGCTAAGTCCCTAAACCTTCATGCTCCCATGTGCGCCAACCTCTTCTCCTACGCGATATTCCCTTACGTAGTTTTTCCTAAGTGCATTCCTTCTTTACTACCTCCCGCATGTGCCGACTTCTTCCCTTGGACTTATTCAATTCAAGGTCCAACATTACCCCACACTATGTGTGTTTTCCATCCTAGAAACACTCTTCTCTTCCACTAAAGAATAAATAATAGGGAAGATGAAGGAATCTGCGATACCCAAATCCAATAAAGAATGAAAGAATGTAAGAATCCCCTAATACCGCTGCATGAGAAGTGGGAAATATTTCTTCATGAGAGGATTCAATCTTAACCAAAACATCTACCTAATTTTTTATATTTTTTCCTTACAAGTAAGTTACCCACCATTGTGCTAACCTCTTAAAAACTCATCTCATCCCCTTATCCTTCTCAAAAGATATCTTCAATTATTTTCATCTCAAGGTTACTAAGGTATCCTAAGACGTCCATCTTAAATAATAGCGAGTGACTTGGGGATACAATTCCTTCAGCTTTGGGAAATATTTATTTTTAATCAAAACTCTTAAGGTTTTTATTTCCTCTTATTTCTTCTCTACCTCGGAAATATCCTCGTCCCGCTCCACCCTATTGCCCTTATTTTTCTCTTGAAATTATTTTAGATCCACTTCATGGCTGAAAAACTAATATGCTTGCTACTCTATCCTTATCACCACAATTTTCATATAAAACTTCTGCCATTTATGTCATGGTCTTAACTAAGGCAAGGATATTAGAGTACCGAGTTAGTATCTCCCTAGTCTTTAACTTCTCTTCTCCCTTTTGGTGCATCATCACCTCTTCTTCTGACTTTAATGCAAGTGATTTCCTTTCCATAGTGAGTATGCATGTCAAGTCTTCCAAGAAGTACATGGTCAACTCATATTTCCACTTATGAGGGGCCAAGTCTAGGTGTTTTAAGATAATGGCATTTGAAATAACCTCTATCTTTTCATAGAATTTTCATACCTTCACCTTTTTATCCCTCACCTCACACCTTAACCGCACATCGATAAATTCTTTTTGTTTTATCTCCATTGTCCTTCTAAAAGATCTCTGCATTTGTTTTCTCAAGATCATCCTCCAATCCTATTATTTTGTCATTTCTCCAAAACATCTTGCCTCTATTTCTATTGACACCTTTATGAGCATGTTGGAAAATTTCTCATCCGATGGCTACCGAGTATTTATATGGTGGTTCATTCCTTTGACACCGATGCCTTTATCAACATGTCATTATCTACCTCAAACTCATACTCATCGACATGGGATTCAAAATCCCAAGACAAGATATTTCTTATGCAATGGTACGCACTCTCTTCATCAAAATATGACCAAGTGAGGAGTTGATCTATGGGCAATGTACTTTGGAAGCACGCACATAGTACCTTAGTTGGATCACTAATATAAGTTATGGTGTGCTCCTACACTATTTCTATGCCATTTCCACCTATGTGCGATACCTTAGGAAACTAAATGCTAAGTTGGGGTATCCACCCATACTTCCATACTCCTTCCCTACACTTTCACAACCTTCTATTTCCTTTAGCACTTCATCGGTATTTTTCTATACCTCGTGCTCCAATAATTGTTGTATAATTCCCACCACCTCCTTCTCTACGGTGTCATCTATATTCTCTTTGGTAGGGTTTGGGATCCTCTAACCAAGCATGTACACCTCCTCACTTTCTCCTTCTTTGGCATGAGCGCCCTCCTCATACTCCTCCTCTTCATCCCCTTCTTCACCAAACTCGTGTACATTGTACATAGGAGGATTCTAAGATTCCTCATACTCTTCATTGTCTCCTTCATTTTCCTCCTCAGAATCATCATCCTTGATGCTCTTTGTCTTCTCCGAGTCCGAACCTTATGCCACCCTTTTCTTTTTCTTCACTAGTGACTCCAATGCAGGGAATCCTACTGTGGGTGACTCTTCTCTCTAGGAGAATCTTATTTCTCTCGTGACTCCTTCCCTGACGAGATACTTCATCCATTGAATGTAGGTTCTTATACCCACCCCCGACTCCCACGCCCTATAGTTCAATTTGTATGCAGGTTTGGCACCTTTTCTACCGGATTCTCATCTCATTCCATTTTATTTATCACCACTTTCTTCTTCCTCCCATAGGGCTCCTCAAGGATTGATACAATGTCTTTAACGTAAGTGCCCTTTTTAAACTCATGCCTTAATCACACATACAACCTAGCCACCTTCCTTCCTACAATGGGCAATGTTACCAGCTTTATCATGTATATGTCATGAGATACATAATTCTCTACCTAGGCATGCTTCTTGGGATACACCAAGGTCTGAACATCTTGTAGTGATCTTGATCTACAACACTTAGATCAAATCTCAGTTTCTTCACCTCTTTAAACCTGTTTACCACACCTTGAAAATAATACACTTTGTGAAGGAGAAGGGAAATTTACACCAAGGGATCTTGGTGCCATTTGTCAAAGTAAACCTACAAATATAGAAGTATTGGTATATGGTGAATTTAGCTTCTCCATCCACTAGTGTAGGAAGCTATTTTGGTATCCTCCATTCAGCTCCGAATGTATCACGCATCTATTTATACCATTTTAAAAAGTGTGCCTTGTGAGTGGCCATCATGGTGTCACACATATAAGCTTCAAACCTCTTCATGGGAAATGGGTTATCATACGGGTACTCCCAAACAAAATTATCTAGCCCATCGAGCACTCTAATATCTGAAAAAATAATGGTAAATAAGACATTACCGAACATGATCTTCTCCTCGTCACCCACTTCGTATCAATAATCCACTCTCGTAATAAATCTAAGAGGTTGTAAATGGTGCCCTCGAGATCTTATGGAAGACATTCAACCAACATTTGTTTATCTATGTCCATCTCTCTTTCCCATTTAAATTTGTCATCAAGTGCATGACCATCCTCATAACAGGGTCGGTGATTACAATGATGTAAATTTACGAAGAATCCTTCTTATAATCATACGCCTCAACATTATTCTTAATGGAATCCTTGTCAATTAAATCATCATCCAATAATTCCCTTAATATATCAATCCAAAGAACATAGAAATCAATCTGTGGGATTATGTGCATCCGCCTCCATGCAAAATAAAGTAGTCCTCATGCACGTGTGATATTAACCACTAGTATAGTCACCCAAGGTTTCCAAAATAGGGAAAGTCATAAAGTTACAGAAGCCCAAACTTTTCTAATTTAACTTTTATTTCATCATCATAGATGGGTTTGCCATCTAACGTCCTCTTCTCCATTGGGCTAACCAACTCTAGGGTCATCTCCTTTCTATGGTGCTCATGCGATGATTTTAATAGCTCACATCCATCTTCCTTATATGCAACACCCACTCTTACCCTAAGAACACACCATCCGGTATTGCATCTTTGCATACCATTCTTCGTTGAAACTTGTGGAAATGGTCATTTTCCTTTTCCTTGCTGCCCTTTCCCTTCTTTGTTGAAGTGGTAACTCCTTTCCTTGTTATTTTTATCTTCCTCGGTCCTCTATAGTTTCTCCCTTGCATAAATTTCTATTACTATTCAAACACTCGGCTCTACTTTTTGAAATTTCCATGAAAATCCATGCCCTAGCTTGTAAACCCTAACATGGAGAAATTCCTTTCCTTAATACAACATATCCACCCATAGGAACCCAAAAGAAAACTCTTCCACATATGCCTATGCACTTTTCTTCCACACTAGTTCACAAGTCCTTTGATTTCTTCAACTTCACATACTCCTCTTCGCACTTCTTCACAAGAATCACCTTAAAACATAAGAACTTATTCAATAAAAACACAAGGTGAAAAAAATAGCTCGTCATCCTTCTATTTATAACATTTTTTTTTTTCCACAAAAATATCGATGCCACCTACCAACTTACAAATGTATTAAAGTAAGATTTTTTAACGACATTCCTCCATGCATTTTTCCCAACACTTTCCCTATGTGTGCAAACTCACCTAAAAATTATGCAACCTTCTAAAGACACAAGAATTATTTGACAAGAACTATCTCATGCACACTCTCTACGTCATTGAAGTATGTAAACTATATCATGCACACTTCCTACCCTTGTAGTAATTTCTCAAAGCATTTTGAAATGAATCTTCTCTAATGATCAAATTTTCCATGCATTCTCTTTTGATCCTATGTGCCTTTGAATTCACAACTTGGGCCACCACATCAACATTCCTCCATGCACTTTTTCAAATTCTTACCATCTCCTTTCTAAACTTCACCTTTACATTCCACCACACACTAAAAATAGATGTGCGGTCCTCTGCGTATAACACCTTGATGATGTAATTAGCCACTTTGGTGCACACATGCACCCAAAACAAACTCGAAAGGAACAAAGAAGTAAGAAAGGGAAACACAAACAAAGGAAAATGTATTAAGGGAAATCCTAAGCTAGCTGGAAATGTTGCCTTATTTACAAACACCCAGAAGCCTTATTTATAGTAAGGCTTTAGCCTACTTCCATTGAAATACCCGAGAAGTCACATTACGTCTAGCACTTGTAGCTAGCAAGTGCCTGAATCAAGTATATAGGTAATATAACAAGGTCCCAACCAATGGACCTTGAGCTTCCTAGGATGGCGTAGAAACTTTGAATCATAAAGTAAAACCATGTACCCAACCTCAAATTGTTTATTCTTTATGTGAAAATAATGTCGAGCCTTTTGTCTCACCTTCTCGGTCTTTTGCATCTAATTAGCAAGTGATCGCCTCTCATCTAACATCATTAAATTTTCAATGAGCTCTTGCAATGCTTGTTCATCAACCAATCCTCCTACACATGAAATACATAGAGAGGTAGTATAAACTCTACTTGAAAAAAACTTCTTCACTTTGAAACACCATTTGAAATGGTGTGAATTTGTTCAATCTCTTATAAGTTGTTCTATACGTCCATAACATGACCGAGACTTTTTCATCACAATCCTATCTCCCAACATCAAAAATATTAGTAAGTGCATGACTCAATATCTTTTAAATGCATCAAGTAGTCCCATTATCCTTATGGTGATAAGGATTAGTCTTGTGATGAGCCACCATGAACTCTTCCAACAAAATCCTGACTATCTCATTCAAAAAATGATTACCCCGGTCACTAGTCAAACTTAGAGGGCACCCATACCTGCTGATTATATTTTCCCATATGAATCTAAATGATGTGGCTATCATATAATCCCTCACAAGTGCTACCTCTACCCACCGTGTTAGATAATTAGTGTAATTAATCATATATCGCAAACCTTTCCTTTGTGTAACAGAATATTACATACAAAGTGAATTTCCCATTTCTCGAATGGTTCAACACTAGATATTGGTCTCAATGTCATTTCATCCATTTTTCCTTGCTTACCAAGGCACTAAAAATGATCATAAGACTTGCAATATTTAATACAATCCTTGTAATCCATCTCCCACCAAAGACCAACTAAAAGGATCTTGAGCATAATCACATTCCCGCATAGTGTCCTTGTGTAATTCTACCATGAGACTTTTCCATGATTATAGTGCACTCATGCTCAAGCATGCACTAACGTAAAGCTCATCGTGGCCTAGCTTGTATAAGTCTCCACTAATTAACATGTAGGGTGAGGAGCATATGGCTAAATACTTCCTTTCCAAAGTCTTCATTCCCTCCAGTGCCGCACCCATTTTGAGAAACACACCAATATCTTCTAATTCGGAGGGGCACATGCTGCAATATGATTATTTGTGCATCAAGAATTATATCCTCAATGATCTGCATGTCCCCTCTTGATTCAATCCTTGATAAATGGTTAGGCCCTAAATTACTCTTACTTAGTTTTACATCAATCATAAACTCAAAATCCTAAAAATATGACCCACTTACATATGTGTCCTTGAAGGATGGGTTTTTTTGTTATATTTGTATACCCTTAGACTAATAGTCTAATCCCATGAACACTAGTCTATCACCCAAAGGGTGTTGGGAGCTCACCCAAGGCACGCGCGGATGTTGAGTATCTCCTTTATGCGAGTTTTGTGAGAATGCATCATCTTATAATAGATAATAAAATTCATAAGAATAGAAAAGAACTATACAACATCCTAAGAACACGTAACAAGTTGTCATATCATTGCACCTAGAAAAGAGGAATATCAAACAACATATGGAAATGGTTCATACAGAAAGGAAATACGTAGTATTATATTCCTGAACACATATATGATTCATAATAGAGCCTTATATTCATATTAACAAATTCAATAACCACATTACATCCCTTGAGGTCATAACAGACCCTCATATAACCATGCAAAGCTAAGTCATGCATCAGAACTACACTATGTTTATCACATTACAAAAATGATTGTAGACCCATCCCTCTAAATGTGTCATCACTCCTAGAGTTATCCTAATCCCTTACCCTAGAACCCTCCATTATATTTTTATAGAGCTTCACCTCACTTCTATGTCTCTATATCTATCTTTTCCTCTATAGGACACTTGTATTTATAACCTTAGCAATGACCACCATGCCTTTCTAAAGATATAGACTGGTTTCCAAGTGTCGAAGTGGTCCTCCATGGGATCATTCCTTCTCGATTCGAACTCTCCACTCTTTGCAATGATGTCTTATGGAACCTTCCATCTCATGTTATTAATATTCCCTTTTGATCCCACGCTTGCTAGGCTAGCACCTAATCCACAAGGGTCATGTTTTTCTCATGTGCTTCTTGGGACACCGAATATGGCTAAGTCCAAAACCTATCCTACATTGTGCATGTGCATCGTATGTTCTGCAAAAAATTTCTAGAACCCTTCCTATGATCCTTCAACCCATGCACCCTTCTTTAATTAGGTCCCATGTACCCACCCACCTTCTCATCCTTAGCTAATATTCTAGGGCCCAATAAGTTTGTTCACTAAGTAATTTAGTGTCATGTGGTATGTGTAGAATATAAATGGTTTTTCCAAAGAAATACTACCTAAATGTTTGTAGAATTTGAAGTCTTTAGGTTGAAATTATGCCCCAAATCACAAAGTAGGATTGAGGATATTAAGTCATATGAGTAAACTAAAGACAACCTTATCAATGGGTAAGTCACTCACTAGCTCCTTATGCTCCTTTTTCTCCATCCCAAGCTTTATAATTTTAGTAGTGTCAAGATTTAAGCCATTATTTGTTTTCCCACGTGTTGAATTCCCTTCTCCATCCCCAGCCTTCCATCTCATCTCAATTATTTTTCCCTTTTCCTCCTAAGAAGTCATTCCCTCCAAATGAACGAGAAATTTCACTTCCCTCACCACCACAAACAATTACAAAACTGGTTGAAACCCCATCCAATCCTCCTCTTTCCTTCCCAATTCCATGTCGGAAGAAATTCCAAAAACTAGTCAAGGAGAGAAGCAAGAAGGAGATAAAATAGAAAAGAAATGATCACAAGTTTGGTAAGCTTGGCTCTCGTATTTGGTAAAAAAATCCCTTTGATGTTAAAATTTCAAAGGAGGTCAAGGTCAGACCATAGGTGGTGGAAGCTTAGTTTGTAGTAGAAGGAGAACAAGAACAAGAAGAATAAAATCAACAATCTATTTGCTCTAAATGCGTGTCAATAGTGTCAATTTTTTTAAAGAGAATAATGATCTAATCCAAGTTGTACAAAAATCAAGAGGGAGGAAGAACAACAATCAGATCCAAATCCTATTAAAGAGGAATACCTAGAAGAGATTGAATCAAAGTTGAAGCCACTTGATAAAGAAAGCATTATTGAATATTTTTACTTTCATTTAAAAGGCCTCGATTTGATTGATAATTCCATGACCGAGAGAGCTATCAATAAGACATTAGCTGCCCCAAATAGTCCTCTAGAGAAGCAAATTGAAGACTTTGATTTGAAAAATTTCATGCTAGAGGAAGAGGTTACCCAAGATCAATTTAGTCTTCAAGAACCAATGAAGGAAATCAAGAGCCAACAATGTGTTGCAGTAAATTATAATGATGCAAAAGTGACTTCATTGGATGTTTCAATCAATGAAAATGTGATGCATATTGGAGATGAGTTCCATATTTTCCATGGAGGAAGGGAAAGAGTACGAGGTTACCATCTCTTCCACAAGATCCACCCAAGAAGGTTTCCAGAAGACTCCATTTTGGAGTTGAATTTCATAGAAAAGGCACATCCATTGGATCAAACCTTGCCCCATCAAATACTTGGCTTCACTAGAGCCAAGAGAGGAGCCAACACCAATCATGTTTGTTCCCGAGCATGAGGATGAGTTTCAGTACCAAGGATCAGCTTGCAATGCCTCCTCAATCCAAATTCAAAATAAAAAAAGAGGTATTTGTCTTATTTCTAGCTTGATACCTTGATAATTTGGGTGGGAGGATCGACTTCTTTTCAATTTTTACTCATAATAATAGCCATGTTAAGCATAAAATCACACACATGGATGCCTATTGAGAAATGGAAGTTACTTCTCCATGCCGGTAATAAGATTTGTTTAAATTCCCTATTCCTTTGGTTAGCATAGAGTAGGTAGGTTTTCTTTTAGTAGAAGAAGTGCTTGTGCACACTATGTATGCTCCACTTGGGGTATGTATGATTTTCAGTTTTGTACATAGTATGTGTTGTGGTGTGTGGTTTCTCTTGCACTATCCATTCTTTAGAAGAAACAAAGCTCATGGAAGAAATCAAATTTTGGGGAGGTTTACAAAGTAAATCACAACCCCAATAGATCGATTCTTTCCAAAATCCTCCGTCTCCTCTTGCTTTGAAAATTTTCAATTTTGGGGCAGATAGGATTTATCCAAAATCCCAAATCAACTTTAGGAGTATGCCAAGGAAATTTCAGCCCAAGTGCTAAGTTCATGCGAAGACTAGGGGAAAATTCAAAAGGAT
The DNA here is from genome assembly GCA_018340775.1 of Taxus wallichiana var. yunnanensis. NCBI lineage: Eukaryota > Viridiplantae > Streptophyta > Pinopsida > Cupressales > Taxaceae > Taxus > Taxus wallichiana. The sequence continues at coordinate 618,150,554 of CM031242.1, read as the reverse complement.
CAATTTTTCAAGGTTAGGCTTGACTCCATGCCTAATGGATACTTCAAGGAAACTGGTCACACATCTAGCTAGGTAGATGTCCCCGAGAGGTCATCATTGTTATCCCAAATTTACCCTAGGTTAATTTTGATAAATCATCATAAATGGACTTAGCCATTCATAATTCTTAGATGTGCAAATTACTGTCAAATTTCAACCCCATTAGAAGAGAAAGGCAAATTGTGTTTTGGCTCGGCTGATCCGGGTCTTTACTCACAGAGAGTGGTAAGTCATGATGAATATCATGGTTCGACGGATTAACTTCTTCAAGTTGGTCGGATAGAAAGGTTTTCGGATTAAGGTCATGGTTGGATAGGGGTTGGGCCGGTATGACCAGGTTAGATGGGTCATAAGGGTTAGACATTTAGCTAGGTGTGCCGTGTCAAGGTTTCCTCAATGTTTGGATTCCTTGGGATAGATACCTACTAAGTTGGATGCATGTAGGTTGGATGGCTCATTGTTGGATGCCCGGAGGTTGGGCGGGTCACAAGGTTGATGAGTCATATGGTTTGTCACCTCATGAGTCCTAAGCTATAGATGGCGGTAGGTAGGCAAAAGACAACTCAAAAATTGGTTTTAATGTGGTATGGTGCCCATGTCTTCATATGAAAGTATCCTTGGGAAGTGAAGTTGTATGGGTTCCCATACCTCTTTAATGAGGGTGGGTGAAAATTGTCTATAAAATAACTCAAACCCTCACTTTTAAGGGAGACATTTTGGGAGTCCTACTCTTACAAAATTTTCCTCGACTCCATTTGAGTAAGCCTTCTCCTACGCCTAGTAAAGCATATTTATGCCTCGAACATCAATGTAATGGTGATGTATACAATCAGGCAATAAAATTGTGTTTTGTGGTGTTTCTTAAACCCTAGCTCATTTTATTATATTTTCTTGCCTCTCTATTTCATGTTTGTTTTATGTTCATGTTATTTCACTTTCTTCATGATGTTGTGTTTTATGGAGTTTTGATGGAAAATTAGGATTTGGGTTTTTTCATCTCTATCTACCTTCTCATCCCCTTTTCCATGTTTCATCCTCCTCAACAAAGTATCTCACCCCTTTCTTGGTGCTATCACCTCTTTAGTATAGGATTTCCCATTTCACATACTTTCTCTATCCTTATCTCCCTACATTGTTAGGATAGGTGTAGTTAGGAATCTTTTCTGCATTAGTAGTAGTTTAGTATTAGGATTAGGTAGAGGAAGCCAACCTTCAATGGAGGACCATCTCAATTTTGCAAGTCCCGCAGATAGCTTGAGATATGGTCCCATGTTATGTAAATTACACCAGATGCCCCATTCAAAATCAGGCCATTCAGGGGTGTTGTAATTTTGCACCAACATGTAGTCTTGTGATGGGCCACCATAACTTTTGCTAACAAAATCCTAATCATGTTTCATTAAGAAAGTGTGTACCTCTATCACTTGTTAAACTTAAAGGACAACCATACCTACTGAATATGTTTTCCCATAAAAATCTAGAATATCTCATTATGGTGCAATCCCTTGTAGGTGTTGCCTTTGCCAATCGTGTTAAGTAATCAAGCAAGTAATGATATACCACAAACCACCTTCGTATGGCTGGAAAAATTGACCCTACAAAGTTCATTTCCCATTTTTCAAATGGTTTAGGGGTGGCTATTGGTTGCAAAGGAATTTTTCCTATTTCCATGTTTTCCAAGGCTCTGGCAATGGTCATAGGCCTTACAAAACTCAATAGAATCCTTGTAGATGGTTTCCCACCAAAGCTCGCTAATAAAATCTTCTGCGTGGTAGCATTTCCTACATAGTGTCCTCCTACAATCCCACCATGTGCTTCCTCCATAATTTCCATGCGCTCATGTTCCAATACACATTGGCACAAAGCCTCATCACGACCTAACTTATACAGGTCTCCACTAATCAACACATATAAGGTGTGCGTATGCTAACTTTTTTTACTCTCTAGAGCCTTAATCCTTTTTGGCGCCACACCTAGTTTTAGGAATACCTTGATATCTTCCAAGTTTGAGGGTACGCATGTCGTAACCTAAATAATACACATCTAGAATGGTATCCGTAATGCTTTTCATGTCCTCCCATGAGTTAATCCTTGATAAGTAGTCATGCCCTGAATTTCTCTTTCCTAGTTTTGTGACCACTGGAATTCAAACTCTTGAAATAATAGGAGCCAACAAAATATGTGCCCTATAACATGGGCTTATTGACTAAGTATTTCAATGACATGTGGTCCATGTAGAAATAAATGGTGTTGCCAATAGATACTATCTAAACTTCAGTAGTAGTGTATAGCTAATGAAAATGCTTTGCACTCGAGAGTTATGTAATTATGTTATGTTGATGTTAACTTCCTACTTGCAAAGCATAAGAGATGATCAAAATTCCATCACCAAGTTGTATTAGTACTTCTCTCTCATAGATTTCCCGAGGCATCGAAACATGCACATGGAAAGGCTTATCCCAAGTTGGAAAATGTAATATGGGCGCTTGTGACAAGCCTATCCTTCAAAGGGTCAAATTCCTTCTTCGCCTCCCCCAATGAAAGGAACTCTTGTGTTTTAACAATTCCTCCAAGGGAGATGCGATCTTAGCATACCCTTGATGAAGTTTCTATAATACCCCATATGCCCAAGGAATCTATGCACACACTTTTTGACTAGTGGGATCCCCTAATCTCATAATAACTATAACTTTGGCGGGATCTACTAGTAAGCCTTATTTGCATATAATGTGTCCTAACAAGGTTCCAAATGGAGTAACAAAGACACATTTCTTAATGTTGAGGGATATCCTCAATTGTCGACATCTCTCAAACATCAGTCTCAAATTGTCACAATGGTCCTTCACCAATCCATACATAGTCCATTCATCTAGGTAAACTTGAAGAAACTTATGGATGAAGTCCTAGAATGCTTAGACCACGATGTGAAAGAACACAATAGGCACATTCTTCAATCCAAAATGCATAACTATGTAGGAAAATTTTTCCATTTAGTGGAAAAACTTATCTTTCTCTCGGTCTTCCTTTGCATTCTTGACTTGTGATACCCCGAGAACCCATTCGTGAAAGAGTAGACTTTGTGCCCAGGCTACTCCCTCAAAATTTATTTACTAAAGGGATCGATGACATGACATACACATTCAGATCTCTATAGTCAACACAAATCCTTACCCTATAATTCTTCTTGATAATGATGACCATTGGGCTTATCCATTCTAATTCTTCCACTACCTCAATGATACTAGATGCTATCATCTTGTCTATTTCTTCCTTGACCCGTATGTGAAAATTTGGATTCATCCGATAAGGCCTCTTCTAAATCAAGCATGCACCTTCCTTCAACTTGATCTTCATCTCCCTTAAGGAATGGTGAATTCCTTTGAGTTCATGGTACCCGCAAGGGAAAAAATCTTGGAACTCACGCAATAGATCAATGACCTTTGAAACTTATTTTTCTGACCAATAGTCCCCAATGATAGCTTCCTTAGGTTCCATCTCCATCCCAATGTTAACCTTATTTGTTTTCAAGGGATCATGGTAGGCGTATGCTCACTCATCAACGTTATCTATGACTTTGCACATACCTTCGAATGGGTAACGTCCAAAATTTTCATTTCTTGTCCATATTCTACATAGACCATTTTTCCTTTTTCTTTTTCCATGCATGTGCACTCAAGCTATACTTCCTCTAATTCCTCTTCATTAAGCGTGCATCTCCAAATCAGGCTCACCCAAAGAACTCCAATAGCCTATCCTCTACCATAGCACTATCTCCCATCGTAAGGCACTTGATTACTTACAATGCCTTATCCAATGATGGCTTTGTACTCCTATACTCAAAATCTTGAATGAGATCAGCCGCCAACTCTTGCCAATTACCTATTTGATGATGCATCTCTGAATGAATATACCATGTGCACGCACATCCTTGTAAGGTGGAATACAACTTATGCACCCATAACGAAGGTGGTAATGCTTCTGCACTTCCCATCTAGGCCTTCTCACATGCTTGATATGAAATGAGGTGGTTTCTTTACCATGGTAGTCTTGTATGATCATGGGCACATTGATCTAGAGAACCTTATAGAAAATGTGATTCTTACCTCGCGCCACTCTAGGAGGTTCTCTTGATGTGTAGCCCACTAGCACATTGCAGTTCTAAGTAGGTTATAATTGAGCATTCCCCTTCTCTCATCCTCATCCTTCCATTAAGCCTCCATCTCCCACAAGAAAATTTCAGGATATGCTCCTCCAAAGTAACTTGACAACTTCTTTCCTCCTAGTGCACTTGAATGAGTTCACCTTTTTCACCCTTATTACATTATCTCAATTATCACCCAATCAAATCAAAGGTCCCATGCACCCAATTATTGCATGCCACACTAGTGGTATCAATCAAGGACTAAGCATCTTCAAACTAGATGAATCCCTCCATGGGATGAATTATCTCAAGATTTATGATGGAGCACACATAGATTCTATCAAGGAATTCTTCTCCTAAGGGATCTTAGTATAGGCACTTGAATTCCCATCTATTAAAGGAATGATCACCCTTTCTTCCTTGTTTTCAAATCTCATATACCCTTTGTTAAACTATCGGTTGGTATTATTCTTGTAACACCATGACAACCCAAGCAACGCTAATAAGTTTTCCTCCTCGTGAGCAGCCAAGACTTTGAAGTCTCTAATGAACTTGGCCCCTTAAATGGTGATAATTGAATCCTTCAGGACTCCAATGGGCATTGCCTTAGTTTTTTTTTCCATATACAACACATTCAAAGATGGCTATAATAATGGCCTTCCCATCTTGATGTTAGACATCTAAGGTAAAAACATTGACCTCTACTCCTATATCGATGAGGATATTACTTAGAATTCATCCATCATAAATTACATTCAAAGTAATCTCCTTGTCATAGTCAAGGCTATGAGGAGGAAGGTTTGCATGCAACACCTACCTTTCACAATCTTCTTCGATGTGTGGTACCTTCTCTCTCAACCATTCTCCTAAAAAGGGAATAATATTCTCTTGCCTTAACATCCTACATACTTCCTTGACTTCATCCAAGTCACCCTTTGAGCCTCGATATTCTTTCTTTAATCCAACTATTTGGATTGCTCCTCTAGACATTAGATCTCCCCTTGCAAACTTTGAATCATGTCCATAATATTTGATACACCTCCTTTTGATGAGTAGGTTCCGATATTTTCCATGTACCACTTCCTCTCTTGAAACTAGTTTCCTTTTCCTTGAGATTTCCCCGATGTGTGTGGCCTCTCGCTCTCCTTGTCACCTATACATGTTCTAGCCATGACTCATGTGCCAATCTTAACATCCATTGTGAATTGGCCTTTTTGATGCTCACCATCCAGTGCCTTTGTATTTCTCGGTGCTGGGTTTATATGATCATAGAGCTCTGGACATTCTTCATACTTATGTTTCTTATCACACCATGAGCATTGTAATAGATCAGAAACTCATTTTTGTAATTCTCTGTAGATCCACAATTATAACATGTTCTTCATGAGAATTCAATTCATCCTCCACCATGGTTACTTTGACCACAAAATCCTCTATGAAAACCTCTTCCACATGCTCCTCCATCTACACTGTCCTTCATAATGATGGTCATCATCCTTGGAACTACTTACAAGGCTAGTCTAGCACACACCAAGATCAATAACATCATGGATCTGATCAACCAATCTAAAAATCCTTAGTAATGTGGGTCATAGTGGTACAAATATTACAATAGCAAGAAAAATTCTTGTGGATTGCACATTGGAGTAGGGGGAACCTACTTGCATCATGATCCCCATGGAAAATTTCATATTCTACCGCCATAGTGCATACCGATTTATGAGGGAAACTATACTTCATGCCCTTCCTCTTTACATTTTTCACACCAAATCCCACTACGAACCTCATGCACCGAGTTTGCATAGACAATTTCTCCAACTTCTTGGTCATTGTAGATATTTGAGCCTCTAAAAAGGACTAATACTAGTATCAATGCTCCCAACAACTTCGACACAGTGCAGGAAGCTTCCAATGCCTTGCGTGAGGTCTTGTGAAAGTATTGTGTAATAGAGACCTTCTAAATGGTGTTATCAATCCTTTGAAAAACCATTGAGCATGTTGAGAAGGATGAATATTATAGGATAGTTTAGAAAAGAGATTCTTGAAATGTGCATCATACTCCCACACACTCTCTGCCATTCCCTGTTGGATCTCCTTTAGAGTGTTGATGCTCTTCTACTCAAACTCAGGGATATGGAACTCCTATAGGAAGGATTTTTTCAACATGATGTAGTCTAGAACCATCCGATGGGGGTCATACTTCCTATACCAACTATGCGTGTGTCCTTGTAATGTTAATTGTTCAAAACTGAATTTCCTTCCTCTTCGGGCTAGTGATCCCTTTTATGCGCCATAGTAATTCACACTTTTACACATTCTCTACAACATCTTCAATACCCCTATATTCTGGTAAGTGAAAAGACATCTCAAATAATACTTATGGAGGTGGTTGAGGCCCTTGTCCTCCTAATCTAAATCCTTGGATCCCTCGGTATTTCCTCCACTAGATCCACTAGATCCTCCAGGTCCCGACCCACTAGATCCACCTCCCGTAGTCAGAAAAGGGTGAGAAGTGGTCACACCAAGGGTTACCAATGTCCCACTAAACTACATGTTGATGGTCTCGTGATATTGTCCCACTACCAGTTGTATGTCCCGTGCCACTCCCAGACATGATACCTAAATCTTGTGTACTTGTAATTTGTCAAAACATTCCCCCAAATATAGGAATGGCTTACACAATGGATGCTCCAAATGAGAAATAATATCTCCCAGGTACGAGATAGGTTACTCTCATCGATACCAACTAGGTTAAAAATAAGTTTCCCTTGATATGGAAAACCGAGCACCAGTGGTTGGTCCCGCAATAGAACCAAGATGTAATCATATTTTTATACCCTTAGAACAATATTTTAATCCCATGCACATCGACCTATCACCCAACGGAATTGGGTGCTCGATGAGACATGCATGGGCACCGAGTCTCTCCTTTATGTGAGTCTTGTGAGAATGCATCATCTTATAATAGATAATCAAATGTAGAAGAATAAAAAAGAACTATACAACATTCTAAGAACCTAGAATGAGTTGTCATCTCATTGCATCTAGAAAAGAGAAATAGAAAACAACATATGGAAATGGTTCATACAAAAAGGAAATGCATAAGTATTATATTCCTGAACACATATATGATTCATAATAGAGCCTTATATTCATATTAATAGATTCAATAACCACATTACATCCCTTGAGGTCATAACAACCTCGATAACCATGCGAGCTAAGTCATACATTAGAAATACACTATGTTCATCACATTACAAAAATGATTGTAGACCCATCCCTCTAAATGTGTCATCACTCCCAGAGTTCTCCTAATCCCTAACCCCTAGAACCCTCCATTATATTTTTGTAGAGCTTCACCTCTCTTCTATATCTCTATATCTATATTTTCCTCTATCGGGCACTTGTAATAACCTTAAAACCATTGCCATGCCTTTACGAAGCTATAGATCGGTTTCAAGTGTCGAAGTGGTCCTCCATGGGAGCATACCTTCTCAGATCTGAGCTCTCCACTCTTTGTAATGATGTCTTCTAGAACCTTCCATTGCATGCCTGAAATATTCCATTTTTGATCCCATAGTTTCCAAGCGTGCACCTTATCCACAAGGATACATTTTTCTTGTGTGCTTCTGGGATGCCTAATATGGCTAATTACAAAACCTATACTACTCAGCGTGCACCATATGTTCTAAAAACACTTCTAGAACCCTTCCTGTGTGCCTTCAACCTATGCACCCTTCTTCAACTAGCTCCCACGGGCATGCATGCCTTCTCATCCTTGGCCAATATTTTAGGGCCCAACAATTTTGTTCACTAAGTAATTTTATGCCATGTGTTACGTGTAGAATATAAATGTTTTTTCAAGAAAATACTTTGCCTAAATTTGTGTAGTGTGTATATCATTGATAATTCCTTGCACTCTGTGGTAGTATAATTCTATTATGTTGGGGTTAGGTTCCTACTAGCAAAGCACAAGGTATGGTCAATAATTCCCTCTCATGGTTGTGCTAAGACTACTCTAATTGCCATCCCTACAAAGATCAACATGTACATGGAATGACTTATCCCAAGAGGGAAAATGCAAGATGGGTTTAGTGATAAGCCTATTATTTAATGTGTCAAATTCCATCTGCTATGCCTATCCCCAATGACATGTACTTTTGTGCTTCAGAAATTCCTCCAATGGCGTGACAATCTCAAAGATACCCCTTAATAAATTTATGGTAATACCCATATACCCAAGGAATCATGCACCTTGTTATGGCTGGTAGGTTCCCCTAAACCCACAATAACGATAACTTTGGTAGGATCCACTAGCAAGCCTTCTTTACATATGATATGTCCCAACAGGTGCCAAATGGAGTAGTGAAAACACATTTCTTAATGTTGAGAGATATACTCAACTACCGGCATCTCTCAAACATCAGTCTCAGATTGTCACAATGGTCCTTTACTAGTCCATAAACTATCTAATCATCAAGGTAGACTTGAAGAAAATTATGGATGAAGTCCTGAAATGCTTGAACCATAATACATGAAAACACAATAGGCGTGTTATTCAATCCAAAAGGTATGACCACATAGGAAAAAATTCCCCATTCAAGGTGGTGAACATTATATTTTTTTGGTCCTCCTTTGCAATTCTAACCTAATGATATCTTAGGAATCCATATGTGAAAGAATATATCTCACGCCCGACCACTCCTAGGATCTCCTCAATGAAGAGGGTTGGAAAGGATCAATGACACATGCCGCATTCAAATCCATGTAATCAATATAAATCCTTATCCTCCCATCCTTATTAATGTTGATGACCATCAAACTTATCCACTCGATTCCTCAATAGTTTCAATGATGCATGATGCTATCATCATGTTAATCTCCTCCTTGACCTTGACTCACAAATTTAGATTCATTCGATAAGGTTGCTTTCAAATTAGGGCGACCTTCCTTTAACTTGATCTTCATTTCTCATAAGGATTGGTTAACTCCTTTAAGCTCATGGTATACGTGTGGGAATAAATCATGGAATTCGTGCAACATATCAATAATATTTGAAACCTCCCTTTCGTCCATTAATTTCCAATTGTATCTTCTTTAGGTTCTGCCTCCAAACCAATGTTAACCTTCTTGGTTTTTAGGGGTTCATGGTAGGCTACTTCTTTCTCATCAACACTATCCATAACCTCGCGTATATCGATAGTATAGTTAACATCCAAGTTTTCCACCTCTTCACCATTTATCACATAGAAAAAAATTTCTTTCTCCTTCTTTATGCATGCGCGCTGAAGTTGTACCTTCTCTAACTCTTCCTCATCGAAATGTGACTCCAAACTAGATTCACCCAATAACTTTAGTACTCTATCCTCCACCATGGCTATATATCTCCCATATTTAGGTTTTTAACAACATGCATCACCTTATCCATCGATGGCTTAGTACTACGATACTCAAAATCTTAAATGAGATCAACCTTCAACTCCTACCAATTTCCTTTCTAGTGGCGCAGCTTTGAATGAATGTACCATGTATGCATGTAACCTTGTATGGTAGAGTAAAACTTATGCACCAATAGTGATAGAGGTAAGGCTTCCACACCTCCCATCCAAGCCTTCTCACATGCCTAGATGTGCAATGAGGTGGGTTCCTTCCTATAATAGTCCTATATAGTAGTAGGTGCATTACTTGGAGGAACCTAACAGAGAATGTGATTCTCACCTCGTGCCACTATAGAAGGTTATTTCGATTGGTCACTCACCAACATGTTATGGTACTAAGGAATGTATAGCAAAGAATAATTCTCCTTTCAATCTCACACCTCCACCGAGTCTCCATTTCTTGTAGTAAAACATCGGGGTTGGCTCCCCAATGCAACTCGAAAATGTTTTCCTCCAATGCACCCGACTAAGAGCGCCTTTGTTACTCTTGTCATAGAGACTCTTAACTACCTTCTAACTAACTCATATGTCCCATGTACCTAATTTTCACATGCCACACTAGTGTTATCACTTATAGATTGAACTTATTCCCCTTTGAATAATGCCTTCTTTTTTGGTTGTCTGAACTTGGGGTCTTTGATAGTTCACACATATATTTTTCTAGATCTTCTTCTCCCAAGGGCTTAGTTTACAGCGTTCAATTTCCATCCATTAGAGGAATAATAACACGTTCCTCCTTGTTCTCAAAACTTGTCTACCCCTTATTGAAATGTAAGTGAGCATTATTCTTATATCACTAGGGGCACCCAAGTAATGTTGTAAAGTTTTCCACCTCAAAAGTTCCAAGACCTCGAAGTCTCCATTGAATTTCACCCCTTGGATAGTTATAACAACATCCTTTAAAAAACCAATGGGCATTGCATTTGTCTTGTTAGCCATATCTGTACATTTGAAGATGGCTATAATAGGGGCCTTCCCCAGTTGATTCCATGTGTCCAAGGTGAGAACATTAACTTCCATGACCGTGTCAATAAAAATATTACTCCGGATCCATCCATCAACAAATTCATTCAAGGTAATCTCCTATCATAGTCAAGGCGCAGGGGGGAGGCGATTAACATGCAAAACCTACCTCTCGTGCTCTCCTCCGAACTTAGTACTTTTCCTCTCAGCCACTCTCCTAATAAAGGGATGATATTATCTTATCTCAACATCTTATATACCTCCCTAACTTCATCTACATCCTTCTAAGGAACCTTAGTGCTCTTCTTCATCTCTAATTGGTGTAATTTTTCCTTCAAACACTCGAATTTCTCCTTGCAAACTCCTAATCACCTCCATGGTCTCTTGGTACACCTCCTTCTGATGGGTAGGATCATGATATTTCCCATGTATCACTTCTTCTCTTGTAATAAGAGGCCTCTTCTTTGGTATCTCCCTGTACGTGCATCCTCATCTTGTGTCGTCATCAATATAGGCTCTAACTCAGTTTACGTGCCACCCGAGGCATCCATTATGGATCAACACTTTTTATGCCCAACATCCCCACGTCCCTATCCTTCTTCTAGTTCTGGCTCATGTTTTCATATAAGTCAAGGCACTCTTCATACTTGTGCTTCTTTCCACACCATGCGAATTGTAACAAATTAGGACACGCGCGCTTGTAATGTTCTGTAGATCCACATTTATAATAGGTTCCATAAGGAAATTCATTTCTTCCTCCTCCAAGATTGTCGTGACCTCATAATCCACCCCAAAAGCCTCTAATGTGACCTCCTCCATATGTGCACCCTTGATAATGATGACCATCATCCTTAGAACTATTGGTAAAGCTCGCCTAGTGCACACTAGTAATAATGGCATCATGTATCTAGTCAATCAATCTACAATCCTTCATGTCATGAGTAGTAGAGGTGTAAATCTTGTAATAACAAGATACATTCTTCTCGGATTGCACATTGTAGCAATAGACACCTACTTGCACCATGATCTCCATTGAAAATATTAGTCTACTGATATGGCATGAACCGACCTTTACAGAAACGCGCCCTTAGTGCCCCTTTACTTCACAATCCACACACCATAGCCCAATACAATTATCATGAGATGAGTTCATAGAAAATTTCTCCAACTACTTTGCCATTGTAGAAATTTGGGCTTCTAAGAATGGACTAACTCTTATATCAATGCTTCATATTTACTCATCATGCAAGGTAGTCTCTAAGGCATCGTGTGGATCTATGAAAGTCTTTTGTGAAAGTGCCCTCCTAAATGGTGTGATCAGTCCTCCGATGAACCACTGAGCATGCTACGAAGGGTGAATTTCATAAGACAACTTGGATAGGAGATTCTTGAAACACATGTCATACTCCTACACACTCTCTTCCATTCCTTTCTAATTCTCGTTCAATACACTTATGCTTTTCTACTCAAACTTAGGGATGTAGAATTATGCCAAAAGGCATTATGCATCGTAAGATAATCCACCGCCGTCTTGTGTGGATCATATTTCTGGTACTAGCTATGTATGTTCCCTCGCAATGTGGTTGCAAAATAAATTGCTTTACACTCTAGAGCGGTGATTCCCTTTGTGCACCATAACAACTCACACTTGTGTACATTATTCGTGACATCCTCAATGCCCTTATAATTAGGTAATTTGAGTGACATATCATAAAACACCCATGATGGTGTTGTAGACCTTTTCCACCGCATCCAAGTGTTACCTCTATCACCATATCCACTAGATCCACTAGCTCCTATTCCTCTAGATCCACCTAATCCTCCCCCAAAGTAGGAAAGTAGCCCGATGTGGTTTCACCCTATGAACCCACTATCACACTAAACTATGATCTAATAGTCTATGATACCGAACCACTCCCATATGTGTTTTTGTGCCACTTCCAGATGTGATACTCAAACCTTGTGAACCCACACCTTGCCCAAATGATGTGCTAGATAAAATACCTCCAAACACCATAAATGTTTGTGCTGCCATAGATGTACTGAATGAAAAATTATATCTATCGGGTTTCACTCGAATACCAATACCAATACCAATACCAATACCAATACCAATACCAATACCAATACCAATACCAATACCAATACCAATACCAATACCAATACCAATACCAATACTAATACCAACACCAATACCAATACCAACACCAATACCAATACCAATACCAATATTGACTAGATTATCAAAACTTATCTCAGAACTGAAAGCTAAGTGTAGGGGTTTGGTTGCCATGTGGGTTAAGATGCATGCCTACAACTCTCCTCCTTTTTCATATGACAAACTCTCTCTAGACTTGAGGGGTTTCTCTTCCATGCTTGCCAAGATGGGGTAGATTAAATATTTTAGGTTCCATGTCCTCCACGTGAACCTCAAATCATTCTTGCAACTTCTACCTCCATAAATCCATCACTCCCGGAGATTTGTGTTATCTCACCAACTACATCTCTCGAACTTCATTATAATTAAGACACCTCTCTCTCTCCATTTTCACCTGCAAGGTTTTCCATTTATCTCAACACTAGCTTCCACACCTGTGCCAGTAGGATTTTAGCCATCCATAGGTAAGGCTTCCAAACTCGAGTAAAAACTAGGATCTTGATAGCTAATGGAATATCCCACAAGAATGATCCTCTAGGTTATTACAAGAAATCAAACTCGAAACCTCCAAAATAGAATAATTTGAGATTACATACTCCAACGTGTAGCTAGTCAACACACCTCTCCACTAGTGATCAACAACACGAATTGAGGTCGAGTCAACATCTTGAAACTACTGATATTCCTCCTTGGTCAAATCATGAGTTATATATTATGAAATTTTCCTCAATACATATGCTTGAGAGAAATTCATAAAACTCTATTGGAAAACAACAGAAGAATGTCTCATAGAGCTCATGATACAGGTTCTCCTCCACCCATTTTCGGGCATCAAACTCGAGATCGAGAACTAAACCTCTAAGAAAAATCATCCTCCATGCTTTTAAGCTAGGTATTTTTGCTATCCAAGGTTAGATGCTCCATGATCAAACATCATTCTCAAAAAATATTCAAAAGAGGTCCAATGATGTAACCAAAATGTAGTCATTTCTTCATGCACCTCCTTTCTACTCTAAGCGCACCGGCCTATCACCTAGTGTGCATTATGTGCTCACCAGAGGCACACACAGGTGTTGAACCCCTCCTTTATGTGAGCTTTATGAGAATGATTTGCCGTTGATGGAGAATGAGTTGTAAGAATGGAAACATAGACATTCACTCAAAGATATATAACGAGATCCATGCACGGATGCATCATGAATGGGAATTAACATTGTAAATAAGAATAATGAAACTAGATCTGACTTAGAATAATATGAAGAACACAAGGTTTTACACTTAAGAATGTGAATAACCATAATCATACACATATATTGATTTATAAACATTTACAAGTGGCCTCATTACATCATACCGGTCATACAAACCAAATACTTTAAGGAATATTATCTTAAACACTACAAAAATATGCAGAGAGAGTTCTTAGCTCTTCTACCCATTAAAACCCTTAATCATACCAAAATACATGCCTAATATGCTTAAAACCCTTCTTGCAAGCATTTCTAAAGTTTCTTGTTACCACATAAAACCCTCTTTAACCCTTCATTTCCCAAAGACTTTGTTATCACTCTCATCTATCCCTATTTTAGACCCAAACACTCCTTTAAATAGGATTTGGATGCACTACCTTGGTTTCCTTATTGAATAGATCACATGCTAATTAGAAGTGTGGTCCTCCATGGTCGAATGCTTATGTTATCTTACAAATGACTCCACTACACCGTAATGATCATCCTGGAATATTTCTTATATGGAAAATTCTTTTCTTAACCTCCAAGGATTTAGTGCCGCACCTTATCCATTTGTCACACCTACTCGGGTTTTTCACGTGTTTCTCCTATAAAAATCCTTCAAAACATGGCTAATTCCCTAAACCTTCCTACTCATGTGCATGCCAACTTCTTCTCACATGCGCCTTTCCCTTGAGTTTTTTTCCGTGAGTACCTTCCTTCTTTACTACCTCTCGTGCATGATGACTTCTTCCTTGGCACTTAGTCAATTCAAGGCCCAACATTTGTCAAATTTTTCTTTATCTCCTCTACCATATGTAAAACATCAACCAATAGAGAAGCTCCACATATTTTGAGTTTTCGAGTCTTTTCTTTGTTCTTGAATGACAACTCGAAGTTATAGCAAATAGAAAAGCTCCATGTACTCCATAGTGTAATAATTTGTTTAACTTCATACCGACATATGTGAAGCATGATCCAATAAGAAACAACCATGTACCTTTGCGGTTTCATTGTGCCAAACTACCCCTTTACTCTTTGCAATGTCGACTACGAGAAGTGAACCAATGGGAAGAGTGCACTGTCTTTGGAATTCATAATTTTTAAGGTTTGATGGCTTCACATCACAAATTACTACTTTGGGGGACTTAGAAACTTTTTATCTATAATTGTTACCATGTAACCCTTTTGAATTTGTTGAATTTTACCTAGCCCCACCATGAAACAGGACCCGTAGAAATATGAACACAATTTAATCTAGGAACTTGATGTCTTTTGAAGCTAAAAGCCTTGAGGAGAGAATTTTTTTGCCAAATGTCTTTTCTTGGACCATTAGTCTTCGTGTGCATGGCTTTGCTAATGTTTGCATTGAATTTGATGGCCAAATGGATTTCGGTTAGATTTCTAGAGTGACCTTCCAATGAATAAGCTAAGTCTCTCGTGGGTTTTTTTAATTCCAATGGCCAATGATTTTTGGCAATCGAATTTGTCGTACCGTTTAACTTTCCCAGGACCTATAAAAATTGGCTAAGTTCATTCTTAATAAAATATTCCAAACTAACCCAAGGGTTAAATTTGGGATAACAACTCTCTCAAATTATAAGAGAGGTACTTAATTTGTCTTTTCTAAGGCCAATTGAAAAGTCACGAGTGACTAGACATGAAAATTCATGTGGGGGTAGATGAAGAGTTTTTTACTATGCTATAAATTGGAATGACTTCTCTATTCCAAGAGAGTTGAATTTTCACACTTGAAAGTTAGCTTTTTCTATAGAAATTATGGATTTGATAGGTTATGAAGATTTGTATCACCACTACATAGAAATAAGAGTTACATTTCTTCCATTTCCTTTTCTTATGCTTTCCTCTATTCTCTCTCTATTCCATAACTTTGTAAACATAGTGATATTGAATAACCAAGAAGGAACTTGGTGTCCTTGATTGATGAATCTAAAGAACTATGTGTCTCTAGTTTTTTATTCTTGATAATTTCTTACATTGTTTTTTCTTCTAATTGAATGTGTATCTACTCTCATTATTCTATGTGAACTCTTCTAGTGCCTACTCACAACAATAGCCCTCTCTTTCCTAAATTATCTCCTTTACCCTCATCGTTGTAAATTCCTCCATTCTACTTCATACAAACACTTTGTGTTGGAAGAACAAGGGACTAGGAGGGGGTGAATTAGTCCTATAAATATTTTCCTTTAATTTACAAAACCATACATTCAAAAATTTATATTGTCCATACAACATTCATATCCATGTATTTTTATTAAGATACGCAACATCAACCACAACAACAAGAAACAAAGTAGTCAACACAAGAACACCATATGTAAGTGGGAAACCCTCATGTGGAAGAAAAATTACCAAAAAAAATATTATATTTCCATGTTTTAAATTTAGTGAGGCACCAAACCCAAAAGGAGCACCAACGCCTATTTTAGTAGAACACTAACCGTAGTATAAGGAGCACCAACCCCTAATTTAGTAGAGCACTAACCCTAGTTTAGTTAAACAATATTTCCATAAGGAGGATACAATTCCCCAATATGATCAGTCACCCACTCAACAACCTTATTATGTTTTATCTCTGGCTTTTTTGCTAACAAAACTAATAGAGATAACTTATTCATCTCAAAACCCTAGCTCATACCCTATGTCTTAAAACTTGTTATTTGTCCTTCTTTCACAACTTGTATTGCCTCTAAAATATTTATCTATTGCTACCATACCTTCCCTAATCTGAAAAAAACTCTATTATCCTTCAATGCATGCCTTTTTACATGTAATTCACTCACCTATGGGTCGCACTTTTCACCCATGCAAGACTAGCTCTCAAAATGAGCTAAAACATTACTTTTATATGAAATTATTATTTCTAACCCAAAGGAGGTCGGTCCCTCATGATAAATTCAACCCATAAATATTGAAAAAATCCCAAAAAATCATCACAATAGTCACATATGACCCATATAGGTCGACCTATCCAAAACACTTCATCCATGCACCAAAAATCTTAAAAACCCTTGCATTGGAATGAAAAAAATCCCCTCATTCCAAAACCATGCTTATAAAATCTCCCATATTCACCATACATGATTAAAATAACATTTAACATCCATGAATGGCATCAATTTACATCAAACAATCAAATTATTTTGTTTAATGGGCCCATTGGCTCTTTACCTTCTCAAAACAGTTGTTTCCAATACCCTTCAGGACCTTGATTATAACTTTAGGCCTCTAGATAATTCCAAAAATCCAAAATATGGCATGTGACTACTATATATAAATGGAAAAACCTGTAAAAAACTCCTAAATAATTTGTAAGTATTGAAAAAATCATCTGCTCAAACCATAACCACTTTTGTTTTAACCAAATCAATTGGCCCAAAACGTTGTTTTCAAATATCAAATAATTAACACCTTTCCTAGAACAATAAATTCCTCTAAACGGATTAATTTTATGCCAAATTAATCTGTATTCAATATCTAAGTGATAGGAAGCATCACCTAATCCATCTCATGCTCTAAACAACTCAAAACATTCAACCAGATCCTGTCATGTCCTTGCCTTTGGAAAAAATCTTCCTATCTAAAAATTAACCTAGAATCCTTAACAAAACTCATCACTCTAAGAAAAATTATATCCCTAGAAATATATATGAATTATATTTCCAAAACATCTTTAATAACCTCATAAATCCTCCCGTATCTTCTAAAATCTCGCTTTACAATGATAGTACGCTTCAATTTTCCTCAAAACTACACTTTGACCAATAAACACAAATACGACACATTTTGCATTTTTTCAGTATCACCATGACTTGAAACATCCATGGAAATCAATAAAAACTCACATACATCACACAACAATAATTTAGTTTGCAACTCCTTTGGATAACCTTGTCCTAAACTCAAACTCTTCGAAAAACAAGAAAATTCATGTGAGGTCCATATATGACCACCTACTCTAACATACCCTTCTAGAAATATGGAAGAGTCCCTATAACATCCAATCATAACCTTTGAAAAATGAATCAAAATAACCTTATTATACTCATTTCTCTAGAAGTTTCTCCTAGCTAGGGTTTCAAACCACTTTATCTTCTTAATGATCGTTCATAAAAATGTGACTATCAAACCACATCATTATTTTTGTGAAAGATGAATAACTAACCTAATAAGATATTCCAAATATACCAAGTCACCATGTAAAGCATAAAATCCAAAATGAGAATTAGAAGGTTCAACTTTTTCTTAAAAACACATTCAAACTTACTCGGTTTCACCAAAACTTGCATAACTTCAAATTTCTTCAACACTTTGACCTAAATATTGGCTTGAAGCACCAAGAAAAACCCTCTAACTAATCAAAATCACCACATATCTCAAATTCATCTCAAACTCTCCAACCACAATGACTTATCGTTTACCTTCATGTTTCTCATTATTTTCTTCCCAAGGACCTCATAGAAGCATCAAACCACTAAATGTAAACTTGAAAATCACCATACATTCCCTATATACCATAATCATGTTGCTACCATGCTTAAAAAATTATTGGGTCTAAATATCACATATCTACCTCAATTTTCATGCACTAGGGCTAGGAACAAGTCCGGAATGACCCGACTCAACATGGAAAACATATGACCCGACCATGCTAACCTCATGAAGACAAATATACATAGATGAAACACTTATATGACCATTTATGACATCGTGATAACCTCTAAACAATCAAGATAACTTAAATCATGATTCTACTTAGTAAACCAAGTACTTGAGACACCATAACAACGCACCAAACCACTTAGATTTCATGTTTGAGACTTGAATAACATCACATAAAGACACATACAACACAATGAAACCATTTTCCATCAATGGTGTTTGAAATAAATGGAAAATATGTTAGGTTGATGAATTACATCCTAAGTATTGAAGGTGCGAAGGGAAGGACATGCGGGCGTAGGGTGCGGAGGTATGACTAGAAGTATAGTGAACTAGGGCACACCTAAGAAATTCTGATATCGGGACTTAGCCATTTTGCATGATGAGGATAAATATAGATGTTGAGTGTGGGGTATACATAAACATGGAGAATTAGAATCAAAGAAAGGCTATTTTGGACAAGAGAATGATCAAACAACATGCATAGTTTTGGACTATTAATAGGATTAGATCTGTAATTTATATTATTAGATAGTCTATTATTAGTGAGCTTGCATGCTTTTGTATTTATCTTGTAACGGTGCATGGCTATTCTTATCATGCAACCTATTTTGAGGATGCTTAGGTAGTGAAGGGAAAGTCCCCAATCCTATAAATATGTATTGATTTACACAGTTTAAGAGACCCATGATTACTTGTAAGGTTATGCTAATGATAAAGGAGCACACATGACTATGATGATAATATTATGTATGTATTTGGATTCTGTGTTTTACAATGATTAATATAATGGATCTATATGGTTGGATGGTGGTTGTTGACATTAATATAGATGGATATTTTATGTTGAATATGATATGAGACTTTGTATGATTCTTTATGCACTATGGTTAAGATCTAGATCTGCTTATGGTTTATCATTGCATTGTTATTATGGATCTGGAATATATCTATGTATGTTCTTATCATGTTAACTCCTTGAAAAATCTTCCATAAAAGAGGGACCTTGTACCCTTGCATG
Source organism: Taxus wallichiana var. yunnanensis (assembly GCA_018340775.1). Taxonomy (NCBI): domain Eukaryota; kingdom Viridiplantae; phylum Streptophyta; class Pinopsida; order Cupressales; family Taxaceae; genus Taxus; species Taxus wallichiana. The sequence goes on along the minus strand of CM031242.1, from coordinate 618,130,879 downwards.
CTTTGGGTGAGCACTCAAGTCTACAGGTGATGTGCTTTAGCGTGCCTTGGGCTATTTGGTAGAATAAAAGACTAGATTTTGGTTACATTGTCGTGACCTTTTCAAGATATTTGCAAGGATGTTGCATGCTAAAGACGTACCAGTTGACTTTGGAAAATATTGAGAGTTAGGTAGAAGATTTAGGGGAAGAGTTTGCTCACAGATTTAACACTAGACCTAAATTTGATGCACGTGTGTGGGTTTAACAGAATCTATATCATGATCTCTATGAGATGTTCTTGTGATGTTTCCTATAAAGTTGTATGAGTGGCTGGAAGTATACACATCAAAGATAAATTAGAGGTATAGAGCACTTATTTGGACACAAGAAGAATTCCAAGCTCTGCATGATGTTAATCTGACTTGGACACGTGTTATAGATCATTGGTGGAGTGGTGTTTTTAATAGATACATTTTGGAGTACGTAGTTTCTACTTATTCCTATTCCTAGGTTAATGAGTTCTAGTTCCTACACAAACCTAGAAGATCTTATTTGTAAAATATCCCTTTAGCGATTAATATCTTGATCGTGACCCTAGATTTGGAACAACGTCCTATGGCTAGCTAAACCCCACCACGCATGTGGGTAGGAGTACGTATGGTGAAATATGTCGACCTTGCGGAAAAGAGACAAAGAGAATAAAGGAAGCTTAATTTTAATGAAGCACATGAGAGGGATTTGGTGAAGTAGCATGATGTTGTGTAACTAATGTTGTTATAGAGAGAGATGTCGAACAAAGGATTTGGAGCTCACATAGAATAAGTGAGGCCAAATAATTTGATAATCTCCCATTTGGGTAAGCATGACAGAGAACCCTTTTTAGATATAGATGAGAGCATGCTTGTTGAAACTATAAGGAACACAAGAACACATCTAATCCCTCCTAGCGACCTAGCCCTTGTGCTTGGTTTTCCAATTTATGTGACAATCATTGATAAGTAAACTATTGTGGGTGGTACATATAAATTTCACTTTCTATTAAGTTTAGGATTTAAACAGATAGTTTATTCATCTATGGTGAGGCAATCTTCATTTGTGTAATTTTAAGGTCCGATTGGAGGTAAATTTTCTATCTCTTCATCAACACATAATGTGGACATGTAAAATGTTGGTATTACATTGGGAAGTAGTACAACTTCACAGTGTGGGAGTTTAGTTTAGCACAACTATTGGGACACAAGGAATTACATCCTGCAGGTCCGGTTCCCACCACAAGGGGACAATTAGGAGGATTAGGTGGCTTGGGATCTATTACATCTGGTTGTTCTAGAGGAGGAGGGAACAAAAGAGGTAGCACATGTTCGGATCTAGTCGGCACTATCTGCACCAACCTCAACAATTTTATTTCAAGATGTACCTATGCCTACCAGAGCATAGATGAATTTAAGATGTAACTAAAAATTTGCATATGTGTGAGATAATATGGCACGCTAAAGGGATTACAACTCCTAATCATAATGTAAGTCAGTTTTCTATGTTAGGAAATAAGAGATAAAATATGTGAAATAATCCCTTATAGAATCGTAATAGTAGAAACTAATATGCGAGAAAATATTACGAGATCTCAAATAAAAGCGCAGAATAAATAACACAACACGAGAGATAATATTTAACGTGTTTCACCCAATTTGGGCTACGTCCACCAAGAATCACTTGCTCATATTTTATTACAAGCCTCCACTCTCTCAATACAATACCTGATCCATTTGGAGCTATGCTCAACAAAATCTACAAAATTCACACCCAAATTCAAAACACATCTACAATAAATTTACTTGTACATCTATCATATGTATAAGACCATATAAATATATAATTGCTTAAGCGAGTTTGATACAAAATCGTCGATATCAAAACCAAGGAAAAAAACATGGGTATCAAAACAATGGGCAAAAGACCGAAAAAACCATGGTCCCAAAAACAGCCCATAATGGTTACCCATTACCCATGGGTTAATAAACCACCCATGAAAATTTTCTTCGGGGGCTTCGCCCGAACCTGACCCGCTCACCGGTGAGTGGGACCGCCGTAAAAATACCCGAGTGTAACACATAGAAGGTGTACCACATTCTAACATGCAAATAGGCTCCACAAACATAACATTCTACTACTTTGTAAGGGTACACACATAGTTGGTATAAGAAACATGATCTAAACTAGAATTTTGTAGATGATAATGTGTTGTGTGATGCTTTCTTAGAAAATTTCCATATACCCGAGTTTGAACAAAAGAGCATCAACATGTTGAAGGACATCAAGCAAGGCATAGTTAAAATTGTTAGAGAGTATAATGCCTTCTTTAAAAATTTGTTACCAAATTTATCCTATGATATTCATCCTAGTCAACATGCTTAATGGTTTTGGGGTTTGATCACACCTTTCAGAAGGGTGCTCTCACACAATACTTTGCATGAGACACTCGAGAAATATTTGTGCATTGAGCATGTTAGGAGCATGGAAACTAGAGTTAGCCCATTTTTGGAAGCTCATATTAGATCTAAGAAAAAATAGTTGGAAAAATTGTCAACTAATTCATCCCATGAGACATGCAGTGGTATTTGGTGCACAGATTGTGAAGTAAAAGGACATACTAAGCATAGTTTCCCTCATAAATCAATGTGTGCCATGTTGTTGGACTGTGAGATCTGTCACTTAGATGATGATTCAAGTAGGTGACCTTTGTTGCAGTGCATGATAAGAAATAATGTATCGTGCTATTTTAATATTTGTAAGTCTACTACTCATGATACATAGAATTTCATATTGATAGATTAGATTCATGATGTCATTGATACTTGCTGTACATCAAGCTAGTGTTACAAATAATTCTAAGAAAAAGTGAGCATCATGATCATAGTCATAATGAAGGATGCTCTGATGGAGGTGGTAGAGATATATGTATAGGTTACCATGGAGGATTCAAAGGCTGAGGTCACAAAGGTAGAAAGAATTTAGTTTCTCTATGGAACATGTTATACATGCGGATACCTTGATCATTATAAGTGTGAATGCCCTCAAAATATTATTTTCTCCTGGTGTAGAAAGAATTACAATTATGAAGAATGCCTAGATTTTTATGAGCATCTGAGCAAGAAGCACAAACATGATAAAGTCGTGGGAATGGCTAGAGTATAGAGCGTTGTGGAAGATTAGTGGATTTTGAAGTTAGCTCCTAGCCTAGAGGTAATACCTATGATGATCACTACATGCACTAAGATTGCATGCACGTGAGACTCCAAAACAAAAAATTGTTATTACAAAACATGAGGTATTACATGCAAAGTATCCAAATCTTTCCCATCAAAAGGAAGTCTATCAAGAGACTATGGAGGTCATTCAAAATTGTAGGGTGAGATACAGTGCTTGAAGGAGCAGTTGCGGAAGCTAGAACATGAAAAAGTAGTTGAGCTTCCTCATAAAGATGCTAATGACTTGTAAGAGGTTTGTAAGATGTTGTGCCAAGAAAACATCATTCTTTTATTGGGGAATGGTTAAGGGAAAATATGCCTCATGTTGGAGTTGAGCGCAAGAGATATATTTTAAATGCTAACTTACCTCTTCATAGTCTTGATTATGACAAAGAGATCATGTTGAATGCAACCATTGATGGATGACTATTAAGTAAATTATTTTTTATACAAGTACATAAGTGAATGTACTCACCTTAGATACGTGGAATAAGATGGGGATGCCACCATTACAGCCATCTTCAAATGTGTTGTATATGGTGAATAGGACTAAAGCCATGACCATTAGAATTCTCAAGGATGCCAATATTACTATACAAGGGAAAGCGTTTACTAGGGATTTTGAAGTCTTGGCACTTGTCGAAGAAGATAACTTTCCCTGACCTTGCTTAGGAATCCTTAGTGTTATGCAAATAATGTTGGTCTATGCTTCAATAAGGGTTAAATTAGTTTTGAGAACAAAACATAGACGTGTGATCATTCCTTTGATAGATGGAAAAGTTACACCCTAGTGTGCGAACCTTTGAGTGAAGAGGATTTTAACATAATTTATGTATGCACCATAAGAGATCTTGAAGTGTTTGAGCCATCAAATGAAGGTTTTATTTAATGGGATGATGAAAAGTCTATGAGTGGTACAACTAATGTTTCTTGTGATTTTTAGGCACATGGGACTTATGAAATTGTTTGGTGTGAGATGAAGAGTGCAGTTACACGTGTAAGTAGGCCACACTATGTTAGGAATTTAGGAAGTCACCAGTACCAAGATACATTGTGAAGGAAAACCTTATGTCTTTCTACGCACTATAGAATCCCAAAGGATAGATCAAGTGGAAAGAAGGAATATAATAGTGTATATCTTGCATTAGATAACAACACGCTGGTGGATGGTATAAAAAGATAGTCTTTTAGAGTGGCGGGAAGTGAGAATCACCTTCTTGGCTATATTTCTTCATAACAATGCGTTTACAAAGACATGTGAATTCCATGGGAAGGATTATGCTTCACACCATGTTCAAAAGTGTGAGAGACTCGAAAAGAGGGTCATGAGAACTTACCACCTTCACTTTGGGTGCATAAGTTCTACATAAATTTGTGTGGCTATGTGCACGCATGATATGCCTATGTGGAATTGAATAGAGAAACAAGGAATTGTCAAAGCTTATTGTAGGTATGATTTTGAACTTTGACTATCTTTCTACTAAACATTTGGTGAATGAGGAATTACATGTTATGAAGTACTTGAAAATGGGAGATTGTACAAAGGATGAGGAACTTATTCAGAATTACTAGGTGAGTCAGATTTGGAGGTGCATTTTGAATAAGAAGAGACATATGAAGAACAACTTGGGTGCACTACCTAGAAAAAGAAAAAGGTAAAATGGTCTACATGATTGATGATGAAGAAGTGAAGAATATAGATGTTGATCATACTAAGGGTACATGTAAGGTCTTGGATAGTGAAGATGAGAATGCGCGTGTATCATGATCCCATGAAAACAAATAAGGTCAACATTGGGATAGATGCAGAACCTAAGGATGCCATTATTGGTGATTATTGGTCTAACTCAGAGGTTGCAAAAATCATTGAGCTATTGTGTGACTTCTAGGAATTATTTCCTAGAGGCTATCATGAGTTAAAAGGAGTATATCACTCTTTGGGTGAGATGAGTATCAAGTTAAAGGAAGGTGCATGCCCAATTAGGAAGATGCCTTACATGATGAATCCTAATCTATGTGTCAAGGTAAAGGAAGAGATTGATAAGATGTTGAATTCTAGAATCATTGAATCCCATTAAAGATTCAAAGTGGGTTATCCATATGGTGATAAGAATAAAGAAATATATAAGGATAATAATCTATGTGGATTATAGGGAGTTAAATGTTGCATGTGTATAGATCCCCTTTCCCACACCATTTACTAGAGGATATTCTAGAAGGCGTTGCGGGGTGTGAAATCTACTCCTTCACTAATGGATTTTTTGGATATCATCAGGTGAGGATTGCTAAAGAAGATTAGGAGAAGATAACTTTCACCATTGAGTGGGGAAGTTTTGCATACACATTTTTGCCTTTTGGATTGAAGAATGTGCCTGCATTCTTTTCATGCATTATTTTACAAGCATTTCAAGACTTCATTCATAAGTTTTTACGCAAGTTTATTTGGATGATTGGATAGATTTATGGGCTAGTGAAATACCAATGTGAAAATTTAAGACTTATGTTTAAGAGGTTTTGGTAGTTGAGCATATCTCTAAACATTAGGAAGTGTATTTTTCTACACCTTTATGACTTTGCTAGGACATATTATCTATAAAGAAGGCTTGTTGGTAGATCATGCTACTAGGTTGATGTTGTTTTGGGCTTAGAGGAACCTATTAACTAAAGTGAGGTGTGTGGATTCTTGGGGCATACATGTTATTACAGGAAATTTATCAAAGGTTATGATAGAATTGTCACACCCTTGGAAGAATTGTTGAAGACTAAGGGTAAGTTCCATTGGGGTGAAGCGCAACAGTGCATGCATTTGAAACATTGAAGGAAAGGCTTACTTAAACACCTATTCTACTTTCCTTCTTCATGGACCAAACCATTCCATGTGCATGTGGAAGTCTCTATCATGGCCATTGGCATAGTATTGGCCTAGCCTAGAGAAGGTATTTTGATCATCCTATTTTTTTACATAAGCAAGAAGTTGACACTAGTTGAGAAGAAGTATACAGGTACAGTGAAGGAGTCCATGATTTACGTGCTTCATAAGTTTAGGAAATAATTTCTAGAAACTCATTTTATTTTCACATATAGAGCACATGGAACTTAAGTATCTTGGTCAAACAAGACCATTTTAGTAGGGCGCATATGTCATTGGATTCTATTGTTTTAGGAATTTGACTTTATAGTTGTGGTAAAGCTAGGAAGAGTAACTCTGACCGATCATTTGTCCAGATTAATTCGGGTGAGGATTCTTAGAAATTGAGGACACAATGTCAAATGCACAGTTGTTCATATTAAACCATACCCTCCGACATAGAGGATATTGTTATATTTTGCATACATAGTGTGGCACCTAAAGGGATGAAGGATTTGAAGAAGAAACAACTTGCTATACGTGCCACACCTTACATGTTAATTGGCGATTTATACAAGTTAGGTTGTGATGAGGTTTTGTGTTGGTGCTTCTTGAACATGAGTGCACTACCATTATGGAAGAATCTCATGGTGGAATTGTAGGTGGACATTATGCAGAAATGCTACCATGCACAAGAAATTTTATTGGCAATGACTATGGTGGGAAACAATTCATAAGGATTGCACTAAATATTGTAAGGCCTATTACCATTTTCAGCACCATGAAAGCTTGAGCATAGAGATGAAATTCCTTTAAGGCCTATTGCTAGTGCATAACCTTTTGAAAAATGGGAAATTGACTTTTTGGGTCCTATTTCCCACCCACGCATAGGTTTGGATCATGCTATATTATAACTTGTACATATTATCTTATAAGGTGGGCCAAAGTGGCACCCAAAAAGGATTACATGGTAAGTTAATAACAAGTTTCATGTGGGAGAACATAATCAATAGGTATGGATGTCCACTAAGTCTGATAAGTGATAGGGGAACTCATTTTCTTAATGAGACTATCAAGGATATTATTGGTAGAATTTATGGTGGCACACCATAAGACAACACCCTATCACCCACAAGAAAATGTGACACTATTGAATATTTCAACAAGATATTGGGACATACATTGACAAATATTTGTGATGTTGGAAGGAAGGATTGGGATGATAAATTATTTATTGTACTTTGGGCATACATGACAACCTACAAGAGGTTGAATAAGGCCACACCCTTTCAGTTGGTGTTTGCACGGAGGCTGTTTTACTAGTGGAATTCATGTTACCTTCTTTGTGTATTACGCGTGTAGGAGGTCTGGATGATGAACAAGAATTAGAAGAGTGCATTGATAAACTGATGCAGTTGGATGAAAGGCATGCACCATTTCTGATGGATTCAAAAGACAAAAATTTAGGCGGGAAGAAGGCATGGCATGATAGCATATCAAAATAAGCGAGTTTGAAGTTGGAAAATGGTTCTTCTCGTATGATTTAAAAATTTTCCACCTTGAAATCTCAAAGTGCATTAGTTGGGACCATATGTTGTGACTTATATACTTGATTCGAGTGCTTTTCTAGTTACATGTAACTTGGATGGGACATGGTTTCTGGTTACTTTAATGGGAGTAGGCTGAAGCCCTACTATAAATAATTCTTCTTAGTGTTTGTAATAAGGTAGTATTTCTAGTTAGATTAGATTTCCTTAATGCATTTCCTTTATATGTGTTTCCTTTCATTGTTGTTATTTTTGTCAATTTAGTTCAATGTTTTGTGTAATAAGCGTGCTTACACGCTAGAAGCTAATTACTATCTATTGAATTCATGTGTAGAGGACCACACATAATTTTAGTGTGGGGTGGAGTATATACAGGATAAATGGACCAATTTTGAATGTTCTCTTAAATATGGATATGCATAGAGAAATATTGTGCAGGTGCTTGAAGTAAGGGTGTGGATAAAGAAGAATTACTCTTAAATAAAGACCATGAGTGGATGAATAGATGCACAATGTAATGCGAGTAGGTTACACATGGGAAACTACTTGGTGAGAGGTGTAATGGATAGGTACTTCGACACATGAAGGTGTGCGAAAGGAGGTCTATGGCCAGGAGTAGTAGGTGCATCGCTTAGAGGTTACAATGGGGCGTGAAAAATCAGCATGGTAAAGAAACAAATGCCATTTAATGCTGAGTATGGTGGTAGGTAGAGAGCAATAAATGTGGAAAAATACGCAAAGGTTATAAAAGGTGGGTTGGTGAAATCATTTTTACCTTGTGATTGTGAATTTATCAAGTGAGTTGAAGAGTGAATTGTGTAGAGAAAGTGTGAGAGAGTTGTGATAGAGATTGAACCAGAAAGATTTTTGCACATGATTGATTGGAACTTCCATTAGAGAGAGTGTTTGAGTGAAGCAAATGCACGTGTGGGAAGAAAATCATGAGTTAGGGTTCAATTTTAAGCTAGGGCATGTGGGTTTTAAGTTGCAGAGCTCAAATCGACTACAAGACAACACTTTTATCATCACTATGACACTAAAGTGAGCACCTGGAGTGACTACAAGGGAAAGAAGTAGAAAGTAGAAATAGAAGTTGAAGACACCCTCGAAAGTTGATTTTCAGAGATGCAGTATCTAGAAGGGGTATTCATGGGTCGTGATTAGGAGTCACACATTTGGCATTATAAATTAAGTGACTACAACCATAGAATAAGGATAAAAAGCATGAATTGACAAGATTTTGGTATTAAAAGTACAATGCTAAGAATAGAGAATGACATGGCCATATACGATGCAAGGAAAAAAATTTTTGTCAAATATGGGAGTTTTTAGCTTTATGAACTCCCCTATTTTGGAAAACCAGAGAAGCTTTACCAATGGTTGATGAGTGAGTCCATGAGGACTTATTTTACTTTTTTGGTGGTGAATGAGACTTACCGTGCCCCTAATTGGGATATTGATAGGGTTAAGAAGCTCTCAAGAAATGAAGTCAATAGTGATCTCATTGATAAGGAGGGCGTAGAAGCAACCAAGAAAGCATTGGCTTACGTGAAGGGTGGGCACGGAATGGATATCTCTAAATTGCAAAAATATCCTATTATTCAGGTAGTAACACACCTCCTCACCAAGCTAAACAATCAAGAGTATTGGTCACAAGTAAACAAAGCATGGTTGCACATTGCTAAGAAGATGACAAAAGGGGTCATCTACAATTTGGATAATTTCATTTCTTGAGACCATCATCATAGAGGCACACCAAGGAGATAAGATAAGTTTTGGTGTTATCCTTTTTTCATTTGTTTTTTAGAAATTGGAGTGCCCAACGGGCCAAAAATAAAATATGTGGTAATACCCTAAAGAAAATAAGTCCCTTGCTAAGATATTTTCCAAATATACATGTGATGGATCCATGAGTGGACCCTACAAGAAGAGGACAAATCTCGGTATGAGCGATCCTGTGTGTTGCATTTGAGTATGAGTGGAGGATACCCAAGGATCTTCCTTCGGTATTAGACAAGTAGGCTTAGTTTTTGTTTACCAACATTTTTGCATAGGGTGCTTTGGAATGAAGGATGGGAACTGAGTCCATGGTGTAAAATTCCATACACCTTCACTAAAGCTTTTACTTCCAAGCATCTATACATAGGTTTTCCAATGTGTGTAGGTTGATTTTTAATGTAGATAAAGTAGACTATGAATATCATACACTCAGGAAGACATATGTCTACCCAAGTAAGTCTACTTATATTGAGAATTTGATTTCAGATGATATTAATATCAATTCTATGAGCTTGGAAATCGGGAAGGCTGGAGTGGCTAAGGTGTACATCTACCTTAACCCTAAGTTAGAGAATGGAAAATATGTTGAAAATGAATTCAAGATCCCCAAATTTCCCAAGGGAAAACATATTGTGGGCACCTTACAAGATGAGGGACTACCTTACCCCATGGTGATGAAGAAGAAATAAGAGGAAGAAATAAAGAATATAGTGGCAACTATAACATGGTAGGAGGAGGCATCCCACCATAGGAGAGAAAAAATGCACACCGAGACAACCTCTCTATTAGAGAAGGAAGACAGGAAGTAGGAATGGAGATAAGTGTTATAGGTTTTGGAGAAGGTGCTAGGGACCATGAAATACATAGGAGAGTGCTAAGGAGGAATAAGAACTCGGGGTGCGGGGCCATCATAGCCACCAAGGAGGTCACCTAGGACCTCTCCTAGTGAAGGTAGAACTAGTAAATAAAAGGCATAGGTACATCCCTACTTAGGATGATGAGGGTGAGAAATTAGAGGATAACACGCTAAAGACTTTGGTAAACACTAAGGATGTAGAGGAACCTCAAGAGGAATAATTGAGACATGATGTAGGAGGATTGGAAGAACATGAAGTGGGTGATGACACTATTGATACATAGAAGAGTGAAGATAAGGGTGAACCATCTAGTGCACCTACTAATACACAAACTAGTGAAGGACCAATGTTTGATGTGGGCGTGCACATTCCTAAAGGTAAGTGCTCTGGAAAGGATGAAGGAGTGTATGAAACTCCTATAGTTGGGTATGTCAATGACCCAACCAAAATCATACGTGCTAGGTTCCAAAGTACTTTGGAACCCAAGGACCTTTATGGTTGGGAATTAATGGATTAGAAATGGAAACCATACACACATGTAAGAAACTATCATGGAGTATGTAAATCACATGGATGAGCCTTATTTTGACATGTGTGAAGAATCATGTGTCTCTCAAAGAATGAATAAAGTGCCACATTCCCACCATGTAATAGTTAAACCAACTCAAATGTTGATGAGCAAGTGAGTAATGCATTGACAAAGGTATCTACGCAGAGGTTGTACATAGAAACATTGATAAAGCAGAAACTATTCGTGCTTTGTTGGAAGATAGGAAAGATAAAGAGACATAAATTAAGTGCACTGACAAAGAGGAGAAAGAGACATAAAGGTGAAGGCATGTGTAGTACTTAGTATGGCGGAGTAGATAGGTGATGAAATTTTGAAGGAAAGGCCACATCTAGAAGAGAAAGTGGCGGAGAGGTTCCCATCTTCCATGCATTATTTACACACTCGATCCATATGGTGATGGATGAAAGTACAATAAGGATGTTAAAACATAGGATTTTGAAAAGGAAAAGGCAAAGGCAAAAATAGCGCGCAAGATAATTGGGTATGAGTTATGTACTACAGACATTGAAATAATAAATGACTAAGGTAGACTTGGCACTGAACATGTGCGCGGATCTTGAAAATATCATCAAGACAAGGACTCGGCATAGAGGAGAATGAGGTCCTTGAGGTAATGAATAATGATGCACTTGGGCATGAGGAGAGGCTGACATTAGTAACGAGAAGTGTGACACACTTACGAGTAGTTCATCATCCTCATAAGGAGAAGATCAAAGAAATTGGGAAACTCATCATGCATTATATGTATGTAATGGATGAGCTAGTTTCAATTTGCAAAAATTCCTTAGGATACTACAGAATGAGGGCCAAATATGACTATAGATGAAATGGAATAATTACTTATAGAAATCCTTGATAAAACTAATAAGGCAATCGATTGATTGAACGAGTTGGAAACAAAGATCAAAAGTGCATATACAAAATTAATTCTACTTACAAAAGGATAGAAAGCCCAAGTATTCCTTCATTATTTGTATACAATTATTCTTTCATTCCTTATTCTTTATTCATGGAGAGATAAGTCATGGTTACCCATTTCTAGGGGTGAAAATGAAGTAAGTGTGGGGTAATTTTGGGTTGATGAATTACAACCTAAGTATTTAAGGTGTAGAAGGGAATGGCATGTGGAGGGGGTCGAGTGCCCTACACTATAGATAGAGATAGAGAGAGAGATAGAGAGAGATATAGATATAGAGAGAGATATATCTATGCGTCCCATACGAAACGAAGATTGATTGATAGATAGGGCTGGAACCAACCTACTATCCATAGTCCAGACTGAACAAATATGGATATAGGGCAAGATATCTAGAGAGGGCCAACCCAACCCCCATATATAGATGGGCCCCCTCCATAGTTCATAATTCTAAATAGGGGATCTATATATGGTGGGGAACGGATCCTGGAGAGTGCCATATATTATCTAGATCTATCGCTCACACCCCAGACCCAGATGGATAGTTCAGGGTGCCCCCCACCCCTTCCTATCTTATAGTTCTAGATAGGGGCGCCATATATTCTCTATAGGGTGCCAACTAGACTAGTGAGTGCCGACTGTATATATAGCCTCGCCTAGCCTAGCCGCCCCCAGATGATAAGATAGAATAGGTGCACACAGTATAGTGAAACAAGGCGCACTCGAGAAAGTGTGATATCAGGACTTAGTCGTTTTGCATGATGAGGCTAAATATAGATGTTGAGTGTGGGGCATGCATCAACATGAAGACTTGGAAGTGAAGAAAGGATATTTTGGATAAGAGGAAGATCAAACGACATGCATAGTTTTGGGCTATTAATAGGATTATATCTATAATTTATATTATTAGATAGTCTATTATTAGCGAGCTTACATGATTTTGTATTTATCTTGTAGCGGCGCATGGCTATTCTTAGCATGCAACCTATTTTAAGGATGCTTAGGTAGTGAAGGGAAAGTCCCCACTCCTATAAATATGTATTGATTTTCATGGTTTGAGAGACCCGTGATTACTTGTAAGGTTATGTTGCTTGATGTATGAGCATGCGTGACTATGATGATACTCTTATGTATGTATTTGTCTTCTATGTTTTACATTGTTAACAATGTATTTAATCAATAAACCCTTTTATTGGCTAAATCCCAATGTATTTAATCAATAAACTTTTTGAAATGCTTGAAATCATATCAAATTCCTCCTAAATCACCTCCAAATAATGCCTAAAATCTTATTCTAGCCTATTAATTAATCCTAGTTGATTAATTAAATCATCTCTAACTCCCATGAGTTGTTAATCACTTGTTAATTCCTCTAATCAAGCTTAACAAGTCTAAATATACTTTATCCTTTATCCCACATTCATTGGGATTCAAGATTCTCCCAAATAGAAAGCTATATAAAGACCAAGCTCCTTCCTCCTTTCACACCTACACCATACTTTTGCTAGTATTATCATATAAACATATGATTAAGAGCTTTCTCCATTGATGGAATAGCTTGCTCATCTTTGCATCCATTTCTTCATGCTTTGATTAGTAAAGGAATATCTAAACATGGCCTTGTAGCCATTTTAGTGAGATTCTTTCATCATCTTGAAGCAACAACACAAATTTGATTGCTTATGATCTTCATAGGTTCATAGTTTTAAAGGAAATCATACATTTTAGTAGGAATGGCTTGTAGTTAGATGATTTATTTCATGTTATTACATATCTAGTTTCCATTAAGCTCTAATCATGATGGTTCTATAGTAAATTTAGCTTTTCTTTGAGACTACTAGGTGTTAGCCTCTTTTAATTAGCATAGTAAATTTAATATGAACACATTTGGCATGCCCAGTGGGACATACTCCATTGTCCTTTGCATTCATTTTCAAGATTTTTAGATTAGTTTCAAATTTTGGTTACTAACCCTCATTTTAGCATATTTTAGATAAATATGGTGTTTCTTAACTAGATTAGTTGAGTTTTCCTTGTTTTTTTTCTCTTTGCAGCTATAAAGGAGGTGAGGTGTTGCCAAATTTGGATCAAATTGACAAAGTTTTGAGATTTTTGACATTTTTTTGTCAAATCTCATGTTTTTGTTACTTCAATGCCTTACACTAGCTGAGTGAGAAAACCCTTTATGCTACTTATTGAGGATTGCACTAGTGAGAAAACCCATTGCACTTTGTGCTGTGCTTTTAAACTTGCACTAAGCTTACATGCTACATAGCAGCTTTACATGCCTAGCACTTGGTCTCTATTTTTTATCAACTACATTTTTTGTCTACTATGTATGGCATGCGCTTTTACACTATAGCACACTGCTTACTACTTATATTGCGCTTTGCTACCGCTTACTAGTCCTCTAAAAATTTAAACACTTATGTGTTTTTGTCTCGGGACCTATCATGATTTACCCTTGTCTAATAGTTCAAGAATGCCATGCATGCTTACTTGATTTAATCCATGTGCTACTTCGATACACAAGCTTGCTAACACTTTTGTTGATTTTGGCTCAATTTTGAGGTTTAAAATTCTAATTTTTTATGTTTTGTTGTTTTACAAGGTTTTCCTAACTATTTTATGTAGGTTTTAACATTTTAAATTAGATTTTTAACATGTTGTTAAGCTTTAATGAGAATCATGTTTCCATGCTTTACTTAAGTTAGACTAAAGTTTTTGTATTCTCTTCTCTTGCACCTTAGGGTGATCTTGAGAATAAAAAACAACTTTAGTTTTCATTTTTCTAACATTTGGTTAAATTGGAAACTTAATCTTTCATTTTTGCTTAAGGGAATGAACAATTTATCAAGCTTTGTTTAAATTCATTTGATTTAAAGTTTTCCTTTGCATTTATCTAGTTGAATCAAATCATTGTGTATGCTCTTCTCTTGCATCCTTGGATGATCTTGAGAATCAAAATAACTTTGGTTCACTTTTTATTGAAACTACTAAATCATTTTGTGCACAAGGACCTAATGCTTGTCAAAAGAAAGGGATCTAAACAAACTCTAACTACACATGTGTTGCATGTTGTCAATGGTGTGACTAAACCACATTTTAATCAAAATATAAAAAACACCACTTTATTCAACACACTATATTTGCAGGTTTTGGTTAAGAGCTACGGCTCATCCACTTTAAATGGGGAAGTATCTTGGCATAAGCCATAAAACTCATTATGAGGATTACCCCAAGAACCCCAAAGTAGTCCACACCTTGAGAGAACTGGTGGATGAAATGGGAAGTGCCCCGCTACCCAATTGACTAGTTGAAAACCTTTGTGAGAAAAGATTCATGTTTCCCATATGGGGCATTCATTAATTTGATTGTGGGGTAATGGTATATTATCTAGAAGCAATTCTAGAAATACGTACCTCCTTTAGGAAAGAATTGGTGAGTTTGTGAACAAAATCCTAGGTGAACCATTTGGCATTGGGGCCAACTTGACTTTATCCATCATGTTCCAAAGATCTCTCACAAAGTGAAAACTTTTTTGGAGTCAAAACCTTGTTATTCGAACAAGGAGAGAGTCCATTGAAGTTTTAAGTCACGTGTTATTCATCACAAAACTTACAAGGCATCACTTTGTCCTAGTTTCTACCTTGTCCTAAGATAAGGTGAAACTCTGCCAAAGTTAGGCTAAGTATTTTTCATCACCACTTGGTCTACTCCTTTGTTTTCTTATTTCCCATTTTGGGAAAAAAGAAAGCATATACGTAGATACCTAGAAATAATCATGTCCACCACTTTTGTATTCTACTCACATGACTAGGTTGTCATTATTACGAATGTGAGTGTTGAAAGTGTGAATGGTACATCTTCATGTTCTAGTAGGCCCTTTGTCTCACACCCATATTGAGACTCATTATCATTGTAGTTAGGTTGTCTCATCATTGACTTCCTTTGAGTTGTTATGCTTCCCACATTATATCAATATAATTTTGATACTTACGTCTTATTTCCTTTGTGAAACTTGATCTAAGTCTCTAAGTTGTATTGTTACACTTGCTCGCATAAATAAAACTTCTTGATATACTTAGACTTAGTTTTGATCCCAACATTGCCTTGAGTTTTGGAAAGTGTCATCATTACATTGCTCTCACATTGTGGTAACATCATTTTGATACTAAAATCTTTCTTTTTCTACAAAGCTTGATTAACGTGTCCAAATAGTGTTGTTGCGTTGCTCACATTTGTAGCCTCCATTTTCAAAGACTTGGACTTTGTTTGTATCTAAACTTGTTTTAGTATACCTTGTTTGGAGATCATGTCAACACCTTCTTAGTATTTAGGTCTTGTTTATTCTAAACTTGACCTAAGTGTTGATATTGTGTTGTCATTATTTGCACCAAACCTATCTTTGAGAACATAGGGAGTAGTTATTCTTGTGATTGGATCATAGTCTTGTACTTGATTGTTTTTTCCTAGATACTTCTTGCTATACGGTACCTTATCAGTGTGTCATTCTTTATTCTTTGGTATCCTTGGTTCATATTTCCTTGATTCTTTGGATTCTTTTCCATTCATTATTTGACATTCTTTGTGACATTTATAGTTATCATGCTTTGCTTGATTTTTCCTAGGTTCATTGTAGTACATGTACACATTTTTCAAACCTTAGCAAAAACATTTCCTATCAAGAAACTTTTGAAACAATCTGAACATTGGAAAAGTTTCCTTTGCAGCCATTATGTTACTAAATTTTGATCAACCATTTTGACATTTACACTTGTAACTTGTTTTGTCAAACCTTGTTGATTTGTCAAAATTGTGTCATCAATATGTCTATTTTCCTTATATTCCCTTTAGAAAATCACATGAGCATCTCCATATTTACAAAATGTCTAGTTGGTTGTCGTTATGCTTCTCAAATCGACATGGAACTTCCTTCCATTTGAAGGATTTCAATCATACTATCTAGGTCTAGGCATTTAGACCCAAAATGCCAACAATGACTAACTATCACATGGTTCCTCACACTTACGACAATAGGAACCTAGTTTTTGACATTCACATCAAAATATTCCCATCATGACTAAACCTCATTTGGTTCTTCACGCTAGAGAACCCATTTGGTTACCCCTTTCCCCACCTTCATCTCATAGTAGGTGGTATGATTCTAATGCTTTTGAATCCAAACTATTATTTAGATTCCCCTAGTCTTGAGCCTCATCCAATCAAATTTCTTCTAAGGAATAACTAGTCTCCTAAATGAATTTTTCCTCCTCTAAGGATTTGTGTCACCAAAAATTCTCCCCATCAATTCATCTAATTCGAATCTTGAGTCACATTCCTCCCTTTCTTCATAGGACCCACTTTATCAGTCACCTCAATGAAATCTTCCTCCTTTAAGATCCATGTGACTCAAAGTTCTCTAATCAATCATCCAAGTCAACCCCTACATCATAATCTACTAATTTCTATGATCCTCTTTGTCTACTTGTACTATGTCATCTTCTAGGAAAACCATACCAACCAATTCCAAATCCACATCTTCTTCCACTCACGAGACATCTAAATCCAAATCTACTTTGTCTCTTGAGTCATCTTCTTCTATCATCATCAAACATCTTCTAAATCTTCCACACATTGGACCTCTTTCTTCCAATCAACCTACTATGGTCGAAAAACAATGACCCATACCGATCAATTTATTTTAGAATGAAGAAGTGATCAAAGAATTCATGGGGCTACATGATGAAATTCCTCTAGAGGATCAAGCAAGGATTATCTTTAGACCTTGATTTCACATATTGTGGGAAGAGGTTGATTCCTTTTGTTAAAAAATAAAGGAAGATCCTAAGATCATCAAACTTGATCCTCTTCTTGTTCTTCCATTTTCACATTCCCATTACATGGAGATAAACACTTGGTCTGTCATTGATCCTGACCTATCTTCTCATTACCCAATCATTCCTTACATATCATGATTCCTCAATCACATCTCTTCATTAGGTCACCTCTCGGGTAGCCCATCATCTTCTTCTATATGTGGGCCACCTCCTAGTAGCCCTTCATCTTCTATTTTTGGGTCACCTCTAGGTAGCCCTTTATCCTCTATTCTTGGGCCACATCCTAGTAGCCCTTCATCTTCTATACTTGGGCCACATCCTAGTATCCCTCATATTCTATTTTGGGGCATGTCCTAGATCTTCTATATATGGGACACCTCCAGGTAGTCCTTCATCTTCTATATATGGGATACCTCTAGTATTCCTTCATCTTCCATCTATGGGACACCTCATAGTAGCCCATTTTCTTCTATCTTGGGCCACATCCTAGTAGCCCTTCATCTTCTATCTATGGCTCACCTCCTCAGTAGCCCATTTTCTTCCATCTCTTAACATCCTAGTATCCCTTCAAATTCTATTGACCATATCCTCTTGTCCTCTTCAATATCACCATATCCTTTTTCCATCATATCATCCTTTTATCAAAAACTATGGCAAGCCCACCATCATCCCTAATGTTCCTATCATCAATCCTAAACATCCACTTTCTTCTCCCACTTCTTAGGATCAAAAAATCACACATTAGCTTATATGAAACCCAAACAAGTTTCTTCATCAAGATAAGATCAAAAAAATTTGAAGAGCTCCAAATCTCCCAACAAGTCAAACAACCATAAAGTTAAAAATAAAATGTGATTCAAGAATGCACACCAACACAACCATCAAGTATGGTGTAAAGTGCATAAAATATGGATAGGGAACTTAAGCTCCCACATACAAAATCCATGTTTCAAGATAAGTCACAATCATTTATTGAGTATGATCTCACCACGATCATCAATATTGGAGATAATATGACTCTTGATAAAAAAACTCCTAGTCTCCCTTATCAAAGAAATCACAAACATTTTTGTTGGATCTTATCACGCCGAGTGACATTGTTGGTCCCAATTTCCCAAAATATAAAAAATAAAAATAAAAAAAAATGAAAAACATTAAAACATTACAAAAAAATCAAAGGTAAAAAGATCAAACATTGTAATTAGGTATTGCATACACATGGATGTTCTTTCTTCCCTTTCTTTCCATTCTTTTGTAAGTCACCCACCATTTTCATCCCTTTGATGATCTTTTGGTTAGTCTATTCACTCATTTTGAGACATTTATCTCTATGGTATCCATTTGACCTTGATCTTTCATCACCTTGGTAAATTAAAGAATGATTGACCTCTTAGATATCCTATCACTATCATACATCTAATAAACTTGTTGTGAAGAAATTTTGGACATATTTGTTGACACTAGCCAATGTCTTCATCACAATCACTTCCACATCCTTCCATCAAGCCATCATGTGTTCTTAACCCTTATCAAAACAATCGAGAGAGTTGAAATAAATTTTCAGAAAGAAAAAAATCAATCAAAAAAAAAAAAGCAAAATCTCAAAATCAATAATATAAACTCTCTCTTGGGGTATTTCCAATATCTCTATCGGGGCTATGGACACTAGATGAAGTAGAGAAATGTTGTGATTAGAATCAAATACATCTCCATCGGGGATATGGATGCCTGGCTGGCATAAGAGAATAATTTGTACATCTCTCCTTCCACCATCCATTCACAAATAACCTATCAAAATAAATCATTCCTACACATTGGCTAGTTTGTCTTCATTTATTGCCTATTAAATCTTCACTTTGAAGTAATTAATTTCCACATGCACACACATTGGATCTCAATGAGAAAACAGATTAGTATGTTACCAAGTGTTGTTTAGACCTTGTTCAGACTCTTTCTTTAGTCTGTATCTTGTCTCACATTTTGTGCCTTTGGCTAATCACTTTTTCATCATGAGTCTTCTAGCTACATTTTCCATATCCTTTCATAACATTCATTGTTCTTATACTTCATTCAAAACATCCATGTGTATAATATTTCCTTTTTACCATGTTTGAGGGAATATTTGTCCCTTCTTTCAATAAAACAATCTTATACTTCTTTTCTATCATGTGTTTCTTGGCCAACTTGCATGGGGGCATGCTTGCTCCTTATTAGCTCTTCATTGGCTTGTGTTCATCATCATCACGTTGAACCTATCTGTCTTGGCCTTGATCTATTATCTTCCTCTTGTATATATGTGGAGAGTTTTCCTTTGTACATTCCCATCTAATGTTGGGGCATCTTCACATCTTCACTTTCTTACACATACGCATGGCATCTCCCTTGTACATTCCCATATATCACTGGGGCATCCATGTTTCTTCATTTTTCTTGTACATAGATTCAAAAACTTTTCAAAATCCAAAAAATTGGTAAAACATTCAAAAATCCAAAAAAATTGGTAAAAAAATATTTTTTTTAAATCCAAAAATTAAAAATTTTCAAAAAATCCAAAATTTTATTTTTATTCAAAAATTGGTAAAAGCATGCACATAGCTGAAGCCTATATTGGATGCATCATTGTCCTCAAACATCAAAATTTTTCCTACAAAACATCTTTCTTTAGGTCCTCATTTGTTCTTGCAACAATCATGAATCATCTGGATCTATCTCCATTAAAAAAGTTGGTTTGCTTACTATGTTTGTACTCCTTACAAATGAGTTGCTTGGTATTATTTCATAGTGCATGATTGATTTTTCATAGGACCCCATGTGTCCTCTATGTATTCCCCTCACATGTATCCTTTCTTGGGCACCATTTTAACCCTTTTCATTAACTCAAACATTTGGGAACTGAAGCTTGATAACAAAACATTGGTGCAACTACTTTGAACATTATTTTTGTTTGAGTATGTGTGTTTGTACTTGTTTCCTTGTCAGGTTAGCTTGTTTACTTTCTTGTATTGCATTATGTTATGTATGTTGCATTGAGTTAGTGTTTTAGTAATGAAAAATGTTAGTATTATAGCTTTTCATGTTATTTTACACTTTTTTGTATGCGTATATTTTAATAAGAGTCGATGATGTAGATCATATGAGAAAAGTGATGAAACAAAGTTATTTATTGAATGAGTTGGATGTAAAAATCTATTTCCATATTCTTCATTATCATGTCTTATCACTATAATTTTTCTTTCCAAAACACCTGGGGAAATAGGGATCATTTTTATCCTCCCTCCCCCACCTTGTTTCTTCTATCTGTTTCCTTCATATTTTTTTATCGTCGATCGACCTCTCTTCTATCACCCCATCGAAACTTGAGGGGGCATCCTTCATTCTACTAATTTTTCTTCAAAATTTACTTGTTTATACTTTTCTACTATCTTTGAAGTGGTGTCAGTTTACACCACCCCAAAGAGGGGAAAATGTAGACACCTAAAATACACTTATGTAGTTTTAATACTAAAATTGCACTAACTATCCTCTTTCCTATCATTTTTTTATAATTAGTGATTTCCTACTAATTAACTAATGTTCCCTCTATTTTTTCAATTAATGACATTTCATTAATTAACTAACCTTTATCACATTCTGGATGCCAATTAACGACACTTTATTAGTTATAATCCTCTTCAAATCAATTAATTAACTATTATGAGTTAATTAAGCTTTTATAACAATGTATTTAATTAATAAACCCTTTTATTGGCTAAATCCTATTTTCAAATGCTTCAAATCATATCAACTATCCTCTTTCATTTTATAGTTGTCTACTTTCTTTAAAGTGGTGTCACTTACACAACCCCAAAGAGGGGAAAATGTAACACCTAAAATACGCATACATGGAATACTTAGATTGCACTAACTATCCTCTTTCATATCATTTCTATTATAATTAGTGATTTCTTGCTAATTAACTAACATTTCCCTCTATTTTGGTCAATTAACGATACTTCGTTAATTAACTAACCTATCACATTCCGATGCTAATTAATGACACTTCATTAGTTATAATCCTCTTCAAATCAATTAATTAACTATTATGAGTTAATTAAGCTTTTTTAACAATGCATTTAATCAATAAACCCTTTTATTGGCTAAATCCTTCTTTCAAATGCTTCAAATCATATCAAATTCCTCCTAAATCACCTCCAAATAGCCTAAAAATCTTATTCTATCCTATTAATTAATCTTAGTTGATTAATTAAATCATCTCTAACTCCCATGAGTTGTTAATCACTTTTTAATTCTTCTAATAAAGCTTAACAAGTCTAAATCTACTTTATCCTTTATCCCACATTCATTGGGATTCAAGATTTTCCCAAATGGAAAATCTATATAAAGGACCAAGTTCCTTCCTTTCACACCTACACCATACTTTTGCTAGTATTATCATATAAACATATGATTAAGAGCCTTTCTCCATTGATGGAATAGCTTGCTCATCTTTGCATCCATTTCTTCATGCTTGATTAGTAAAGGAAGATCTAAACATGGCCTTGTAGCCATTTTAGTGAGATTCTTTCATCATCTTGAAGCAACAACACAAATTTGATTTCTTATGATCTTCATAGGTTCATAGTTTTAAAGGAAATCATACATTTTAGTAGGAATGACTTGTAGTTAGATGATTTATTTCATGTTATTGCATATTATCTTTCCATTAATCTCTAATAATGATGGTTTTATAGTAAATTTAGCTTTGCTTTGAGACTACTAGGTGTTAGCCGCTTATCACCGTAGCATAGGATTACCGAACATTGATAATTTCAAAACATGACTATAGAATAGCCTTTTATCACTCAGAGCATACCGACATAGTGCCTCGATCGACTGCTCACGCTTGGCATCTTCAATAATGCAATGCAAGCTCAGGATGCTTGACGTGCTTTTGATTGACAAATGGATCTTGACTTTCCTCTAAAACTTGTACACAACTCGACTTCATGCTTACTTGAATCATTTGACCGTTATGAATGCAAAAAGGAAAAATTTGTTGAATTCAATCTTACCTTAGGATTTTTTCATGAGGTCCCGAGACATATCTAAATGCATCCTATTATTTCATGTTCCTTGTTCTCGGAGGCTCTTATATATCCTTGATAATGGATCTGATGCAAAAACATCTATAGGCATGTAGCCTTACTCCAATGAATATCACTTGATAATGAGATAGAGCACATCACCTTTAAAAAAGTATACCTTGGCTATGAATTTAGAGGCCTTATATATTCTTTGAGCAACCGAGAGTCACTAAATTTTACCCAAACACTTGTAGGGGCCTTATTTCATAGCTCATCAACCTCCTAAGTCCATGACACACTATTTATAGATCAACCCTTTTTAGAATTAACCATCCCTTTTTAATCTTGATGCATATCTTCAAGGGTTTCAATATAAAGGCTTTAGGCTACCGTTGATTATTGATCATAATCCCTTAAATTTTGTTACCATAGAACATATATTTACACTGTAGCATGACTTAGAGACCATCAGTACTCATTATATCTTCTGTAGACATAATTTGTAGCATAATTCAAACACTCAAGCATTGAAGATAACCCTTAATAAGGCCTTAAATAAATCCCATACACCAAAGATCAATTTCTCATCTTGAAACACATTGTAACTCATGATTTTTGTTCATGCTTTCTTCTGATTTCACAAACTTCATTGAATTTTAGAAGACTTTCCTGAAGGCTTCATTCCCTATACTCAAGATTGGAGTACCATCACATTGATATCTCAAAGTGTGAAACAAGGCCATTGAAATTATGATATTATTATAGTCTCCTTCTTATTACGAACTCAACAAACTCCTAGAAGCTCCTTTTCAATTTCTTTGGACTGAGACAAATCCTTCTTGATCAGTGACTTCAAGCACTTAACATGTTTTCAAAGCTTCATGTTGGTTCATGACCCTTCAAAAATGTCCATGCCCAATCAAATATATGGACCACATTCCCATGCTTAATTTTTGACTCATAATTAGTCTCCATCCTTTAAAAACCTTACTTGACATACATTTGAACTCCACATTATACCTTGAGCATAGGTCTTACATATTGGCAATATGCATTTAATAGTGAGATACATTTTGACATGAACAACACTAGGACTACTTCAAGATATGTGTGACAGATTTAAATACTTTTCAACATGCTCTTTAACACATTCTTCATAGTGTATCCTTCACAAACATACTCTTTGATATCATACAATACAATAAGCAACTACTCTATCATTACAGATGGAGAAACAAATAGCATATCTACAAAAATTTACTATCAAGACACATTCACTAAGATTTTGGTCTAAAAATATATAAATAGCTCTCCACTTAGTTCGGGAGAATCAGCCACTTTCAAAGCATGATAGAGGTCTTTAAGATTTATTTCTTGAAAAACCTATAAAAACATCTTCACATGGAGCCCCTTATCTTATCATTTCATATTTTGAAGAATTTATCTCGAGAATAAGACCTGATAATGAATTCAATTTCTAACCCTTCTAGATCCATAATGGTCATATAAATACTTTTCATTCATCAAGATCTTCTTTATCAATAAGTACACTTCACATATTGAAAACTCATCTCTTTAAAGCTTATTAACATTTTGAAGTTCAAAAGTAAACTCACGATACCCTTACACTTTTATACTTTGTAAGATCCAAACTATTTCTTCAAAAGTATCCAAGGTATGATCGCACACTTCATGCACTTATTTTGACACAAGATTAAGATTCATTAAGAACTTATACAATATGAGAATAGAAAATATATTAAACACCTTTGACAATTTTACTTTGAAAACATTACAAACCTAGAACACAATGTTATCGACAAAGATTCATCATAAAACCTTGACAATTGACATACAATATGAACACATCTTGAAGGGTAAATATTAATACTTAGTGAGGATAAAATGTAGAAATACATACTTAAGGACACGACTCATTCTGACTTAAAGACTTTTTTCATAACTACAAGACTTTATACTCAAACCAAAAAGGATTGATACTTCATCAAAGAAACAACCAAGC
The DNA here is from genome assembly GCA_018340775.1 of Taxus wallichiana var. yunnanensis. NCBI lineage: Eukaryota > Viridiplantae > Streptophyta > Pinopsida > Cupressales > Taxaceae > Taxus > Taxus wallichiana. The sequence goes on along the minus strand of CM031242.1, from coordinate 618,106,207 downwards.
TTAAGACAACAGAGACATCATAATAATGATCTCATAATTCAACTAGAATTATCAAACCAATCACCACCTATACACAAGACACACATGTCTTAATTTTCAAAGAACAACCAAAAAGTCCTTCATATGTAGGGATAAGAAACACATATCCTTTTGACCTACTCTTGAAAAAGATGACCATTCACAAGCCATAACATAGAACACATAATTTTATATCTTCATATATCCACCAAAACCACAGACATCTTCAAACAAGGACTATAAGACACACTTAAATACCTACAAGGGAAAAAAACTCAAATGCATATGAAGAGGTCACTTGTAATAACTTATTACTTTTTGGTATCCCACACACCAAGATTCTTCAACTTGTCAAGAATAGGAGAATGGGTAGATGAAAGGTACAATTGATCTTCTTCAACAAGGGAAAACATGCTTCCTTGAGTTGATTTTATCTCCTTTGACAAAAATCATTGGATTGGGATGCAATACCGATTGAGAATTAGTTCTTTTTACCTTATGAGCATGATCAATCTTGATCACTTCCAATTTTTAGCATTCATATTATATTTAACTTCATGGTTAGGTCCTCTTGAATGTCATGACTTAACCTTGAGAATCAGATCTCTTGATGAACATCCTCTTACTTGGACAAAATCTTTCTATGTGACCATATTTTTAATAGTTAAAACAAACAACCTCTTTCTTTCTTCTCAGCTCAAACACTCTTATCTTCCATCCAAAATATTTAGCTTTATGCCCATATTCACCCTTGAAAACATCTACTTCATTTCCAAAATTTCTTTTCTTGCAATCTCTAGCTCTATGACCAAAATCATGACAAACAAAGAAATAATTGTTGATTGGATAGCCATACCTCATAGCATTAGGTTGTTTAATTGAGTTATACCTTCTTGGATCAGCCTTCTTACCACCTTCTCAAATTTTTAGAACTTTGATAGAGCTTCATCATGAAGCTTTCCTTGAAACCCTAGGCTTGTTTTGTCATTTGTGTCTCTTTAACCTTCTAGAAACTTATCAAGAGCTTTAGACTCTTCTCAATTCTCTCATACATATTCAACCTGTTAAATACACTCTCCAAATATGATTCAAGAGATTTCAAAATTTCCTCATACTTAGAACAAGCATCCTCTTTCTCCTTTAGGGCATTAGACAAACTTTCCACTTGAGATTTCAAACCCTTGATAGAATGATCATGATATTTATCCATTTCACTCATAACCTCTTGTAATCCAAAAAACAAAGACTCAACAATCTCATACTTCCTTCTCCAAAGATCAGTTGACTTACCCATTTGTTCTTTTAGGATATTCTTTAAGTGATTATACTTTTTTGTCAAGGAACCTCTCTGATACCAATTGTTGAAATCACAAGAGACTGAGAGGAGGGGTGAATCAGTCCTACAAATATTTTACTTTCATTTACCAAACCATACATTCATCAATTTAGATTGTTCATATAACATTCATAACCATGTGTGCTTATTAAGATATGCAACATCAACCACAAGAGAAAGAAACAAAGTACTCAACAAAAGAACACCATATGTAAGTGGGAAACCCTCATGGGGAAAAACCCACTGAAATAAAATCATTATATTTCCATGTTTAAAATTTAGTGAGGCACCAACCCCACAAGGAGCACCAACCCTACAAGGAGCACTATCCCCTAATTTAGTAGAGTAAAGTAACCCTACAAGGAGCACCAATTCCTAGTTTAGTGAAGCAATAAATTAACAAGGAGGATACAACCCCCAAGATAATAAATAACCCACTAAAAACCTTAAGATGTTTTATATCTATTTTTTTCATTGCCAACCGATGGAAATCACTTATTCACTCACAAACCCTAGCTCATACCATAAGTCTTCAAACTTGTTCTTTTTCCCCTTTCTCAAAATTTTTTCCTCTAAAATCTTGCTCTCTTTCTACCATAACTTATTCAATATGAAAAAAACTTTACAATCCTTAAATTCATGACTTTGTATATGTAATTCACTCACTTATGGGTCACACTTTTCACCCATGCAAGACTAGCTCTCAAAATGAGCTAAAACATCACTTTTATATACAATTCTTCTTTCTAACCCAAAGGATGTCAGTCCCTCATGATAAATTTGACCCATAAATCTTTAAAAATCCAAAAAAATCATCACAATAGTCACATATGACCCATATAGGTCGGCCTATCCAAAACACTTCATCCATGCACCAAAAATCCTAAAAAACCCTTGCATTGGAATGACAAAAATCCCCTCATTCCAAAACCATGCTTAGTCAAGCTCCCATATTAACCATACATGATTAAAATAAAATCTAACATCCCTAAAGTTTCTCAATTTACATGAACCAATCAAATTATTTTGTTTAATTGGCCCACTAGCTCTTTACCTTCTTAAAACATTTGTTTCAACACCCTTCAAGACCATGATTCTAACTTTAGGACTCTAGATCACTCGACACATTCCAAATATGGCATGTGATCACTATATGGAAATTTAAATACCTTTAAAACAATTATAAACAAGTCATAAATCTTGAAACAATCACCTGCTCAAACCACAATCACTTTTGTCTTCACCAAATCAACCTGCCCAAAATGTTGTTTTAGAGATTAGCTAATTAACACATTTCCTAGAATAGTAAAGGATTCTAAATGGATTAATTGGATGAAAAATTCATCCCTATTCACCCTCCATATAATAGGAAGTATTACTTTATCCATATCATTCTCCAAACAATTCAAAACATCCAACAAATCTTGACATGTCCTGCACCGGAAAAACTATTCCTATCTCAAGTCCTGACTAGAAACCTTATCAAAACTCATAATTATGAGACAAAACTTATATCACTAGAAATATCTCTGAATTAGTTTTCCAATGCAATTTTAATCACCTCTCTGATGTCATATCAAACCAGGGGTGTGTCTAAAGCTATATGCAACAAGAGTACTTTAACTGATCTAGTAGTTGACTGTAGCTATTTTTATATTTTCTAGGGGATCTCTTTAATGTCTTAAGGACTTCTTGGTAAAACCTTATTCAAATCAAACTATGAAAAATTGAAAAGTAAAACACACTGAAAGCTTGTTGAAAGGAAACACACCATGCAGAATGGAAACACACTTGCTTGTTGGAAAATAAACACACTTGCTTCTAAAAGTAAACACACTTGCTTTTGGAAATAAACACACTCAATTAAAATGCTTGAAAACAATTGCAAGAAATATAAAGATTTATCTAAACACCTGCAGGAACAAGTATACAATAGAGTTTAACTAAAAGAACTAAAACAATACAAAATTAACAGATCTAAGCTATTTGTTGAAGAAATATAAATACCAAATAAATGAATATCCTGGTCCTTGGGGGAGTGGGCCCTTGCTCCTCCTTGAATCAGGATTTTAACAACTCAGAATTCTCTCAAATCAGAATGGCTATTTTATTGATAAAACATTCAGTATTACAAAACGTACTGATCTAGAGTACTTAGTCTATTTCTTTTCTCTTTCTATTTCTATCTCCTTCTATATATCTCTATTCTATTTTATCTATCTACAGGGTTTGCTTTTATATACATTTTACAATCACAACTTGTCTCAATGATTCTAATGAAATCGAATCATGCCCAAAATAGATGTTGAGTCGGATGGTGGTTGATCAGATAGTTGTAGGATAACTCTCCCTGGATCTACGTTTAAAAATCTTCTCATCCTTCATGATTGAAAGGGTCGTAGATGCAAAATCTCTGGATGTGGTTTAAAATAGATAACTCCCATCGGTTTCAGAACTTTGGAGAAGTTCCAAAACCATAGGAAATTGTTAAGAACCAAAACTGTGAGAGTTCCGAGCTATCCCCAGAGTTCCAACTAAGTAAAATCTAAGTCCAAAAATTCTAAACTAAAAAAATTCCTGGAACTAAATACTGGAGTTCTAAACTAAGTCCAAAAGTTCGAAACTAAATGATGATTGTGTGATGGAGTTCCGAAACTAGCTTGGAAGTTCTAAACTAAGTTGTGTAGGAACAAGATGCTATCAAAAACATACTAAATGCCACCTACTTCATTTCCTCGACTGATTAGACCTGCTTTATTACAAAACTAAATTTAAACACACACTATGTTAGGAATTTCAGAGCTTTTAACATTAGGATCACAATCAATCAAAAGATATAGTTACATCCTAACTCATATCAGATCAACTAAAAGTCACACAATGCAATCAAACTTAATCAAAAGGAGAGTAAGATGAGATCATATATTATACATTAATCGGACATATTATGGCCTCATCATTTCCCCCAAACTTACTTGTTTGTAAGTCCCTTTACAAACTCATTCTTCAAAAGTGGGATCATATGTTCTACATTCCATTTGATTGCTCAGATCAAATGGCTGAAACTAATTTTCCAATGCTTAAGCTCAGATGTACTATACCCAGCTCCTTTTTTTATTTTCCTCTCCCACTTTTCAAATTCAGCAGGGTCTTGAGGTTCTCTATTCTACCAAGGAGACATGGGGGTGAGAAGTAGAGGTGGCCTTGTTCACATTCCCATCCATATTTTCCCATAGGTTTCATTGACTTGGGGAATTATTGTGCATAATGCTTTGGCCCTCTCTAAACTCCATATCAGATTTGTAGGGGAAATTACTTCCCTTCTTTTCAAAGAAACAGTAAGGAGTTCCCACCTCTTTGAGCATCCTTCATAAATATCTTCAAATTTTCCTCCTCATAGGAGGTGAAGGCATCAATACTCTTTTGCAGAATGGCAGGGTAATGTGTCTTGAATCTCCTATCAAAGGCATGAGTTCTAAAATGTGTGAGGAAGGTAGAAGGTTTACCATAATGAGCTCTCATGCAGAGGCCTATTGAGTGGCTTTCAATAAAAATTCAGATTCCTTTCCTTCCATGCAATTTGGTTTTGCAAAAGAGAGAAAAATGCATTGAGATGGCTCTCCCCTACATATAAGTTAATCATAAATCCTGTGTTTTTCTCTAGCATATAATTGCAAAGATAAAATTCACACAGATATTTTTCTACTCAGGGCTGGATAGAGAGTAAGCTGCCATGAATTCAGATTCATCTTGTAGTTCATGTGGAAGCCCACATGCAATTCTTGACATTAGCCAATGAATGAACTGCTTCTCTTCCAAAAACACACTATATGCAGGAGAAGGCCTCCTGCAGGCAAAGCAATTTCTCACTCATAATACAAACCATATGAATTTTGGCAAGACATTTATATTTATTTCCTTCCTCCTTATAAAATTTTTTCTTCCCATTCCTTTCTTTCCTTCATCTCTTCCTCCATCTTGGTCTTTAATTCCTCATTTGATGTTTTGGCTTCTCTGAGCTCTCTGCAAATATCATCCCATTGTTGTTTGAGTGGAAAATAGGTCAACTCAGTCTGTGTAGAGGTTGTGGACACAACACTCTATTTTCTAGAAGTCTAGAACTCTTCCTCTTTTTCTATCAGCTTGCTTCTTGGTTGTTGATAATTCCTCAGTTCTTGGCTAAGCTGAGTTGTTAGCTCATCAATGAGTGTTTCCCTTTGTTCCAATTTAAGTTTGAGGAAGTCCAATTCCTCATCTTTTTCTCTGATAATGAGCTCTTCTAGACAAGAACAGAGCCTGTTTAACTTGTTGTCTTTCTTCTTCCTCTGAAATTATTTGAGGAGTTTGGCATTCTTCCTCTATTAAAGGAAATTTTCCTTTTCTTATCCTAGATGCCAACTCTTCTTCTTCATGTGGCACTACTGATGGTTCAGCCAACTCCTAAAATCTTGATCTTCAAATCTCTCTTCTCCTCTGTCCATTTCAACATGACTTGGCTCAGGTGGAGTCATGGCCATGCTGCCCAAAATGTCAATAGCTTCCTCTTCCATCCTTTCTTGCTCACTCCTTCCTTCTGGAGTTCCCTTGACCTCTTATGAATTTTTCTTATCTAGGGAAGTTCAACATGCCCAGTAGTGAATTTCCTCTAGAACTTCTTCTTACTATTCTTTCTTGTTCTTGTGTGGGTGAGCTATCACCATCAGAGACAGATATTGGCTCTTCTGAAGCTGTGGAAGAAGGAATTTCCTTCACAGGTACAAAAGGCTCTGCTTTTTTTTTATCTTCTCACCGACCTTCTTTTTTTCTTGGTATGTTTTCTCTTTCCATTTCCCTCTTGTCCTTCTACAGGGGCATCAATTTCTAGATTAGCTGAAGGAGAGAATGGGGCTGGAATTGTCCTTCTCATAATATTAGGGTTTTTCTTGAACTTGCCAAGAAACTTGTCCCAAATTTCTTCTCCATTCTTCTTTGACAGGAAATGGTGTTGGCATATCAAATGAATTAGACCATGATGCCTAATTGTCCCAACACCCCAGGAATACCTCTGAGCCATGGTCTAAATGGAATAAAAAAGAAACCCTGGGAGGTTTATTATGTATTCAGGTTTGGTGGCTCCATACTTCAGATATATGAGCATTTTTAAGACTTCTTTTCCCACAGACCCAAACTGACCATCACAGGTTAAATATTTTACTATCCAAAATGCTACCCTATCAAAGGGTTTGGGAAAACTGGCCCTTCTGACCCCTTTTATGATTTTCTTTGTATTATAGATGTACTGGGGTTCAACTTCTTCTTCTTGCAGTAAGACTTCAACCAGTTCTTTCAAAGTCCCCTTGGCAGGTTGTGGGACATGAACAATGGGCACTCTAGACACATTACTTACAGTATTTACAGAAAAAGGAATAAAGACATTTCTCACCTTTGTTCTAGACTATTCTAGGTTTATGATGAATTCTCTTACCAATTCATCATTATGCCTTGAAAATTTCTTCAGGAATTCAAGCCATCCTGCATGCTCAAAGATGGATGCTACTTCTTCATCTGTCTAGAGTAGCTGGGAATCATCCTCTGGTTCTGATTTCTTCTTAATCCCCATATCGGCTTGAGTTTTGTCTCTTTTGATTTTGTGTGAATTGGTTGTAGGCCTTCTTCTTAGCTGCTGGAACTAATGACTTGGCTTGTGGAACCTCTATTTTTAGCTACGGAACCTTAGTTCTTAGCTACTGGAACTTCTATTCTCTGTTCTTTGTGAATACAAACTCAATTCACTTGCTCCTTCCTCAAATATTTCTACAATCTTTATTTCACTTGATGTTTGCAATAATGATTACTAATGATAACCATGCCACCACTTATTCCATCCAAATCAATTTCATGATTACACACTTGTAATCATAATGTATAAATAGATGACTCATCATACCTACTTTTAAATTAAGTCACATCACACATGCAAACATTTAATCAACCCTAAATAAGTTAAAAGACATAATTACCATCCTTGATGATGTAATCCTTTTGCTATGATGACTCATCATTCCTACAAGTGGAACAAAACATGATTAGATAAGACAACTAGAATTCAAAAGAATTCCTTTATTTGAACTAGCCAAAAAGAGGTCAACCACCATTTGTTGGTTTTCAATTGACCTTGAGAGAATTTTTTTTTTTTTTTTTTTTTTTTTTTTTTAAAAAATGCCATTTGCTGGTTTTCATCTTCTTCCCTTTATTCTGGATCTATCATCTGATTATTTGATCATTTTGGAAGAACTGAGTTCTTCCATATGATCAAATTCTTTGTCTACTTCAATCTTCCTCAAAAATTCATTCTTAGTGGGAGGCTTCCTATAGAGTTTCAGCCTATGTCCATTGACCAAGAGTGTTCTGACTACGCTGCATCAATGGGAAGTAACTAAATAGAACCATTGTCAAAAATCTGATCAATCTGATAGGGTCCCAACCATCTGGTTCTCAATTTTCCCTTGAACTATTGGTACTTAGAATCAAACAATAATGCCCAGTCTCCTACTTTGAATTTCCTTTTCTTGATATGTATGTCATGCCATTGCTTCCTTTTCTCTTGAATCATCTCTATCTCTCTTTGAGTGCTTCCAACCTTAATTCATCCAACTCATTGAGTTGAAGGATTCTTTCTTTTTGAGCTGCATTCAACTCAATTCCCACCTTCACTATTGTCCTCAATGTCTGAAGTTCAAATTCTATAGGCAAACAAGGGATTTTTCCCATAGACTAATTCATATGGTGAAAACCTGTTGTAGTTTTCCAAGTTGTATTATAAGCCCAGACAACTTCAGGTAGTCTCTTTACCCAATCTTTTCTCCCAGCTTCAACCATTTTGGTAAGGATGTTCTCCAATTCTCTTGTTTGTTACTTCAGCTTGTCCATTTGACTGTGGATGGTAAGGAGATGACTTCCTATGATTGATTTGGTAATACCTTGTGAAATCTTGGATCATATTAGACATGAATTGTGGTCCCTGATCTGAAACTATGCTCCTTGGTGCTCCAAACTTGATCATAATTTTGTTCCAAAGGAAATCAACAACTGCTTCCTCAGTGGCATTTGTCAATGCCTACACTTCTACCCATTTTGTCACATAGTCAGTACATACAAGAATATATTCCTTCCCTTGTGAAGGAGGATTAAAGGGACCAACAAAATCCAATCCCCATCTCTCAAATGGTTCAACCACAACTTGAGGCTGAAGAGGCATTTCATTGGTGAAAGTTGGTTGTCCCATCCTTTGACAAGGATCACACCTCTTGATATATCTTTTCACATCCTTGTACAGAGATGGCCAATAATAACTAGTGCCAAGTATCTTATGAGTTGTTTTTTTACTTGAATAGTGTCCTCCACTTGGTTCATCATGACATGCTCTGAGGATGTCAAAGATTTCATCCTCTCTTACACACCTGCACAAGACAAAATCAGGACCACACTTAAATAGAATTCCATTTAACCATTTGAATTGTGCACTTGGTTTTAATTAACTTCTTTATTTGTTTCTTAGTGAAAGAAGGAGGGAACTTCCCTGTTGCAAGATAATTTTCCATATCAGCAAACCATGGTGTACTTGCTGAGATTGCAAATAGTTGTTCATCTGGAAAGTTATCCTTGACTGGATCTTGTTCCCCTGTGGTGGTTAGTCTTGACAAAAATCAGCTACCACATTAGATTTACCTGGATTGTCCACAATGGTAATATCAAATTCTTGCAAAAGTAATAACCATCTAATGACTCTTCCTCCAACCACTTGGTTTGTTCATTAAATACTTAATTGTTGAATGATCTGTGTATACAAATATCTTGTACCCTATAATATAATGTCTGAATTTATTGATTGCATAAATTACAACAAGAAATTCCTTTTCAGTGGTGGTGTAATTCTTTTCAGTGGGAGTAAGATTCTTGCTAAGATAGTAAATGGCATACATCTTTCCTTCTTCATCTTTTTGTCCCAATACTACACCAATGGAATAATTTGAGGCATCTGTTTGGATATGAAATGGATTTTCCCAATTAGGACCTCTCAATATTGGGGCACTGATTAATTTTTTTAATTTCTTCAAAAGCATGCTGGCACTTTTCATCCCAAAGAAATTCACAGTCCTTGGTTAGCAAATTAAACATGGGGGCAAAATTTTACTGAAATATTTTATAAAGCATCTATAGTACCCAACATGTCCTAGAAATGATTTGATATCTGTGGTCTGAGGGATAGGTAAATCTGAAATGATCCTAATTTTGTTTTGATCCACCTGAATTCCTTTTTTGAAATATGGTGTCCTAATACAATTCCCTCATCCACCATCATCAAACATTTTTCATCACTAAGAGACAGGTTGTGTTGTTCACATCTTGTTAACACTCTGTCCAGATTTCTCAAAGCATCTTCAAATGTATCTCCATGTACAGTGAAGTCATCCATATATACTTCAACACAATCATTTGTTAGATCAACAAAGATTGCAAGTACAACTCTCTGGAAAGTTGCAGGAGCATTGCATAAACCAAATGGTAACACTCTATAGGAAAAGGTTCCCCATGGACATGTAAATGTAGTTTTGTCTTGATCCTCAGTAACAACTCTGATCTGATTGTACCCACTAAAGCCATCCAAGAAAGAAAAGTATTGTTTACCTGAAAGGTTATCTAGGACTTGATCTATGAATGGTAAGGGAAAATAATCTCTCATTGTGGCTTTGTTTAGTTCCCTATAGTCAACACATATTCTCCATTTTCCATTCTTTTTGGGAACAATTACAAGAGGAGATACCCACTGGCTATCTGAGATAGGGTAGATGAAACCTACTTGTAATAGTTTTTCAATTTCTTGTTTGACTATATCCCTTAAAGTTGGGTTAATCCTTCTTTGAGGCTACCTAACTGGTTTAATGTTTTCAGTATAGATGTGATGAGTGCAGATACTTGGATGAATCCCCTTCATATCTTTGTAATCCCAAGAAAAATATTTAGTATGATTTTTTAGAACATCAAACAATTTAGCTTCTTCATCCTCCTTCAACCAGTTGTTAATGTTTAAAGTTTTACCTGGTTGAATTTCAACATGCTTGGTTCCAATATGTGATGAACTGATTTGTGGAAAGGGTTTCATTAAAGTATTTAATGGACATGCATGTGGTAACAACATATGGTATGTAGCAACATCTCCAAAAGTTTCCTTGAGACAAAATACTTGGAAAAAGGACAGTAATGAGAATTATGATACTTATCTCTTTGCAGGCCAAATTCCTCATCACTGCTACTTTCCAGAAATTCTTCACCACTTCTGATGTACTTGAAACTAAAGCTACTTGATTCATCCTCTCCCCATGAGAAATCTCATTCCTCTGAGAGTGAAATCATTTTCAATCAAAGAGAATTGTTGTTGTCGTGGTTCCGAACTAAATGTGGTGGTTCCGAACTATAGCCGTAGTTTCGGAACTAAGTTCACGGGTTCCAAACTAAGTTCACGGGTTCGAACTAAGTTCATGGGTTCTAGAACTAAGTTCACGGGTTCTGGAACTATTTTTGATTACTGCACAGACAACAGGTTCTCATCCAATGGTGGATTAATCATCTCTTCTACTTCTCTTACATGATCCTGCAATGTGATCATAGCCAAAGAAGACAAATTTTTCTTATTAGTTTTAGGAGAATCAACCCACAATTGTTCATGATTGTCAGTAAAAGGTTGTGCGGTAGGATATAAGGAAATTTTTTTAGAGTTCTTACCATTCGAGATTGTCATATCACCTGACCTTGCAATCTATCAAAGCAAAAACTGTAGCTAACCATGGTCTACCCAAAATAATGGGATAACCCAATGTTTTACCTTTTGGCTGCAATATAAGAAAGTCAACTGGATATTCCCATGACTCTACCATAACCACCACATCTTCAATAATTCCTTCTAGTTTTGCTACAGACTGATCTGCCATCTACAATATGGTATTAGTAGGTTGTATACCCATTAATGGTAATGTTTTCAGAGTATCCACTTGTCATTACATTGATAGCAGCTCCCAAATCTATCAAAACATTATGTACATCCTTATTTCCTATAGAGACAGAAATAACAGGACTTCCAGGATCTCCGTATTTGGGAAGTAATAGTTTTCCTACTAATAAATCAACAAGTTTCCCATCTACTTTGATAGTCTTGGGATACTTGTTTCTTTCTTCCAGGATTTTTCATGCATAATATTTTGATTAATTTGTTCAATTCTAGAATATCTTTAATTGCTTGTAATAATGGTATTTCAATATTCAATTTCCTTAGTTCCTGTACCAATTCAGACTCCTTGATTTCTATATCTTCTTTGAATCTCTCTAGAAATGGAGTCTCAATAGTGTTGCTATCTGGCTCCTTTTCTTTTCTTTCTATATCCTCTTTTGGAACAACAATACTAGGGTTTCATTTTCTTCTGTCATTTTAGTGATTATAAGGGGTGGACTATTAATGATTTTCCCAGATCTAGTTTGAATATCCTTACAATCCATAGCATGTAAATCAACTTGATTTTTTTCTAGGTTCTGTTCCATAAACAGAGTTGTTTGTTTGTTTATGGGTTTGCTACTAGTTGTGCTGGCATTTGTGTTTGGACTACATTCTCAGTTTGTGAATTTTGTGCAGGGGATCCCATGATGGCCTGTTGATTCTGATTTGGATATGTTCTTCCTTGGGAATAATTATTAGGGTTCCATCTAGGTTGTGACCAAGCATAAGGATTTCCTTGACCAGCCCATGGTTGTTGATGTCCCTGAGCATACCAAGCTTGATTTTCCCAATCTTGAGGGTTCCAAGTTGGTTGAGGTACCCAAGGTGGTTGTCCCCAATTTTGTGGTACTACCTGAGCAGCCCATGGCATTGTCCATGGATTAGGAGCTGATCTTGGCATAAACTACCCTTGGTTAGGTTGTCTCTGAACAAAATTCAATTCTTCAGTTGTAGATGAGGCACTGGTTTGTTTAAGCTGATTTTTAATGACAGAAGTAAAGAACAAACATCAGTATCATGTTCTTTAGATTCACAGATAAGACACATTTCTATTTTATCCAAAGGACAATCTCTTAATGCATGCTTCTTCCTGCATCTAGGACAATACATAGCCAATGGTTCAGTTTTGGAATTTTCTTTAGCTTGTAATCCATCCATAGTAGAGGTTAATTGCACTAAAATGTCTATTTTAAAGTTTTCTAACTCATCCATTAGTTTGTTCATATCTGGATTCAGACTTTTCACTTGATTTTCCTTTTCTAGGTCCACCTCTTGTTCTGGAATAGCTTCTACAAATCTCTTTAATTCCATTCATTCTTATCTGATCAATGTCTCCCCCTCCTATCAAGTTAAGGGCTTCTCTAGATTCATCATCCAAACCTTTGAGAAAAATGGTTTTACTTAATTCCTCTATAAGCACAAATCCACATCTTTTGCTAACAAAGAGGAATCTATCTAAATAGTCTTCTATGTTTTCATCCTCTTCCTGCTTGATTTTGAAGAATTCTTCCTTCCTATTTCTCCCTCTACAATAATCCTGGTATTTATCTAGGAAGGCAGTCTCCATTTGTGCCCAAGTGCTAATAGAGTTGGATGTTAATCCCATGAACCACCTCATTGTTGCATCCTTCAAAGTGGATGGAAACAACTTGAGTTTTTGATTATCTATTTTATAATCATAGGTCTGACATAGTACCTTGAATTCAAATAAAATTGTCGGATCTTCAGATGACATCCCTCTAAAGGTGGGTAAATGTGCAGGTGAGATATTTTTCATTGATGTGTCATCATCTCCCAATTGGATTGGATAGGTAAAGGTCCTATCAGGTTCTCTCTCAGCTTCTCGTGCCATTTTAAAAATATTTTCTAAATTTTCCTCCCAATCAATGTGGTAAGTTGTATGCCTTGGGGAAGGTGAAAAATCAGGAGTAGGAGGTTGACTACTCAATTGAGAATCAAAACTTACCCTCAATGGATCTTGGGTAATAAGCCTTCTCCTAAAAGTTCTACTCCCTTCAGGTGACTGATCTAAGAATTCCAAAAATGGCAATTTTGTTTCTTGTCTGATAGGGGATGGTGGTGCCTCCAATTCTTGATCAATTTCCTTACTTTGACTAGAGGATGTTATGAATTCTTGTGAAGATTTTTTTGGAAGGAATCTACCCTATGAGTCTCTTGGTCTACTCATATATTTTGTGATATAGTAGGGAAGATTCTTCAACTACTAGATGTATGTTTTGTTGCTCTTGCTAACACTTAATTAGAAAATTCCAACTAGTGTTCCCCGAAAATGGCACCAAAAATGATGGGTGTCATCATTCCCTTCATTTAATCAACTTCTTGTTGATGTCATATCAAACCAGGGGTGTGTCTAAAGCTATATGCAACAAGAGTACTTTAACCGATCTAGTAGTTGACTGTAGCTATTTTTATATTTTCTAGGGGATCTCTTTAATGTCTTAAGGACTTCTTGGTAAAACCTTATTCAAATCAAACTATGAAAACTTGCTTGAAAGTAAAACACACTGAAAGCTTTGCTGAAAGGAAACACACCATGCAGAATGGAAACACACTTGTTGTTGGAAAATAAACACACTTGCTTTTGAAAGTAAACACACTTGCTTTTGGAAATAAACACACTCAATTAAAATGCTTGAAAACAATTGCAAGAAATATAAAGATTTATCTAAACACCTACAGGAACAAGTATACAATAGAGTTTAACTGAAAGAACTAAAACAATACAAAATTAACAGATCTAAGCTATTTGCTGAAGAAATATAAATACCAAATAAATGAATATCCTGGTCCTTGGGGGAGTGGGCCCTTGCTCCTCCTTGAATCAGGATTTTAACAACTCAGAATTCTCTCAAATCAGAATGGCTATTTTATTGATAAAACATTCAATATTACAAAATGTACTTGGATCTGAGTACTTAGTCTATTTCTTTTCTCTGTTCTATTTCTATCTCATTCTATATCTCTATCTTTTATTATCTATCTATGCAGTCTGCTTTTATATACATTTTACAATCACAGTTGTCTCAATGATTCTGATGAAATCAAATCATGCCCAGAATAGATGTTGAGTCGGATGGCGGTTGATCAGATAGTTGTAGGATAACTCTCCCTGGATCTGCATTCAGAAATCTTCTCATCCTTCATGATTGAAAGGGTCATAGATGTAAAATCTCTAGGATGTGGTTTAAAATAGATAACTCCCATCGGTTCGGAACTTTGGAGAAGTTCCAGAACCATAGGAAATTGTTAAGAACCAAAACTTGTGAGAGTTCTGGAGCTATCCCCAGGAGTTCCGAACTAAGTCCAAAATTCTAGAACTAAATATCTAAAACTAAAGTCTAAAAGTTCGGAAACTAAATGATGGAGTTCTGGAACTAAGTCCAAAGTTCTAAACTAAATGATGACTATGTGATGGAGTTCTAGAACTAGCTTGGAAGTTCCAGAACTAAGTTGTGTAGGAACAGATGCTATCAAAAACATACTGAACCACCTGCTTCATTTCCTCGATTGATTAGACCTACTTTATTACAAAACTAATTTAAACACACACTATGTTAGGAATTTTAGAGCTTTTAACATTAGGATCACAATCAATCAAAAGATAGACAATTACATCCTAACTCATATCAGATCAACTAAAAGTCACACAATGCAATCAAACTTAATCAAAAGGAGAGTAAGATGAGATATAGATGAGATTACTAAAAATATCAAGTTCCCATGAAATGAAAATCATACAATCCATAACGAGCATCGGAAGGTCTACCTTTGACTTAAAAACACATTCAAACTTACCTAGCATTTCACCAAAACTTGCATAACTTCAAATTTATATATCACATTGACCTAAAACTTGGCATGAAGCACTAAATAAACGTCCTCTAAATTTTTAAACTCACCACATACCCAAAATTTATCTAAAAATCTCCAACCACATCAATTTACCTTTGCTTACCCGACTATTTCTCATTATTTTTCCCAACGACCTCATAGAAGCATCAAACCACTTTGAATGCATACCCAAACTCACCATAAATGCCCTTTATACCATCATTATGCTTCTACCATACTTGAAACAATATTTTTATGTCCAAATATCACATGTCTACCTCATTCAACATGCACCAATGCTAGAAACAAGCTGTAATGATCCGATTGAACACCGAAGCCTCATGACCTAACCATGCTGACCTCATGTAGAAACATATACATTGATAACACACCTGTATGACCATGTATGACATCATGAATACCTCTAAAAAACTTAAGATGATTCAAATCATGATTCTACCTAGTAAACCAATCACGGGACACCATGACAACTCACCAAACCACTTATACTTCATTATTGACAATGAATAACATCACATAAGGACACATATAGAACCACGACACCTTTTCCATTAATGGGGTTGACATCCATGACAATACAGCCACACAATGGCTAACACTTTGCCACATGCTCAATGAATTTTTCCTATGTGATCCTCGACCTATTGGCCACCCCACAAAATTATGATATTTTACATTCAATAATGAGATCCTCCCCATACACAAGGAGGGGCTTATCCCCATGACCGTTGGTGGAAACACATAATTTGCAACACGGAAAATTATTTCACCAACAACAAGTAATCACAAAAGTAAAAATATCTTGATTGTAAGTCATTTTATCTACACAAGTCAACCTCCCACCATAGATGCCACTATAAAACCTTGAAAAAAATCAATTGTTACCGAAAATGTTGGAAATTTTTTTTTGGAACATTCATAGCCTTGAGAACCAAGATTTCTTCATATCTCACTAACCAAAAACTATATCATAGTTGGTCATATGAGGGCTTAATGCTTAGCTTCAGCCCCCTTTCATTTTATTTGTGTGGTGAAGGAAAGAGCATTTTATGGTAACTAAAATAAATAGCAAACCATAATTGTAAAACTTGTATCTTTTGATCAAAACTCATATTTGTGTGCCATTTTTGAAAAAGTGATTTCCTTTTCATGTTCTTTCCATTAGAAATATTTATTTTAAGAATCACATCATAATTATAAATTTCCGTATTGTAACACACACTTAATTATAAAGTGTCAAATATGGAGGGGTGTTGTAATCACTTGTAGACACAATTTCGGTTGAGCCCGATGTCCTAAACTTTTGGGAGTTACATTCTTGTATATATCATGGATTATGAGAATGATATACTTTTCTCCAAAGTGTGTGAAGTTCGGGAGGATATTGCAAAATTTGTGGCAGAAATAGATCATTTAAGAAGTGAAATTCTCTTCTATAAGAACTCATTCATGATAAGGATACAATAATACACTCCCTACAACAAAAAATTGCTAGCCTATAACATCGCCATCATATTGTGGATAGTCATATCCATGATCCTAGTCCACTTGTAGTTATTTCTCTTGTACCCATTGACCTTGATCTATCATTTTTTTAGCTTGCTCCCGCTCTTGATGCTCCTAAGCCTATTAGGCTTATTACTACATGTTCTTCTAGGTATGTGCCTATTGCAGTTACACATGTTGTGTATCCTACTTATTCTCACATGCATGGATCTTTTGAGAAGCATACCATTGCATTCAGTTCTCACATGATTTATTTTATGGGTTTCACTAGTGGAGGTATTGGCGTAGGACATTCACGGGTATTACTTCTACTTTTTTACATGTTAAGTGGAATTATCATCATGGCATTGGTTTTCGAGTAGTTACTTCATTGGGATCACACATTGTCAGAACTCCTATTTTTGTTCACTTGAATCTTATCAAGGATCGTGAGCTCCACATGAGTTCTACACCTTCACTTTGGATTGAGTAACTTGAGATTTCAGTTATCGACATGATCCACTGACACACATTATGATGTTCCTTTACATACACCCGATGTGCATTTTGCACCAAGTCATATGCAGGCATCTTCTTCATCCATCTATGTTGATTTGGGGTGGATATCTAATCACCCATGGTGGCAACATAGGAATTCATTGAGAGGACTCTACAAGCATGGCTCCTCTACCATTCGGCCTCTTTCTCCACTTTCTATACCTTCGCATTGTAATGCTCCTTGTTTTGAGCATTTTCCTTTAGTAGGTGTAGTGTATCTCTCTTGTTTGTTGAGAGATTTTGTATCTATATTTTTGACACTTTTGGAATGTTGATAGTCTCTCTTATGGGGAGATATTCTGGTGAAGCCCAGTGTTATTTTTTTAGTGTTCGAGTAGTTGATTTTGGGCAACTCATACAAATATATGGTGTCACTCTACCTATTCAACGGTATGGGAGGGTGTGGTGTTAATGTTGCTTCTTTGGATTTATGACCTTTCCTTGTTACCTTTGTTTTTCTTAGATCGTGGAACTCCAATTTATTTGGATCTTGTTTCCTGCCTTATTGTCTTAGTTGTTCTAGGATCGTGGCACACCTATTTGTAGAGTTGATCGAATTACGTTTGGTGTTTTTTTTCACTTTTGACATCACTTTGTTAACAATATCATTATATGGAGATATTCTAGTAAAGCCCAGTGTTAATTATTTTTGAGTTTTATGATCGAGTAGTAGATTTGGACCACAATGCACACTAAACTACTTCAACATTGTACAAGTTTTTGAGCCGAGCTTCTTGGGATTCTTGTAGCAATGGTTTCTTACTCTCTTTACTTTGTTTTTTCTTATTTTGGGTACCTTGCATTGCCCCTTTTTCCTAGTTATTGTACATGAGTACCTCCTTAGTCCTAGTTCTTGAGACTCATACATGGGACACGCTACTTCTATTTTTGCCCCTAGTTTCACTTGAGGGGGTGTTAGAGTAGGTATTTACCTTATCGATGTTAGGTACTTTATTTACCTTTATTGTATTTATCCTCACCCACTTATGTGTGTGGATATTTATTTTTATTTATTTAGATATAAGGGGATATTATCTAGTTGTTAGGTATATTTATTTCCTTCGTCTATGGTATTGACTAGTTATTTCCTTGATCTATGGTATTGACTAGATTCTTGGTGTCTTGTTCTCTCCTAAATCTATGGACTTGACTAGTTCTTTCCTTGATTTATGGCTTGATCTATGACCTTGATTGGTTCTTAGATTTTTATTCCTTTCTATATATAAGCAATGCCCATTCTCATTTTATTTCATTGAGCTCCATAATAATATATGATATTTAAACTCATTTGTTTGCAAAGGTTTATGTAAATTTATTCTCGTGAATTACATTCATCTTATTGATCATGGTGTTTGATTAGCATCTAATTTCTTGGCTTGTTATGATCTAGTTATCATTCCTTTTAAATATAACACTTTTAATCTTAGTTCACTAAAAATAGCATATGCTATGAACAATGAGATGCTAAAAATAGTAAATTTCTTGAAATTTCAAACCCTCAACATTCATAACATCCAGAAACAGTGAGAAACATCAAAAGATGTGATAAATCGAGCAACTTTCTAAAAAAACGATTATTGAAAAGCTAATGTCCCAAAATAGAAACTTTATAAGAATCTAAAATCATCATTAGTGAAATTAATATAAGTGGATTAGGATCTCTATGAAACAAATATTGTGCAAAATCATCAAAAATTCTAAAAATAGCATCTCTAACCACACTTAATAAAAATAGAATGTTTGATTTGATCCCAGAAAGTTGTAGGTGGCTCTATTTTCACTCATATTGTTACTTTTTTCCCATCACCACGAGGTCAATAAGATGTTTCATGTGTAAAAATAAAATTAAAACTCCATAATCTTTCAAAGGATCCTAAAGAATCATTCAACAATCACATTTTTGTCAAAGAACATGTCACACCACATCAATATTTAGCAAGTGAAATTGAGAACATTATGATGTAAAAAAGAGTTCATAAAGATCCAAGAGCTCCATTGAGAGTCATGAGATCCATTAAAATTAAAATTTATCATGATGATGATAATCATAAGAATGATGAGAGAATATCACTATGAGTGAGGAAGGAAGTCATCTCAAGTAATTCATACCTCGTGAAGTGTTTCTAACCACTTAATCCATGCTTCATAATGAGAACTCATTTTACAAGTCAAAGGATGTGGAATTTTGGTTTCTATACATGAAATTTGGAGGTCAAAACAAGTAACTCATCATCAAGGTCTATTCTAAGGTCAATCCTCCCATATGGAGAAGGAATTCCATTTCCATGAGGATAAAATTGAGAATGGTGATCAAATGTTGTAGGCATGTTCCACTTAGGTAACATCTTGGTCAAGAAAGAGGATTGTGAAGGTAAATGGGTGTCATCATGATCAAAATTAAAAGGGAAGCTTACGGAGTAGGATGAGGTTCATCGTGTCCGAATATTCCACCATCTCTCGAGGAGTAGATTGAAGTGAGCTAAATGAGCTATCAAGGCACTCAAGATCACCATGTATGAAGAATCAATAAATCATCTCATGAGAATCATATGAGAAATAAGGTATGTAGGCATCCCAAATCTGATTTCATTCAAGAAGTGATATAGAGTTGAGAAGTGTAAATAGGTGATCTTCATGTGGGGCAAAATGTATGAAAAATGAGAAACCATCTCAATTCCACTTGATGTCATTCACTTGGTAGTGTTCTTAAGCACTCATTCCATACCTTGTAGTGTCATCACACCTCAATAAATAAGCACATTGCAATCACCTCATTTCATTCCAATGGGTGGTCACATGATAATAATCTCATTCGGGAAGTAATCCTCTATCTATAAAGTGAGGATCTATTTCAATGAATGAAATATAAGAATAAATATATTTGAGCATTATAGAGCTTATTTTTTTATCACTAAGGTCGATTGTGAAATCATAAAAATGATTAAGTGATCCTCACTTTCACCGTGAGATCAAGAAAGAATCATCATGATTGATTCCCATAGTCACCCAGGATCACATCATGATGCATCTTAAGAGATTTCTTCAACATTAATTCAATGTCTTGGATTATCTCCACATATCATCCGAGGGTAATTTCATAACCACGGTGTTTTGATTCCACAAATGGTCACTTAGGAAACAAGTAAGATCAAGAACATCATGAAGCCTATGTGGGTGTTGAGACATCAAAATTCAGGTCATTAAGGCGATAGTCATAAGAAGCATGATAGGAGAAGATCATCATGGGTGATGCAATTGGTCATCCGGTTCAATTTTCAATATCTTTCAATAGTGTTTCTAAACACTTATTCAACACTTTGGAGTATCTCATAGTAATAGGAATCATATGCAAACTCATTTCTTCATTTCAAAAGTTGATCGAGGTCAAGATTCTCATTCATGAAGCATTCACTCTAGGGACAAGAGATCATTCGATAACTCTCCATCAATGGTCATGAATGGCTAGGTATTCATCGAAATGACTTCATCTTCATAAGAATAGTCAACCCTTCTCTCTCTCTCTCCTTTTCTCTCTCCTTATTCTACTTTTCAATTACTTGAATGTACTTTTATCTATTTCTTCATATTAAGTTAAGTGACCCTCAATATTAACATTGTAAGAGTCTTTTGTCACTAATAAGAAAAATATTCACTCTTAGGAATGTGAAATGTCATCAAGTGATGGGGATAGGTGAAAATCCATGTGGGGGTAGATGAAGAGTCATTTTGATAATGCTATAAATATGAATGGATCCTCCATTCCAAAGGGTTGGAAATTGTTGATTGAATGTATGTTGTTGAGATTACGACCTAAACTTTACACAATTATTTATTAATTACCTTGTAATTGATAAATCCACATCACCTGCCCCCGCCACCTCACTTTGCCACCTCATCATGACCTAGCCTAACCTAAACTAACCTAATTAAGACCCATGACTTGGTCTAGACTCACATCCATAACTAATGCCTCCTTACTCACACCAAAAGCCGACCTTCTAGCCACTTGACCAAGCCATGGCCCATCTCTCGGGAGAAAAGCGGGGAAGGTGGGCTATTTTACTAAAAATAGCCTACTTTTTCCTTCTGATGCGGTTCTACTCGGCCGCCGTCGGTTCGCAACCGCCATCGGTTCCTGTAAATGGGCTCCCCAAACCAAAACAACGGATCGGAATTTCATTTTGGAGATCGGTCGAAGGATTTGGATAAGCGAGAGCATTGCGGCGAGGAGCAGTCGAGATCTTCACTTGTGCAGCGAGAGGCGAGTAAAGAAACCGAAGTGTTTACTGACCAAGGAGATCAACTTGCCTCTCGGTCAAAACCCGATAAGTCAGATCTTACATGTCCTTTTGTTATAACATTTCTTATGCTTCTTGAATCTCGGTCCTCCTAAATCCGTTTGAATCCACTACCCAACGTGCCATTGCATCTAAGCTTGTCATTCTTTCACTCTAATCATCCCATTTCCTAATACCATCCAAAAAACCAGCCATTACAAACACCATATCTACCAAGAAGATCCTATAACCCACCGGTATCGGTTATCAGTAACCGCCATCGGTTATCAGTGACATCGGTTATCAATAACCGCCATCGGTTCCTCTGATCAAAACCAAAAAACCAGCCTTTCCCCCTACCCAGTTTAACAAAATAATTTAATTGATATTTTGCAGTCTTTTGTGTTAATTCATATTAGCAGGGGAACTGACCACCTTCGAAGGGAAGTTTTATATTTCCTGGGCCCAAGGCAGTTTCCTCATTTATTGTTTAATCAAAATCTTGTGGTCTTGTGTTCTTATTTGCGGGTAGTCCTTCCAAGACAAAAGGAGTTCTCCGTGAGTCGGCTGATCTTTCTCTGATGCAGCGCACACACATCTCGACATTCAACGTGGTATTCCTCCTAACCCTAACCTCATCTGTTTCTAAAAGGAATGAAAGGATAGAAGCAACTCTATTCCCGAGGCCGAAACATTAGAGCGAAACATTTTGGCACGCTTAGGTGGGACCCATTTTGGGTTTCTTTCTCTTGCTTATTTTCATTTGCATATTTGTTTTTTCTTGTTTTTGTTATATATTTAGTAAAGAATTTGTCTTGCTTTCTGGTTTCGCATTAGTGAAAGTCATCTCTCTTGCTTCATCGAATATAATTTTCGATTTGGGTTTAAAACACGTGCATTGCATTCACCTTGTTGTTCTCAATTCTAGTGAACATAGATTAAATAGCAGTCGTACACGTGGGGGTGATATCCACGGTATTGACGGGAAATTAACCTTAGTTTCAGCTTTGCACAACACATACCGAATCACTTCACAATTAACACAACAGCTCAAACATCCCCCTTTTCCATGCGTATTCCTCCACTTGGATTGAGGTAACCTTATAAGCCAAAACAAACTTGACATTTCCCCTAGGTCTTGTTGTTTAGGATTCTGACATCATCTTACATCTAAAGGCATAAGCCCACGATAACTAAAATTAACCCTAGGGTTAGTCTTTAGATTTGCGTGTGCCTCTTGCTTGTTTTCAAATCCTGTTTTCTCTGTCATACTTTGTCTTCTGTGATCAATAAGTTGATAAACATACTCAACGTTGCTAAAATCAAATTAGCAGCCTTTTATATCTTCTTATCCTAGACTTTTGACACCGGCATCGGTTAAGGGACCGACGTCGTTTGCTCTGTGACCGACACCGGTTACTAAACCGATATCGGTTACTGTCTCCATCAGCCCCTGACAAACCAGCAACTTGCCAAATTCATCATTCTGAGGTTGTTTTTGTTCTTGATAGATTGAAACTTTCCTGTGTGTCCTGGTCTATGGTTGTCATCACTCGGAAGCAAGCCGCCGCCATGGTTTCACATGCCTGCTCTGTGTCTTTGCCTGAATCACCCCCTTCACATTCTATAGGGAACCCTACGGACACCAGTGAGATCCCCCAAATTCCTGTAGGAGAGACAAGGACTTTGCCAAATTTACGGATGCTAATCCCAGTATTTGTCTGATACTATTTGTCTCATACCCCCGACCGTCGCTTTGATGGTCGGCTCCTTATTAGCATGCCTATTAGTATAGCTGCTCATTTAG
This sequence comes from Taxus wallichiana var. yunnanensis, assembly GCA_018340775.1. NCBI lineage: Eukaryota > Viridiplantae > Streptophyta > Pinopsida > Cupressales > Taxaceae > Taxus > Taxus wallichiana. Next base: position 618,082,826 of record CM031242.1, on the reverse strand, counting down.
CTCCCACTCCTCCACGATAACAATACCTTACTTCTGCATCACTAGCCCGTCTCCCAATCCGGCGGCTTGAGGGTTCATACGACCCGATTAGCTTTCCTTTGGTTAACCTTGGACCCCACGTATCGTTACCACCAACTGCCCCTATCTCATCTCTCTTTCAGACCACTCCATTCATGACTTACTCTCTGCCACCTATTCACACGAGCTTTCCTTCTCAAGCTCCCCCTACCTTTTCATTCCCATACACGTATCCAGTAACCTCAACACCTTATATGGGACATCCCTATTACGTGGCACCATCATCTCATCCAACCACATTTCATCAAACAAATGATGGACAAAATGCAAAACACAGGCTTCCGTTTGGGGAAGTCGTAGCGCCTTGACATACGAGCAAGTTTGTCGGGAGCCCATTCACCCTCTGTCCCCCTTCGTTCATATCCTCCTCGATGGGAGTTGCCAAAGTTTACTCGTTTTAACGATAAAGAGGATCCTCAACAACACTTGCGATCATTTAGACATGCTTGTTATTTGATTGCCCATGATGATGCCTTGTTACTCCACCTTTCCCATGTCCTTATCGGGACACTGCCTTGGAGTGGTACGAGTGCTTTAACCCGGCCTCAATCTTCTCTTTTAACCAACTGGCCCAATCTTTCTTGGATCATTTCTCCATTAACATTGCCAAGAAAGTATCTATTACCGACCTCTATGCCATCCGACAATTTGAAGACGAATCTATCGCAGATTTCGTTGGACGATGGCGGGGTCTTATCAACCAACTCACGTATGCCTTGCCTCAAACCGAACTCATCGAACTATTTACGCGGGCCTGCGCTAAGCTGTCTCCCCTACCCTCCAAATTCAAACTTTCCGCACATTCGACGAGGCCTTTACCATGGCTCGGAAACTAGAAATTCGAGCCTTAGAAGAAGAGAAATTGCGGTTGCGTAACAAAAACCCCAATTTCCGAACTCCTGATTCTACCAACAAGCCAAACACCGCCACTCCTCACGCGTCCACTTCTTCTAAATCAAAGGAGCTGTCCACGCGGTAATGGTCAAATCTCAAACACCGTCGATACTCATGAAAACCACTTATAAGTACAAAGCCGAGCCCACCAATTACACTCCCTTGGGAGAAACTTATGGCGTCATCCTGGAAAAATTGCTCAAAGCTGGGGCTATCACCTTGCCCCCTGTTAAACCTCACTCTGGGTTTGACTCCACCATGTAATACCTTCTGAGTACAAAAAATGACTTTTGTAATTTTCACCGCGTAAAAGGACATAGTCATGAAAGCTGCAAGATGTTGAAAAACATAGTGCGAAAATGGTTGTGCGAGGGGATATAACCCTCGATAATCCTAACGCCCCTGCTAACCGAAATCTGAAAATTTTCAACAAGCCATTCCCGAATCACTCGTCTAACAGTAACGTGAACCAAGATATCTTAGCCGAGGAGAGTGTTCATGAGATCCATGCAGTCTTCGATTCTCAGCCAAAAGCCTCTATTGAAAAAATTTTAAATCAAGCCTCTCCACCAACACAGGAGTTTGAACCTCCTTCACCACCATCAAGCCAAAGTGAAATCATTCCTTTACCCATAGAAGAGTTAACTGCCCGGACTTCTCTTCTTATCAACAAGTCTTCTTACACCACATCCCTCTGGCGTGAGCGGATGCTATCTAATTTATCTATTTCCCAAACGTCCCCTTCTACCACTCTTGCTACACAAGAGGAAGGCCCGCCACTCCTTTTGACATCCTTAGGCAGAAATCTCTTACACTAACATCACCACATTCTTTAAACGTGACGGATCCCTCGAACACGCCCTCCTACCTATTAGTCCCTCATCGCCTAAATCTTTTCAACGACCGGTTGACCTCTTAACATCTATTGATACGATGCCTCATCTACCTCTGTGTCACACCCGCGGGTGGAATTACAACCCACCTTTCTTCCGTACAAAAATTACAAATCACACACAGGCTGTCATTCCATGAAGATAGACGGGCCCTATGGGAACGTTTGAGTACCCCTTTTTCTACTCAAATGCAAATGGTGATCTGATGTCTCCACCATATACCCGAAGTGCTTACGAAGCTTAAAATGCCCCTGTTCTCACCTTCACCCCCTCACCTCTACCAAATGCCCCGTCCACTTCTATCAACTTAACCGAGGATCTTCCCATACGCTTGGGACCTCACCATGCCCGATCTAACGCACCGCTAAGCGACTCGATCTATCCAAAAATAAATCCGCTCCGCCACCTAGGAGACAAACTCAATCCGTCCCCCTGTCACAATCAAAACCATCATCGTCATACCTACCTTCCATATTGGGACCCCATCCCTCTACCTTACATCAATATATCATACCTCCTGCGTTTTCTTGAACAACTTCGCCTTCCGCACCTATCTGAAATTCGGGGTATAGCAACACCGCCACTCCGCGTATCTGTCCACTATCGACCTTAAACAAATTCCATCATCAAAAAATTTGTTTTGATCACTCCTATTTCCCGTGGTTGTTTTACGATACCACATCATCTGCGGCCTCATCATCGACATAACCTGCGCCCGAAAGAAATCACGTTTAGTAAAAACCATGTATCAACACCCTTCGGCTAAACCACCACCCGTGCGAACCAATCATGCCCAAACATTACCAAAACCCGCACAATCAATACCCTCATCCTCTCCTGATTTTGACCCACTCAAAGGATCTTACGCCAAAATCCTTGCTATGTTGGTGGAGAATGCGACCATTTCCCTACCTCCACTTAGACCTTATGACCCGTCTAAGCCCCGACCTATGGGTTACGATGAGTCTAAAATCTGCGCTTATCACCACACGCGAGGACATGATGTGGAGGGATGCAAAGCTCTAAAAACCATCCTTCGCCAGTCACCTCTCCCGGATAGAAAGATTAAGAAAGACAACTTACGAAGGGAGAGACCTTTAGTTTCCATTCCCTCTCCTATACCATCTGTCCCCGCCTCACCAAGATCTATCATTATTACAACCCCACCTCTTGAAGACCATGAGTTATCCCCACCATCTTCCTCATCTCAGGTCTACGAGATTAATATGATTAGTGTCACTACTCGAGGGCAGAAAAACAATGGGAAAGCAAAAGAAAACACACTGCGGCATCTCTTTCTCAAATCGAACATCCAGGTTGCACCACCACCTAAAGTGGTCATTCGCGGACCCACTTTATCCGTCTCTAATGGCATTGCCCACCGAAATATGATTAAACTTCTTCACGATCGCCCGTAAAAATGACATTGTATGACCTCATTCGGACTTGAATCTCATCGACAAGCTCTCGTTGAGATCCTTGAGGATAGAGGTTTTACCTAATGAAACCACACTGTCGCCTCCATTCTAACACCCAATCACGTTGCTTCTCTCACCCAAACAACCCCTTTGCCCCAACCACTTACGTCTCTGCAACAGACAAGCTGCTGCGATCGGTTTCTCTGAAGATGAAATTGTCGACTTTGGTACGAGAAGATCCACGACCTGCCCTTTTCATCTCCGCTTACGTCAGGGACATTGAGTACGTCGGGTTATGATTGGCCAGGCGCTAGCCTAAACATCATCTCTTGAAAAGCCTTCCAGCGGATGAACATCCCTTCAGTTGCATGTGTGCCAACCCCATCATGTTGCGGTCATTCAATGAGCTATTACTTCTACCTTAGGCACCGTGATCCTCAACATTCGCGTAGGACCACGTACTTTACCCGAACTCTTCTATGTCTTGGAGGGAGAGTTCGATATAATATATTCTTTGGGTCGTCCTTGGATCCGAGCCATGGGATGCGTTCCTCACATTACATAGATGTATAAAATTTGAGTACGAGGGAAGTCTTACACCGTAAAAGGTGACCCTCCCCCTTTAAAACCTGCAATATGTTATACCGCCCTAACGATGTGCTTATACCAATCAAGACACCCATACATTCAACCCACCATCCGCCTCAAATGTACCTCAACCATCCACCTCAACCGCGCCTCGCCTTGATTGATGAAACCACCATCGCAAAAACCACTTCCCTTCCATGGCTAACATTCCAACCTCCGATCCCTTAGTAGATGTTTTTGGCGCGCCTTCTGTTTGGGGAGTACCGCCTATATAACGTTAGTTCTTTCCCTACCCCGCAGGAGTACGGACAATTACATGCACATCCCACCTACGACCGTCGCGTGGGGGAGATAATCTCTTACGGACCACCCCATTGCCGCACTAACCTAACGTATGGGGGTGTTGACGCATCCTCCATTACCCCTGAACCTCCTCTTGGTGTGGTTCCTTTCCAATCCGATTTTCAATACTTGACAAATCGTCGTTTCGCCCTCACCTTCTTGACTCATTTGTGCGTGGAAGGCTTTGGTTTTGGCCTTTACGAACAAGGCCGACATACACTCATTCCCGTGACTACCCGTAAACATAATGATCGCAGTGGTCTCGGTTTTCCCGAAACACCTACACAGGAGACACCTCCTGTCAGCTATATCCTAGAAGAAGAAGACGTCGCCCCTACCAAACCATCATCACCCACTTTGCCATCATCACCCGCAGAATCTATAGACCCTGAATCTATCCCTCCTAACTTTTTTTTTTCATAAATGTCATCTTCATAGGTCCTCTCACTTATCAACGTGATAATGAGGACCCATCCTCTCTTCCCCTTCTTTATCCAGACATGATCGAAGAGGATTCGCCTTTGATTAATGTTGTTGAATGCCAGGATGACGACTCCATCCTCACTTACCTTGGCGCGGATGATTCTTATATTCAACGAGCCTTACCATCTGAAACCCAAACTATCTTTGAGCAGATCTACCATAGAAATCAATATCCACACGGAGGAGGATCCTCACATTGTGAAGATTGGACAATCCCTTAACACATCAGAACAAGCCGCCTTTACTACCTTTCTCCGTGCTCACAACCAAGCTTTCGCATGGTCTTACGCTGACATGCCGGGAATTGATCCTACCATCGCCGTCCATAACATCACCTAAACCCGATTCCAGACCAGTCAAACAAAAATTGAGAAAAATGCATCCACGCATTGCTCTCTTGGTCAAGAGGAGCTCAAGCGACTCCTTTGTTTCCTTCATTTTGCTATTGACTATCCTCAATGGATTTCTAACATCATCGTACTGTCACTAAAAAGCGGCGGGGGGACTTCGGATATGCCGCAGTTTTCGGGATCTTAACCTCGCTTGCCCCAAGGATGACTTCCCCCTCCCAAGTATTGATCAACTTGTTGATCTCACTGCGAGCCATGAAATGCTTTCTCTCATGGATGGCTTTTCGAGGATCTGACCAAATTTTGGTTGCCCCTGCCCGATCGACACAAAACTGCCTTCATAACTCCTTGGGAACCTTACATTATCGTGTCATGCCATTTGGCCTTAAGAATCTTTGGTGCTACCTATCGTGCGGGCTATGACCTACATTTTCATGACATTATGCACACTATCCTTGAAGACTATGTCGACGATCTTCTCGGCAAGTCTAAACATCGTAGTGAACATCTCGATGTTTTAACCATTATTTTTGATCTTTTTATTACAATATTACATCACTTCTTGACCAGAAGAAATGTGTCTTTGGTGTTCTTTGGAAAACTTCTTGGCTTTATCGTCTCTTTGCGTGGCATTGAGGTCGATCCATCTAAAGTCAAAGCTATCCTAGAAATGCCCCCACCCAACAATCTCAAACAATTGCGTAGTTTACAAGGTAAGCTCGATCTATCAGACGTTTCATCTCCCGACTCTCGGATCGATGTCAACCTTTCCATCACCTCCTTAAAAAGGATATTGCATTCCAATGGGCGAAGAATGTCACCAAGCCTTGAAGCTCTCAAATCCTATCTCTTGCGACCACCGTGCTTATCCCACCCCAAGACGACCGCCCCTTCTACCTTTACCTTTCCGCCACCGACCACGCTGTAGGAGCCATGCTTGCACATCGTGACTCTGAGAATCACGAACAAGCCGTTTATTATATAAGTCGTACTTTGGTGGACTATGAGACTAGGTACACACATGTAGAAAAATTGTGCCTTGCCCTATCATTCGTGGCCACCAAACTCCGACACTACCTTCTAAATCACAAGACTTTCGTCATCACCAATACAGACCCCATCCATTACATGTATGCCAAACCTCATCTGAACCAACGCATTGCTAGATGGCTCATGCTTCTCGCCGACCTCGACCTTGAGTTTATCCACCAAAAATCAATCAAAGGACAAACCATCGCGGACCAACTTGCGGACGCTCCTTTACCGGGGGAACAATTTACCAATTTCACATTTCCCGACGAACTCATCGCTACTCTTTCCATCACGGAGGAGTCGTACCCAATGACCCTCTTCTTCGATGGATCTAAATGCCAGCGCGGCGGAGGAGCCGGCGTTGTTCTCATTCCCCTCAATGCTGAACCTATGCCTCTTTCATTCCGACTTGATTTCCCTTGCACTAATAATACAGCGGAATACGAGGCCCTTGTTCTGGGTCTCCAAGTTGCGTTACACTTAGGTATCAAATCTATCAACATTTTTGGCGACTCTCAATTGGTAGTCAATCAAGTTATGGGCGTCTACCAATGCAAAAATGAGGAACTTCAAAAATACAAACACTACGTGGATTCACTTCTAGCCTTATTTACCCACTATTCTATACTGAACCATTTTCCGCTCCACTAACAAATTTGCGGATACTATGGCTTGCTTAGCCTCGCAAAATTCCACTTGCATGTTGTTGACTCGAATTATTCGTCGTGGTCCAACAACTTTTTGCCCCATCTATTCACCCCCGGTAGTTTGTATGATAAATCATGTGTCCACTAATTCACGGGATACAGGTACCACCATTCCACGACTACCTTACATCTCTGTCCTCCCACGACCTTACTAGTAACGCAAGCGTGCTTTTCTTAAAAGTGTTTCGCGTTATGTTGTCATGGGGGACTCCTCTATAAACGTGGCTTTGATGGCATCCTCCTTGTTGTCTAGCGCGCGGAGGCCACTCATACCATCAGCGAGGTCCATGGCGGTATACGTGGCGGACATTTTAGCGGCCTTGCCGTGGCCAAATGAATCCTTCGCCTTGGTTATTATTGGCCTACTCTCGAATAACATTGCTACTACTGAATATGTTAAGCGTTGTGTTATGTGTCGACAACATGAACCTTCAACATACTCCTAGCCACCCGCTCCGGATCGCTCGAGATCTTTGGCCCTTCTCACAATGGGGTTTAGACCTTATTGGTGAGATTCACCCAACCTCTTCACAACGTCACCGTTGGATAATCACATGACGACCGAATATTACACAAAATGGGTGGAGGCTATTCCACTCATTTCAATCAAAAAAAAAAAAAATTGTCGAGTTCATTAACCACCACATTATCATCGTTTTGGTGTTCCTCATCGCACGATAACGAGATAATGGAAAATCTTTCAAAAACAAGTTGTTGCAAGACCTTTGTGACAACTTTGGTATCAAACTTAGTTTCTCATCACCTTACTATCCACAAGCCAATGGGCAAGCCGAGTCCTCTAATAAAACACTAACCAAAATCCTCATGAAAGTTGTCAATGAATCCGGAAGAAATTGGCACGATCACATTCCCTTTGCCCTTTGGGCTTATCGTACTAGCATTCGTACCTCTACTAATGCCACACTTTTCTTTTGGTATACGGTGCAGAGGCTGTTTTGCCTCTCGAAATACAAATACCCTCCTTAGAATATCTCTTGGGATATTCTCACCAGCGATGATTTCCGCCAGAGCGGTTAGCCCAATTGGAGCTTCTTGTGAGCAGCCGTCTTACGGCTCTTGATCACCTTCAAATCTATCAAAAACGCATTAAACGTGCTTATGATAAGCGACTTCATGAGCGTACCTTTAAGGTTGGTGATCTTGTTCTCAAAGAGAATCAACATGTAACCAAACTAGAAAAGAGCAAACGTGGAAAATTTGCTCCCAATTGGATTGGGCCTTATATAATCACTCATACCTATGGATCAGGTACTTATCGTTTAGCTTCGCAATGGTAAACTGAGCACAACCCCTAATGCCTTGCATCTTCGACCATTCTCTTTTTGAAATTAGTGTTATATCACTTCTTATCTACCTGTCGCTCGTCCCTTGAGCTCACTTACCACTACATACACTCTGTTTCCTACACTTCATAATAACAATCAAGCTCACATAGTTTGATCCTCACCTCCCCTTGATGATGCCTTCCCCTTTTTAGTCTAGTCCATGACTTCAAAAGTATTAAAATAAGCCGTATTCTTATGGGATTTTCTTGAGTCAAACTTCCTACTCCCTAGATGCTTCACGCCAAATGAACATCTAGTCATTTAAATTAAATATGGACTGCTCCCTCGAAGGACAGCTATATGCCGAACTATTGCTACTATTATATATAGACTGCTCCCCCGAAGGACAGCTATGCATTACAATCATATCTGCTACTATAAATAGACTGCTCCCTCGAAGGACAGCTATACACAGTCAGCCTTTATCAAGAGCTTCTCGCATTGATCAGCTTCGTGAAGACCTCAAGAATAATACAATCAATATCCCCTGTAGACTTCCCGCATCGATCAGTCTACATTCAATAAAAGAAAAGCCTCATTCAAAAGCACTTTTGAGTCATGGACTTGTCTATTTAGGGTAGTTTCTCTTTCGTCAGAATAATCACCTTGCAACAAGCTCTCAGCACTCCCGCCTATATCAACCACCTCACCTCACCCTTTGTCAAAGCAACAAAAACTCAAGGGACGTGACGTATATCCGATATATTGTGATTATACAACTCTTTTCACCTATCGACTTCTACTTTATATGCAGTACTTAGGGATTCAAGCTCATCCTATGTTAATATGTGGTTTGTTTAGCTCTTTTCACCTACGGAGCACTCTTTCCTCTTTGCCTCGCATCTAGGATTGTGTGTTGATCTTAATCAGGACATGGTTCCCTTCTATTTGGGTAAGCTAACTTTCGCTTTACCTATACCTACATCAACATCGCCCATACCTTACCAACACCAACAACATTACCCTATCAACATCAAATTCTTATCAACCAACAAATTGCCTAACCATACCCAAATTGCACAATTCACCTCTCCTGGTCTAAGGAGAACTACATCGGTCTGAGGCCCCTCCTTGCTTTGTGCAATGGGCTATGTAGGCAGCACTTTGGAGACATGGGGTCTCCCAAGGTTAGCTCGACCATCCCCTACCATAACTTATCATGTGTGGTAAATATAAATATTTTTGTGCATTTTTATTTAATCACATTTCTCTTTACCCTTTTTCGAAACACCGAAAATCAAAACACCAACAATCTTATTATTATCATAACTCAAATCAACATACATATTCAGTTTTATTTAGATGTTAAACAAATACATCTTCTCTATCATCGACACGCAGGTCGGCATCCTTATTTATTCTTATACCTTGCTAACATTTACTCAGACCCTCACGCCTCATCCCGAACTAGGCGATGATCGTGATTGTCGACCCCTCTCGCCGGGCCTCTCTGTCCTCAAAGGTACCACGGCTATTGGTACCGCCCACTGATCTGCCAATCTCTCCTGTAACATATGAATACGCCCTCTCGCATGGAGGACTTCAGCCTCTAGTCTCCCCGCTTAGTGACTCATGACCACTAACAATCCTCTTGTCTCATTCACTGCGTTTGGAGCTGCTGAACCAAACGTTGCAAGAGATCCCTCTCTGCTTTGTAATCACCGCTATGTCGGGCGCTCACGTACACCTCGCGATTCTGCTTTACCCACCATAATCTATAGGCCTCTGTCGTTCGTTCCGCATCCATTACCTGCGATCGGTGCTTTACCTCTTGAGCCCTTACGGAGGTGTTGGCGGGGAGGTGAGAATCTTTGCCTCGGCGTCGATCCTCATATATGGTCTATAAGCCGGGGTATATCTGCCTGAAAATCAAATTGTCGCCGCCACGCGATCTATAGGAATCCTCTCATACTCCCCGGCTGTGCCTGCGATCCACCTCAATCGCTCAACACCCCTCACTCCTCGGCTATGTTCTCTGTTATCATATAGTTTCCGTATGGCCTCAGCGATATCCATGACCGTCACTCTCTCCCATACACTGCTGTAATACTCAATATCACACACGGCACGGGATCGGCCTCTTGTTACTGTCTGGACCCATCGTCGAATCCCACCTCTGCACTCCGGTCTCTCTGCTGGAGGGATTGGCCTATTGTCGCACACAAACCGTGTGCTCATAGGCCCAACAGATGTAATAAGTATGAACAATCCGGCGTCGTCTGTGATTTCACCTACTGAGCCCATAAACCCTGTATAGCTCAGCCAATATGCGCGGTGCCCATGCAAACGTAACGTTCCTTTCTACCATCTCCCGGATAACACACATCAATGCCTTTGGAAATCTTCCCCCTTCCGCCCTCGGTAGCATATAATACCCTCTGCTATCATTAATATCACTTTGCTAACCTTGTCTCCTCGGGGTGTCTTTGCATACATTACCCCATATGTAAGCGATAAACCTCATTGTGTCAAATCTCGTGCGTATGGACCAAATCTTTGCTGTTATCGCTCCCAGTGCCGCGCTTTAGGTAGTGCACGATATCTTGGTTCTCTGTAATAGGGAGTCTCAAATCCGAAACACATCTTCGATATTCTTGTCATTTCACTGTTGGCGGATAGAAGGTATTTGTCTCGGGATTCCATCTTTGATCAGCGCTGTAACATACCATGGTTACGTGCGATTCGTGAATAATAGCAGTTCCACTTAACCCCAAGCGATTTATCAACGTCCATTCCGGTGTTACATCCGCTCGGATTAAGTGACAACGTGAATGGCTTTGGCACTATCATTCATCCTCAATCCACCCTCTGCTGCGTACACCAAAACAACAAACAACCATTCAATCCGTCGGGGTTTTTCAAACGATTACGGAAATTCCTCCGATGCGGTACGGTTATACATAACCGATATCGGTTGAGTAACGATCTCACCGGTTCTCCCTAACCATACTACGGTCACTTTATCGATTATATACACCTTCCCAAAAAAACAACCACCTACGACAATAATTTGCTCGTTTATTCCTTTTTATACATACTGAACATACACAAACCCACGATTCTACCACCTAACACTTACCTCACCTGCAACCCTTGTTATCATGTTTTCTTTCTCATATCTACCCACCTACTCTCCCCCATCTTATTCACGAAACATGCAGTAGTTAAATCACAAACAAAATGATACCTCTTGGGTTGCAGCAGCTTGAGGTGGCCCTTGTCTTCCCTCATGTCCTTGCCTGCTGGATGCTTCTCCTCGTTCTGCCATGATCACCACCCTTTTCAACTTTGTCTTTCTGCCTTCTGAACCTCGGATCACATTCACTTTCCTTGTCTCTTTTCTCCTTCTCACCCAAATCTCTCATGCAAATACCTGTCTCAGTCGTCAAAAAGCGTCGCGTTCGCGTATTTAACCTCTTGCATGGCTCTAAAATTAAAACTCAAGTTGCCACCCTAGCTTTTCTATTTTTAGAAAAGCTCATACCTAAATAACCGGTATCGGTCGTATAACCGATATCGGTCATATAGCTACCGACATCGGTTACCTAACAGATACCGGTTACACACCTGCCTTTTTGAAACAGGGTTCTTTTCTTCATTTCTCATCTAAATTTTTGTCGCGCCCGCCTCTTTGCCTGCATAAACAACACAATTTACCACATTTGTTCATCCACCACACATAGCCTTATAACTTCATTAACATCATTTATTTTATACAAATACACAACCATCAACTACGAATTTCAAGAAACTATCAATCTCTACATCATTTGGATCCAACTCATCAGTTACATATATCACAATGTCACAAAACCAACAATTCATCACATCACATATCATTCATACATACGTACAACAAACACAAAAACATCAACATCATCCATCTATCAACATATCAACTAAAACTTATCATACATTACATATTACCAACCATTAACAAAATATTTAAACACATTTTGAACACTGCACAAGGATCAAAACATCGTCTCTATATATATACCAAGTTTTCACAAATACAATGTGCCCTACATCGGGGCCTCTGTGATCTCATAATATACCAAAGCCGGCACGCAGGCCGCAATACCTACCAAAAATCTCGACTCGGCTCGCAGGCCGGTCTCTCATATCAAAAATATACTCGGCTCGCAGGCCGGTATCAAATGTACAACCCGTACTCGGCTCGCAGGCCGGTATATAATAAATAAAATGAATCAATACAATGAATAAGTGTCGGCACGCAGGCCTCTATCAATCTGACCGGTTCGCGAGACCGGTGCCGTGTCCTATACAAAACCATGTCGGGGATCTATCGGCTCTCCCCACCGCCCTCGGCTCTCTCCCCATGGTCCTGTGGTGCCTCTCGCCTCCTGCCCGTCACGGACACGCCGGTTTGTGGCTGCCCCTCCTGAGATCTCTGGGCATGTGAGGTCTACTACCCTATCTTGTTGCATCGCACGATACTCGACTCGGTCTATCAGAATATCCACGATAATATCGGGCCTCTGCTCTAACCTCCATATAGCGATCTCGCGCCACTGAAGGAGCTGGGGCTGGTCCCCTGGCACCTAACACCAATACCCCACGAGCACATGTGCACTTTGTGGCGCGGTGGTCTTGCTTTCTTCTTTGCACACTGCACTTTGTGGGTGTGGTCTTTGGTGGTGGTGGTGCTTTGCACAGCTGTGTGCTGCATGCTGTGTGGTGTGTGGTGTTTGGTGGTGGTGCTACTGCACATGCTGTGCACGAGCTGAGCTGGGCTAGCTGCCCCTGTAAGGCCCCTATCGTACTGCTGCCTGTGGCTTTTGCCCTGTAAGAGCTGCACCTGACCTCTGAGCTGATCCCTCTCTCCTATAACTGCAGCCAAGTCTGGCTGCGCAGGCGGTACTATCCTCGCTGCTCTCTGCCCAGCCCACCACACCCTGTATGCTCCCGTGCACCCGGCATCATCCACACCCTCACCTGCTGGTCTCTCCGCTACCCAGTCTGGATCAAAAGGCTGTGGCGCTGGCAGTGGGGCCTCTACATCATCCCTCCTGTACTGAGGGAGGGGAGGTGGCTCGTCCTGTCGTAGCCCCATCTGCCTGCGTACCCTCTCTAGGGGTATCCGCTCGTACTCTCCCGGCCTCGTCTGCTGCTATCCGAGAATGTATCTTTGGATCGGGCGCGGTTGTCTGTGTGGGCTCCTCTGCCCGGTGGTGACCTCTGTAGGGTCTCCATACAATGTCTCTTCTTTGTAAGGCCCTCTGTGCAAGTGTCATAATAGACCACATCCCGACCTGCACAAGCTGCTCGTGGTGGCCCACGACCCCCAACCACCTCTGCGAAAGCCATATCGGTATACGACCTGTGGCCAGGCTGCTTTGGGGTAGCCCTCTTGGCTTTGATGCATACGATGTGCTCGTATGCCCAGCAGATCAACACAAAAAATGTAGAACAAATACCAAATCGCCTCCTCGTGATAGCCCCATAGCTCCTGTATAATTGCACCGGATACTGCTGGTGCCCATGCAAAGCAGCAGTGTGCTCCTCCACCATCTCCAGGTAGTACCCCCATCGTGCTCGTGGGAGCGGCCTCCCTCGAGTCAGGAGGCGAAGCAGGTGATCCCAACCATCATCAACACCGCCAGTCGTGTCTCGTGACGATGCGCACGGTACATGTCACCGTACCCGATACTCGCGCTATGGTAGGTCAGTAGCGCGGCTGCATCCCCAAAAACCTGCAGTATGCTGTCCATCGCAGTCTCTGAATCTACCTGGAAGACTGCCTCTCCCTCGATCGGTAGCCGCAGGATGCGATACACATCCTCTAATGTGACGGTCATCTCTCCGGTCGGCAGATGGAACACATTGGCCGCCGGATCCCATCTCTCGATGAGGGCGACCATCAGGCTGTGATCCCTCTCTATCGCTCTGTACCTCTGGACCCCGCCGAGTCCCACCTCGCGCATGATGGCCCAATGCGCCGCAGATACGTGTGGCCTCATCCGACTCAATAGTGGAGGCATCCTATCACGCATCGTCAACTGCTGACGTGCCTGCAAAACCAACCCACATTCTTAGACCTACTCTTTATTATAACATCTACTTTACCATCTAAACCCCCTTTTGTAACACCCAAAACCTAACCCCACACCTAACCCTTCTCCACCCCTAAACCAACCCCCACACCGACCATGACCCAACCCAAAAAAACCCAAAAACCCAACCCAACCCCCAAAAAAACCCAAAATCCCCCTAACCCCACCCCCTTCTCCACCCCTAACCCCCCCCTAAAACCACCCACCCCTCCCCTACCCCCCACTCCCCACCCTACCCCCACAACCCATGACCCCCCCCCCACTCCCACCCCCCAATCACCCAACTCCCAAAACAATCCACCACCCCCACCCCACTCCCACCCAACACCCCAAAAAAACAATCAACCCACCCCCCACTCCCACCCCACCCCAAAAACAATCCACCCAACCCCCCCAACCTGAAACAAAAAAATCACCCCACACACCCACAACCCAACCCAACCCCCCACCCCTACATAAAAACCCACCCGCCGCCGGCGATACATAGCCGCCGCCGGTCACCAACAACCCCTCCTTCCCCTAAAATTGAGCGGCCGATGCGGTCGCTTTAGTGGCGACATCGGTCACTTTGTCCTCTCTCGGGCCGAACCCCATGCGCGGCCCCCAAAACCCATTTTTTTCCTATTTTCTACCCATTTACCCGCCCAAAAACCCTCGATTTTACTCACCTAGCCGCATTACCCTATTTTACCTCTCTACCCTCTCTCAGTTTTCAAATTACCTCCATTTACTCCTTATTTCCTACAAAATACAAATTCCTACCCAAACCCCCCATTTAGCCTAATAACCATTTCAATGCATAAATCACGAGTTTAGAACCTACCGGTACGACGACACGTCGTCGTGGTGGGATGGGTGGTGGCGGTCCAGCTGGTCCAGCCCCTCCAGCTCCTCCTGCCTGTGCCATGGCTCCAATCCTGATCTATTGGGTCCCTGGCCAATCACTCTTGCCTCCTCCTCAATCGGGCCCACTATCAACTCTCTCTCTCCCAATCATCAAATAGCTCCACCTCACTCAATAACCCTCCAAATCAACTCTCCACGTCGAATAGTCGCTCGCTTTGGTTTGCAAATTTTCTAAAGTGACAATGACAGGCGTATTTTTTTTTTTTATAGGTTTTCGATCTTAGCGATGTCGGTTTAATTTTGCCCTAAGAAACCGGTATCGGTCCCTTAACGATATCGGTCATGCGAAAATCGACATCGGTTCTCTACCCAACTTTCACCCCATTCTTTGCCCTTATTTACTCCTTGCCTCTTTTTCACCAATATCGCCTCAGTCCACCTTTCTTTGCCTGACATCTGTTCACTTGTCGGCTGACCTGCGGCCTCGCCTCGCCTACCTATTTGGCCCGACCTAAGGCCTCGGCCTACCAATTGGCCCGACCCAAGGCCTCGGCCTCGCCTACCTTTGGCCCGACCCAAGGCCTCGGCCTACCATTGGCCCGACCCAAGGCCTCGGCCTACCTGTTGGCCCGACCAGAGGCCTCGGCCCCATTCCCGACCCAAGGCCTCGGCCTACCATTGGCCCGACCTAAGGCCTCGACCTACCATTGGCCCGGCCCTACCAATTGGCCCGAGCCCAAGGCCTCGACCTACCATTGGCCCGACCCGAGGCCTCGCCCTACCTGTTGGCCCGACCAGGGCCTCGGCCTACCATTGGCCCGACCCAGAGGCCTCGACTACCTGTTTTGCCCGACCCAGGCCTCGACCTACCTGTTGGCCCGACCCGAGGCCTCGGCCTCGGCCTAGGCCTGGCCCGACCTCAGGCCTCGGCCCGACCCAAGGCCTCGCCTACCTGTTGGCCCGACCCAGGCCTCGCCTACCCATTTGGCCCGACCCAGGCCTCGCCCTACCTGTTTGGCCCGACCCAGGCCTCGGCCTACCTACCTTTGGCCCGGCCCCCTCGCCCTACCTACCTGTTGGCCCGACCCAGGCCTCGGCCTACCTACTGTTGGGCCGACCCAGGCCTCGCCTAACAATTTGACCCGACCCAGGCCTCGACCTACCCACCTAACTTTGACCCGGGGCCACCGCCCACCACTTGGCTTTGACCCAGGCCGTATCACTTCCATACCATACCCACAATCAACGTTTTATTTTATACATCCATCATGTACCTTGTGTTCAATCGAGCTCACTGTTCGTGTTTTAGCATGATTAGGGTCCTTGACTTGATCGTCGACCACTTTGCCCAGACCTGACCGTGACGTTTATCTCAACCAAACCAACCTTTTGAGTGCTTGCCGAACATGCCTAAACGTTCGGTACCTTACATTATATACCACCGGAGCTACTTCCTATGCCTTGGATACCGAGGATTATATCACCCTTGTTTGGATAAACTATCGACCTTTGCCTATACATTCTTTGGTTTGCTTTAGTCAATCATGTACCCTAGTCGTATCTTATTACATTTCACATCGTCTGCTTCCTTGGACCTACCCCCCACCTTACCATCCTCTCTACCACATATACCCTTTATCAACCCTATCCACTGATTTCCGTTCACTCAATCTGTGATAGATTTGAGGGGATTACCTATATCCTTAACATGAGAAACCACTTCATATTATTGTCATGCGACTTTACGAGAACAAGCTACACGACAATAAGGGGCTAATGTAGACACCAAATTCGTGTCTCACGACCCCTTGTGACCCGCATCCCATTTCGCAACCTAACCTCATTACCTAAACTTTACACAATTATTTATTAATTACCTTGTAATTGATAAATCCACATCACCTTACCCGCCACCTCACTTTGCCACCTCATCATGACCTAGCCCTAACCTAAACTAACCTAATTAAGACCCATGACTTGGTCTAGACTCACATCCATAACTAATGCCTTCCTTACTGCACCCAAAAGCCGACCTTCTAGCCACTTGACCAAGCCATGGCGGATCTCTCGGGAGAAAAGCGGGGAAGGTGGGCTATTTAGTAAAAATAGCCTACTTTTTCCTTACTGGATGCGGTTCTACTCGACCGCCGTCGGTTACGCAACCGCCATCGGTTCCTGTAAATGGGCTCCCCCAGGCCAAAACAACGGATCGGAATTTCATTTTGGAGATCGGTCGAAGGATTTCTGGATAAGCGAGAGCATTGCGGCGAGGAGCGAGTCGAGATCTTCACTTGACGAGCGAGAGCGAGTAAAGAAACCAGAAGTGTTTACAACCAAGGAGATCAACTTGCCTCTCGGTCAAAACCAGTAAGTCAGATCTTACATGTCCTTTTGTTATAACATTTCTTATGCTTCTTGAATCTCAGTCCTCCTAAATCCGTTTCTGAATCCACTACCCAACGTGCCATTGCATCTAACTGTCATTCTTTCACTCCTAATCATCCCATTTCCTAATACCATCCAAAAAACCAGCTATTACAAACACCATATCTACCAAGAAGATCCTATAACCCACCGGTATCGGTTATCAGTAACCGCCATCGCCATGGTTATCGGCATCGGTCATCAATAACCGCCATCGGTTCCTCTGATCAAAACCAGAAAACCAGCCTTTCCCCCTACCCAGTTTAACAAAATAATTTAATTGATATTTTGCAGTCTTTTGTGTTAATTCATATTAGCAGGGGAACTGACCACCTTCGAAGGGAAGTTTTATATTTCCTGGGCCCAAGGCAGTTTCCTCATTTATTGTTTAATCAAAATCTTGTGGTCTTGTGTTCTTATTTGCAGTTTAGGTTAGTTTACATTAAATAATGGGTTCCTCCCCATACAAAAGAAGGAGGAGCTTAGCTTTGGAGCATTAGTGAAAAATAAATAATTTGTAACATGAAAAATTATTTCACCAATATTTTTAGAACTCCACTTTGGGAGATATTTTCCCTTGTCCACTCTTAAATATCTCTAGAAAATACAAAAAAATACACACTCTAAGAAATTAAAAATATAGATTTTGAAGGAAACTCTATCAAGGAATGAATCCATGTCACATTTGTATCCCGCATCATGAAAATAAAATTTTGAGATTAGTGTTTAGTACCAATAAGTGAAAACAACCATGAAGAAGAAGATGACTTCAAGATGTGCAAATTTTTGATCGGCCATCATTCGGACCATCTCTCAAAAGAAAGGATTCTAGCATGATGAAGAGGTATCTTGCTAAAACCAAAAATGTGCAATCAAAAAGGGAAATAAGGTTAGTATCATTTCTCTAAAATTTATGGAAAGAGTATCTAGAATAAATAAAATTGTTGCTTGTAAAGATCCTACCATCAAATCCTTATGGCTTCAATTCAAGTGAAATGTTGATAGAGGAAAGATGATGGGAATTACATGTATCGATGATGAAGAATCTAAGGACTTGCGAGAAAATGTAGAGGAGATATAAAATGTTTTATGAAAAGCATGAAGAGGAAGAAAATCCTGAAGGTAATGTTTTAAATTTCATGTAGGTGATTGAGAAATACAAATCCATGTCTTTTGTATCTCTTCCATATGATGATTTTCTTGATTATTTAGATGAAGAAATGGAAGCCTTGAAAATGGATTTTGTGTAGAGTATCTTGAGAGTTACAAAATAAAATTCTAATCCCTAAACCCATATTGAGATTCTAAATTATATTGAGGCTATGCAAGAAAGATATGAGTATCTTGAAGCATTCCATAATGATGAGAAAGAATAGATTCAACTTATAGAAGAATATTTTGATGATTCTCCATATTATGAGGTGTTTGTTCCTAAAATACTCCTATGTGTTTCTCATGATTGTCATATTCTTGATTATTCCAATGAAATTCAATTCAATTCCTTGAAGGATTATTATAATCACAAAATAAGACACTTTAGACATTATTTATTCCCGGTATCATTGTACTACTCATATGGTTTTGAGTGAAGAAATTACTAATTAACCCATGTCTTTTGGCCATTTTACTTTGATTTATGTCATCACTTCCGACCTCCAAAGACATAATTTTCCAATCTATTTTTGTCATTTGGCATCATTTTACCTTTGACTGGGGCATCCATCCCAATACTAGGGTTCCCTAGGTGCCCTAGTCCCATTTGGGGTGCCCTAAGCCTTTCTACACTTTCTCGCCACTTTTTGGGCACTTTCTAACCATTTGAGCTTCTTATCTTTTTAGTGGTAATCCTTTTAGAGTTAATTACAAAATTAGATCAAGAGAATCATATAAATATAAAACTATGATACCATAATGAAGGACCAAGCACTAAGCACTACTATCAATACCTAAGGTTGCATCCATCAAGGGCTCCGTTTGCATCCATCTAGCTCCATCAAAATTCACAATTTTGGTTCATCTCGCATCACACTATATAGGAGGGAAGTTTATTCTATTCCATCCACCATTTTATTAAATTTTCTACTCATAGTTATTGCTTGTTACTTTCAAAAAGTGTGAGTAGTAAAAGAGCACCTAGGTCATGATTACACACACACATAAAACTACATTGGGTCTAAGATGTAATGCAACACTTAGTTAGTAATTCCACCATTGTGCCAAAAGGGTAGTCGGCCCTTCATATACATATTTCTTTTTTAGCGTTTGATGTTTGTCTAGGGATTTTGTAGGTATTTTCTTCATCACCGATTTCCAGGTGACATACAAATTAGTGTAGATAAGTTAGTGGTATGGGAATCATATGTAGGAAACCATCAATTAATACCTTGAAGGAAGGGTACATAGATTTTCACACGAGACCATGGCATGCATATTGCAAACTAAAGAACCCACGAAAACTTGTGTACCTATCCGGACATCTCACCACTCATATTTCCTAGATCTATACTTTTGTGGACTTCAGCATAGTCATTTCCTCCTCCTATTTCTCCAGCCATATCTACAACACAATCTAACAAGATTTTGAATCGAGTTGAGTTCTTTCTAACTCTCTTTTCACTTTAGGGTTTCACGTATCTACTTTCCTAGTTTCTTGGTTCATTTTCTTTATACATCCATTTTTATTTACTTGTTCTTCCTAGTTTAGATTAACTACAATTATTCCACATTTTAGTTAATCAATTATGAAGAAATCATGAAAATTGAACTTCCATTCATAAATTCATTTTGGCTCGAGGCACAACCTTTTAGAGAAACAATATATATGAGAGGAATATTCTTGTTGCATGACAGATGATCTAGTGTTTTTCAAGGATTCCACCAACCATGAAGATGTTTAAGAAATCAATCCTTTATCACAAACTTGGATTATTTAGACTTGGATGACTTTGAGGTAATCATTGATGGTTTTCTTTCTCATTAAAGTTCTTCATTTGATGCACAAATCCCCAATGATGGAGTGAAGAAAATTGAATAATCTAAATTTCTTCTTAACACAATATTGGATGAACAAATTGAATATGATCTCTCTAAGGAATATAATTTTTATCACCATGGAAATTATGGAGTCTTACCTTTTCCCTATGAAGAAGAAGACTCTATAGGATATGTTAAGGACAAAGTGGATGATTATTCTCATGTTGCAGCCATAATGTTGTATTCTTCCCCATTTCATGAGGATGGTTTAATGAATCTCAAACTAAAAGGTGTACCATTCTCATGTAGCAAATACCTCTTCTCTCTTTTATAAAATGATGAAAACTAGGTATTACTAAACTTGCAAGAAGGAAAATTCAAGATGACAAGAAGTATGGATCATGAGGAAGATAATTTTTCAAATGAGTCCTAACCATATGAATATCATATTTCCAACCATCTCCTTGAGGCCCAATGTGAATATTTTTCAAATGAAGGTGAAAATGAGTATGTGGTAGCTTTGAAGGAGGAATATGTGCAAGACATATTAAAGATTGCGGAAGAAATTGAAGACCCTCAAATCAATCTTGAGATCTTGACATATGTCATGACTATACAAGATAAGTATGATTTCAGTCATGATATTTCTTTTGATGCATAAGTTATCAACAATGAGATGGAATAAACATGTAATACTAACATTATCTTCAAATCCTTGGTGGATGAATATGAATGTGAAGGTGAGTCTTCCCCTTTCCCATTTTGTGAAGAAGAATATGAATGGAAGGGAAAGGGAATTATTAAACCTCTTGTGGATGTTTTTAGTCATGATTATGGAACCTCCATCATAAATAATTACATGAAGGTTAGTGATGAGTTGATACACACTAATAAGAATCATTTGGAATAATTGAATGAGAATGTGTAGGAGTCTTTTGAATGGAGTTAGATTGAAATTGTCCTCACTACCTTTGGATTCCTTCTTATCCTAGAAATGATTTCATGCTAGAACATTCAATCAAGAATGATGAATTATTTCATGAAAAATAAAAACTCTACTTTTTCAAACATGATAAAGTGGCTTCTCATGGTCACAAGGCATCAAGTTGAGACTATAGGAGGAAAAAATTTCAAATAGGTTATAAGTTGGACATTGAATGCAAAGAATTTTTCTATGTAGTATCCATAAAAAGATGGAATTTTGGTTTATATTCTTCTTCTCAAACCGTTCATATCCATCACAAGAGCATGTCATGATCGGATGATTTCCTTTGAGCTTTAGAAGTTTAAATTCAACCGACTATTTCATGATGATATGTACTTATCTCAACCCAATATTGGGTCTCTGTGTACATTATTCTCCCACATTAATAAATTTCCCTTCCATGTACTATATTTTTCCCTTTCCATTGTGTGTTTTCTTTAATTTTTGTGTGTTTCCTTGAATTTGGTGTGTGTTCATTTGGTTTTACTTTGTGTGTGTTTGTCACTTGTGCTAGTAGTGAAGAAATGAATTTATATCCCAATTTGACAAGGAACTAGTCTAATCACCCATGAAAAATCCAAGGTTGTCTATTTCCCTCTTGCATTCCAATGTCCCCGAGTTAGATCTATTTGTTGTCATGTAAACTTGTTGACCCAAAATGTAAAACTTAAACCATGAAAACTAAGCCAAAATTTGAGATCTAGTTTTCAAACCTTCCTAAATCCTACTCCCGATCAATATAGCTTCTGTTATGATCATATATATCTCTCATTTTCTTATAATGAATTTATAAACATGTACGAGTTTGAAAAATTGTGTTATAAGGTCAATTCTTTCATTCAATAAAGTGCATCAGAAGACTAGTTCTCTGGCATGTGTGTATCCTCCGAGAGGGTTCTAAACAGGTCATAAAAATATGTATGTGATATTGTATATATTTTAAGGTGTTGTAATTAGTTTAGGAATACTTAAGAAATATTTTGTGATTCAAAGGGCGCTCTATGCAAAATCATGTTTTTGGTGTAAGGAATGAACAATCAAATTATGAACATGAACTTCCTGGATAATTCCAGGGAGCTTTGTAAGAATTTGGGAGGATAATAAGTAGGAAATGAAAATATTTAATAATCCTCTAAATTGTGGTATCATCAAATTTTATCCAAGGTTTGATGGTTTCTTGAGACAATTCAAACTTTACAGTGTGTGTGCCTCGTTATCCCAATAAAAAAATGGGCCATTTTTTGGAGTTGAAGGAAGAGTTAAGGTCTGAAACATATTCCATTGATTTTATAATGGTCTTTGGAGTCATATTTTTATAAATTTTCACCTCAAAAGTCCATCATGACTCCCCAAGGTGAAGATTTAATGTTCTTAGGATATTTTGGGTAAGCCAATGTAAAAATTGGCTTTCCAAATTAAGTAAGGTGAGATTTATTGCACATTTTGTCCCTTTTTCCTAAGGGGAAAATATGGAAAAAAATTTCACCCCAATTCATCCTTATAACACTTCCCAACACCCATGTGCACCAACTCAACCCGCATTGAGTCAAAGATGAGATAAGGAGAAGTGTCGGTGAAAACCTATCCTTACCCAATTTTCCTCGAGTTCCATATGTCACCACCTGGCTCCTAGGTTCCCTTTTCTGTAACTAATGTTCCTTTGTCACCAACAAGATAATTGGGATAAAAATATTCACATATGCATGCCTTTGCTTCCACGTCATTAATGTAAGGTATCCCACTCTGTAGGGTGCTTGTTTGGCTCCTCCATCTCACTCACCTTCACTCCAGGGATGCCACTTGTCTCAATATTTATCAAATTCAACCTTTTATTCCCCTTTAATCACTTTTTAACCTTTTCACCATGAAAACCATATTTTTAACTCCACACAAACTCATATTTAACTCGGGGTCAGATCATGGTCAACATGTAAACACAAAGGTAAAACACAACTTATTTTTAAGTCATTTTCTCTACACAATTCAGCCTTCCACCATAGATGCTACTGAAAAACCTTGAAAATTTTCAATTTTTACCGTAAATTGTGGGAAAATTTTCTAGAAAATCCATATCCTTGAAAACCAAGATTTCTTTATATCTCACTAACCGAAACTTGATCACAATGAAAGTTTTCTAGATTTCTCTTCTCCAAAAAAACCTTTGGGAAGATTGAATTTGTGTTCCCCATGATTCCCAATATTTTTTTATACATCAATCTGAAACCCTAACCCCCAAAATTTACTTTTTTATTTCCAAGAGTTTTAGAAAATGAAAAATATTTAAAATTGGAGCACAAGATCTCGGTGTGAAGATGAAGAAAGTGATCTTGGTTTTGTCACAATATGACACTAGTAAGAAAAATTAATAAAAATATCATATGATCTAAAAATAAGGTTCTAAAAATATTATTTTTTTCCTTAAATTTAAAATATGTTACAGTCAAAACACCTAGAAACAATAAAGAAACATCAAACATGGTAAATCGGGAAACTTTCTAAAAATAACAATTTGGAAAAAGCAAATGTCCCAAAATAGAAACTTTATAAAAATAGAAAATCATCATCAATGAAAGTAACCTAAGTGGATTAGGATATTCAAGGAAAAAGGATTATGTAAATTCATCAAAAATTTAAAAATAGCAGATCGTGACGCCTGAAGCTAAAAATAGAAAGTTTCTTATTTGAGCCCATAAATTTGTAGTTGGCTTTGTTTTCACTCATATTGTTAATTTTATCCATCACCACAAGGTCAAGAATATGTTTCACAGATAAAAACTAAAATCAACCCTCTACAATATTTCAAATGATCCTAAAGTATCATTCTGAATCACATTTGTGTCAAAGAACATGTCGAGTACAAGTATTAACAGTGTGAAACCGGGAACATTATGATGTCAAAAAGAGTTCATAAAGAGTCAAGAGATCCATTGAAATTGAAATTTATTAGGAGGATGATCATCATAAGCATGATGAGATAAGATCACTATGAGTGAGGAAGGAAGTCATCTCAAACAATGTATACCTCGCGAAGTGTTTCTAAACACTTGATCCATGATTCATAATGAGAACTCATCTTTCATGTTAGAGGAGGAGGAAGTCTATTTTTATGAGGAGAAAATTTAGAAATGATCATAAAATATTGTAGGAATTTTCCACTCAAGAAATAAAAAAAGCGATTGTGAAGGTAAACAAGTGTCATCATGATCAAAATTGAAAGGGAAGCTCATGGAGTAGGTCAAGGGTCATTGAGTCCTGAATCTTCCACCATCTCTTTGAGGAAAAGGTTGAAGTAAGCTAAATGATCTATCAAGGCACTCAAGATCACCATGTGTGAATAATCAATAAATAATCTCATGATAAGCATATTAGAAATAATGTATGTAGGCATCCCAAATCTTATTTCATTTAAGAATTGCTCTAAAGTTAATTAGATTAAATTGGTTATCTCATGTAGAGCACAACGTATGAAAAATGAGAAATAATATCGATTCCAATTGAATTCTTTCACTTGGTAGTGTTATTAAGCACTCATTCCATACCTTGTAGTGTCATCACACCTCAAGAAAGAAGCACATTGCAATCACCTCATTTCATTCCAATAGGTGGTCACTTGATAGGAATATCTTTCAAGAAGAAATCCTCTATCTGCAAAGTGAGGATCTATTTCGGTGAATGAAAGATAAGAATAAATAGATTCAAACATCATAGAGTTGATTTGTGATCACTAAGGTAAATTTTGAAATCCTAAGAAATGAGAAAGTGATCCTCACTCTCACCGTGAGATCAAGAAAGAACCATCATGATTGATTCCCACATCATCTCAAGCTTGCATTGCGATACATCATAAAAATGTTATTTAAAACTAATTCAATGTCTTGGATTGTCTCTACATATCATCACATGGGTAATTTGGAATCATGGTGTTCCAATTCCATAAATGGTCACTTATCCAACAAGTGAGATCAATAACATCATGAATCCTATGTGGGTGTTGATACATCAAAATTCAGGTCATTAATGTGATAGTCATAAGAAGCATGATGAGATAAGATTCTCATGAGTGATGTAATTCATGATCCCATGTTCACTCTACAATTCCTCATAATAGTGTTTCTAAACACTTAATCAGAACTTTGGTTTATCTCACGGTAGGAGGAAGCATATGCAATAGCAGTACTTTAATTCAAAAGGTGATCATAGGTAAAGATTCTCATTTATGAAGCATTCACACTAAGGACATGATATCATTACAATAAATCTCCATCAAGGATCATGAATGGTTATTTATTCATCGGTAATGGATCCATCTTCATTAGATCAGTCAACCCCTTGTCTCTCCCCTATTCTTCTCTCTTTTTATTCTAATTTTCAATTAAGAATGAACTTTTTGTTATTTTTCCCTATTCACTTAAGTGACCCTCGATATTAACATTTTCGAGGAATTTTTCATTAACAACAAAAATACTAACTTCCTATGAATGTGAAAGGTCACAAGTGATGGGGATAGGTGAAAAATCATGTGAGAATAGATGAAGAGACATTTTGTAATGTTATAAATTGCAATGGATCCTCCATTCCAAAGTGTTGGAAACTTTTGATTGAAAGTATGTTGTTGAGATACCAATTCTACATCAAGAAACAAAGTTGCAATTCATTTATTTCTTATCTTATGTTCCTCTAATCTCTCTTTACTTTCCAACTTTGTAAGCATGAGAATCTTGCACAAAAAGAAAGGTGTCCGCACCTTTGATAAATGGATCAATAGAATTATATGTCTATGATTTTTATGGCTTATTTTTTTCACTTTTTTTCTTCTAATTGAATGTGGATACAATATTTCTATTATATGTGAATTCATTAAGCCTAATCACAATAGCAACCCTCTCTCTCTTTATTTCCCAAATCTCCTTTAATTTTATTTGGTGCTAATTCCTCTCTTGTACCTTGTATAAGCACTTTTTCATGGGTTTAGTCAAGTATTTATGTGTGATCCCCAGCCTAATGGCCACCCAAAACTTTAGTTTCTAGTTTACATACACAAGGAGGGGCTTAGCCACAAAGCATTGGTGAAAAATCAATAATTGAAAACAGGACAAATTATTTCACCAAAAATATGTCATCATCCATTATGTAAGATTTCTAGCACAACCAATCCATTTTGTTCCTAACAACCTATCTCTTGATTCCATCAGCCCCTATGCAAGTATTCAATAGGGTTGATTGTGTTTGGAACATAGATTTCGAGAACCCTATTTTTAGCTCCTAAATTGCAAAACTATCACCTCTCGAGTATATTTTTGGCAGAAATGAACCTCGTAAATTTTTATATGAGATATTCCTTTGTTCCTACATCTACTCTTCATGCTCCTAAATGCTCTAGTTCTCATCCTACAAGCACTAACCTTCCTAGTCACCCTAATCTCACATGTGAGAATATTTTTCCCAATCCTATCCCTCTAAACAGCTTAGATCGGGGCCATTCATTATAATGTAATGTGGTTGAGGATGAGAAAATAAATCCTAGATACGTCACTAAGAATCTCAATAGAAATTTTTACTTTAACCTTGATAAGGATGAAGGTTTTCAAATGATATCCATTGATGCCATGGAAATGACCATGCCCCGTCCTAACTAGGGAATAACCTATCATGATTAGGCTCCTCCTTGTAGGATTTCTCGGGGTGAGTCTCCCAAAACTCCTGCTAATGAACATGTTAATAAAAAGAACACCAACACAAAAATTTCATTCTTCTTCTATGGATCATAACATGGTGATAGTCAAGCTCCTAGATCAGATGGCCTTGTCCCAAGATACCACCACAACTAGCATGATCTAAATGTAAAATCATATAGTGCAAATGGAATTTCAAAATTTTGTGCCCATCACACATTCTTATGTACCTCCCCCATCATTGGATGCACATGGGAATCATATTGCTCCTCCTTCAATCCAGAGAAATATGTTACAAACTTTCAAAAATGAGCCTTTAGCTCCATACATCACTTCTATAGACTTGGGAGAGACTTCCCTAACATATATTTGGATGGTTTTTTTGATCTAGTCCTTTATTTAAAATCCTTTGGAAATCTCTATAAATAATGGATTGAAATAAAAACTTATGCAAATACTATACTTCTAGAAAATAATTTTGTAGGTGAGTCATTAGAATGGTATAACCAACTCCCTCCCAACTCAATAGTTGATTTAGAAGGTTTATTCAAGGCTCTAATTTATTAATTTCAGCAACAAGACCTTACTAAAAATACTCTTAAAAATTAATAAACCTTAAGAAAGGTACGCACGAATCTGCCCATGAATTTATTAAGAAATGGAAAACACTTTCCATAAAAGCACACCATAATCTTGATAATTATATCTTGTGTCAATTCTTTCTTAATGTCATTACGCCTACCCTCCAATATAAGGTTATGTCCTTCTCTCGCAACACATTGGAGGAAGCCCTCAAGCAAGCCAAAAGATAAGATCATCTCATGCATGAATTCGGATGAAATTCCAATCCATCTCCTAAAATTTAAAAAAACACATTTATTCATCCCTTTGAATATTTCAGGATAAAAGGGAATGGGGGAAACCAAGAATCTCCTTTCCTTTCCCCTCATACTCCTTTACCTCTTTCCAAACTTCTCCAAATACTTCCCACTTCGTGAATTGTATTTGCTTCAAAACAAGCTTAACCTCAATTTAGAGGTGATATGTTTTTGGTGACATGTCACCTTAGGAAATTCTCACAATAATTGTAAGGACTTTAGGAAAGTAGCCCTTGATTTCTCACTTGGTTATTCCTTCAATTACTCTTCCATCATATAAGAGCTTTATGGGAAGTATACATATTTAGAAATATATTGATCCAATCATCAAAACCGAGTCATAAAATCCCCATGAACAATATCGTGGCAACATAGAGCCTTCATATGCCTATAACTTCATAGATTCCTAATACATCAAGATGGCTAAGGTAAACTATAGATGTAAACCCACCCATAAGGATATCATTACTAAGACAAAAATTCATATGATAACCCACCTTTATTTGATACCTCCCAAGACTTGCCAATGGTGGAGTCTACTCCCATAGTGGAGCCTTCACCCATAGTGTCGAAGGTGGTACCAAGTGAGGATATTATTCTACCTTCTTCTTATAAGATGGATCAAGCTAACATAAGGCCAGCATTAAGTCTAGATACGTATTCCATTGTACCACCACCATGGTATAACTATGGAAGCTGTTCTAAGACTCATGGGAACTTATTAGATGAGACAAACTCCCTTAAATGAAAATTACCGTTTATGGAACTCATGCATATCTCAGATTCACATTGAAGGTTCCTTATCCAACATCTGTAGTGCTTTGAGTATCATCCTAGTGAGGCCACCAATGATCCTACTATATCCCCAAATCCATAATTTCATCACATGGATATTACATTATCATCATTACAAAATTCACACCTTTGGATTTTGTGGAGGATGACATGATTACTAATGAAGTCCTATTCCATGTAGATGATCCAACCCTACTCATTAGTGTTATCATCTATTATGTGTAAGTTTGTAGAGTCCTTTTGTATGAGGTATCAAGGATTAACTTAGCTTCATTATCCCTCATCAAAATCTCGAGTACTATATCGATGATTTTAAACCTACACATTTAACTTGTAGTGGCTTTGAAAAAACCAAAAAAAAAAAAACATAGGATGATTCTAGTTACCCATCAAAATTAGACCTAAAGTGGTTTGTACCAATCTCATGGTTTTAGATTGTCCTCTCTCTTATAACCTCCTATTGGGCTGACCATGGACACATCACATGAACGAAGTTGCATCATCAAAGTACCAATGTATTAAATTCATCTATATCAACCAATGATATTGACATCATGTTGATCCAAATCCATGGGATATCCTAGTACCATTTCCCAATGAGCCTTTCCTAATGCCAACTACTCTCAAGATCCAAAGTATTCCCTACCTAGAGTTCTTTGATCTTAGGTTTGAAATCCAAGTTACATTAGCATATTCAAATGATGATGAGCCTAATGATCTTCAAAATATAGTTAACAATTTTTTTACTTGGTGATATCATACATTGGTTGCCTTTGGTTCTCCTACCTCAAGACTGATTTACCCCTCAACCTAAAATGGAAGAACCAATAAGTGATACCTCAGCATCCAACCACTTAGAATGTAATGAGTTAGGACTTACGCAAATCTTTTATGATCACCCTCCCTTTCACCTAGATATTTTATCAATATCGTGTCTCAACTAAGGAGGAGGTATATAGTCTTAAAGGAAAAGGGATTTCTTTTGACATTGATTACATCCTTTCATAAATTGAGTCTAAAAACTTGGAAGGATTGCATTACTAACACACCTTGAACCAAATACAGATTCTCAAATTGAAACTAATACCATCGACACATCCTATGAAACCCTATCTATGATACTAGTGATAGTGAGGATGAAAAGGAGACACTTTATTACATCCCTCCCATTATCCTTCACTCCTCAACACTCCTTGGGTTATAGAGAAGAAATATGACTATGATTCACATCACTCTCTTCTAATAACTCCATCACACATACAAGCTTCTAAGACAACCTTTGCATCCAATAATGGCCTCAGTTCTCCTAGCATGACCATTATGGATTTCACACCCAAAAGGTCACCTTAGATGCTAGGGTATTAGATATATGATAGGCTACTTCTAGGCAACATAAATATGGTAGGTGATACATAGGCCTAAAGATTGACATAGAATACCATGGAATTATCCCTACCTTATAAAATTATGAGGCTATTATAGAAATTCTATATGTCCGAGAAGATAAACTCCTCAACATCATCATAAGTTGGGAAACTTCTACAAGACACCTATACACTTTGACGATTATGTAACTACTATTGATCCTAACCAAGACAAAGTAGCTAAGTTACCTAAAGCCTCATATAATTTCCAATATGGAAATGCTATTTTTTCTAAATCAACCATTAGTGTATGCCTTAATGATGCACACACACTTACTCATGCTTGGTTATTTCTTTCCTCACTTACGTGAGTACCACATAGAGATAGGAAATATTTTCATGGGGATACACCGATATGATTTGCATTGATTCTAAAATTACCTCCCATAACATCATTACATATCTTGATTCCTCTCCCATTCATAAAAAATATAACAAATTTCCCACCCAAGGTCAATGATTTGTGTCAAAAGGACATCATCAAGCTCTTAGATGTAAAATTCATTCGCATAAATAGACTACTCAAATGGTGTCTAACATCATCATGGCTCAGAATAAAGCCACTTTTTCCATCCTTATTTTCATTTAATTTAGAAACATTAACCTCCCTTGTCCTAAGGATGACTTTCCTTTACCATTCATCGATGTCATCGATGATGCTAAAAAAATAGGGTATGAAATGATATCTCATTGATGGGTTCTCGTGGTACAAAAAATCAAATTATCCACAAATATCAACACATGAATACATTTAATATGGAATGGGAACTTATTTCTATGTTAAAATTACCTTTGGACTTAAAAATTTTGGTGCAACATATCAATGTGCCATGGCACACATCTTTTTGTGACCTCGTACATAAAATACTTGAAGTCTACGTTGATGATCTTGTTGGACATTGTGTCTTGTTGTTATCATTTATGTCAATTTTCACATTCATGGCAAAGGTTTTCTAGGTTTTCTGGGTGAGTGAATGATGTTGTATGAGGTGTCATGATGAGTTGCACTATTGTAGAGGCAGGATTACTAGGAAACTATGCATGGTTTTTTAGGATAATTCAAGAAAATAGGTGAAGAAAGTGAGCTCAAAAGTTTGTTGTAGGTTTTTATGAGGTCTTACATGGTCAAAAAGTGTGTCAAAGGTGTTAGTAGTTCTGTAAGGTTGTAACAAGGTCAGTTTGAGTAAGTCATGTGGTGAAACAAGTCATTCTAGGTCTTGTTCTTAACCTAGTTAAAGTAGAATGAGATGGTAACATGTCAAATGATAAATATCATGTTATTAAAATCATGTGAGGCATGTATTTACATTTTATGAAATGCATGGATGATGTATTAGGTCAAGAATTAGGTGTTAAGTGCATGATTAAGGTCCTTTTGAAGAAAATCATTGAAGACAATACAAGTTTGCATAGGAAAGTATTGGTGTATGGAGAGTTTAATGTATGAAAAATAACATATGAGAGTTGGATATCATATATTAGAATTCATAGTTCTTTTAGGAAACTTTCAGTTCATAACGATCAATAAGAAGCATGAAATGTCATTTTTGTCATATTGAGCTCTCAAAAAGGCTATTTCAAGTTTAAAGTTCAACGTTGGATGCTCAATGGGAAAATTTTGATGTTCATGAGAGGATGATACTTTGGTGAATGTTAGTACATGGATATAATAAGGTTTATCAATAATAATGGGCTCATTTCTTGTCATAGTTTTATGAACCATCGTTAACACCAAAACTAGCTTTGTTATGGTTTCAAAACCTAAGGTTGAAAGTAAATTTAAAGAAAATGATTGTACATGTACATAACTGATTCATTTTTCTAATGTTATTATTTTATGAAGAATATTACTGCTCCAAATTTGCATTGGTTTATTTTAGATCTTGTGTCGTGTGTGGGCCCCACTAAAAATGCTAGTTTCTTGAATTTTTTCAATTTGTGCAAAAGTTACCCATTTTACATATTGACTAAATTACCATTTATGGAAGCATGGGAGTTTTAATACATTTACATGATAGTTTTATGTCACATTTAAGGTCCTATAGTGAAAAGTGTTCCCTATCTATAAAGGATAGTTTTGGGGTTGAAAAGGCATTTTTGAGTAGTCTACTTGTAGAAGATTTTTGAGGCATCTACGGTTTGATTTATACTAGTATGAGTACATTGTGATGTATTTTCAATAAAAAGTTTCCATTTATATAAAATAATTACATGGTTGAGGTCATCTAATGTGGTATTGAGCCTCATCTTTGAGGTCTAGGGTTTGGTGCACAAGAATAAACATGTTCTTGAGATGGTTTCATGTCTTGAAGTGTTGATGAAAATATTTCCATGTATGGTGGAAGCATGATGAGGAATTTTTTATGTCCATGAAGTGATTCAAGGCCTTAGTGAATATATTTTTTATCTTGCACCTTCATATGGTGGCAAGATGGCTTTTGGGGTAATTAGGCCTATTGGAGACCTAATGGGGAGATTTGAGCATGTTAGTGATATGACTGACCTATGTGGTCATTTAGATGATGTCCTCATTATTTATTTTTTTATTATTGGTAAATAGTTTTGAAGGGACTATACTGTTACAAAAATGGCTCATAAGCCGGATAATGTAGTCAAAACAACAAAATATGAACAAAGTCTAGATAATACATGAGAGCCCATCTATAGTTTTTAGAAAAAATATACAAAAAGACAAAATAGGAACCACACCATGCCAAAGCAGTAAGAAAACAATAACTAAGTGGTAAAAAAAAGGTAATGTAAATAAAAAATAGCCTTCACTTGAATGCTCTTGTCTATCTTTTCCTCACTTCTGCAGTGTATTAAAGAGTGCCAAAGGCGTGATGTGAGAGGGGTCATGTTTTTCCAGTTGGGAAAAAACAAGGTATCGTGTTGGTCCCTCCTCCCAAATGGCCACAGGAATTTCACTAAGCATGTAAACACTCTTCACATGTTGCTCCATAAAATTATATATAGCTTTGAGATCAGATATGATGCGCTTCATGTCTACCTTTAGTATTTCCTAGCCTGTTATCAAGAGAATTAAGTTTTTTGTAAATTTCCTTAATTTTTCCTTCATCATGTCAAGAATATTCTTCTAGTTTCCTTTTTCCTTCTTTATTAGAAACCTGTTTGAGCTCTATTTTTAAAGCATCTATCTCCTTTTCCATATTTTCAATCCTTTTAGTTAAATCCTCCTTCTCGTAGCAGGGACACTTTTAGGGTTGTTGATATGCAGGAGATTCTTCGTAGATTCAATATCCTTGTTGCTATGGAGATTTATTTGAGAGGGAAAAGGGTGACTAAGAGGGTATAAAGGGTTTTTGGATCTGAATTTCCTTTTCCCAGGGAATGGTGCGGATAGTGGCGGGCCATGGTTAGGGAGAGGAAGGGGTAACGGGAATGAGAGGGTGTTGAGAAAGGAAATGATGGTGGAGAGTGAGAATGAGTCCTTGATGGAAGGGGGTGGCATGGGAATAGTTATAAACCTCAAGTATGGAGCTTTCTACAGAGTGAAAAATGTAGTGGGGGAAGCAAATTTGTAGGTTTCTCCTAAACCAGATTTAAAAAGATAAGATGCTTAATAGGAACCATAATATACCTACCTTCAATCGTAAAAATATGACTATAATATTTTCAATCTCATCAAAAAGTGTTAGAATGGAGGATACTTTAATGCCAACTGTCAAAAACTGAAGGTATTTTCCCTCATCTTAGCCTCTATGTTTTTATCAATTCTCTTGTTGAAGAATCTATTACCCTCCGTGCTTAGACCATTGACTTCTACTATAATATCCTCTATGATATTGATGATCTCCTCATTATTGTTTTATGTTTTTTTGTGATATTTACTCTATGAATTCTCACCTACTTAATATGTGACCAAGAGTCAGTATATAAGTAGTTTAGAGAGCTCATTTGTGTGTGTTAGAACTATCGGTGTGTAGTGAATTTTGGAAGGAAGGAAGAGCAGAATATGAGGGGAAAATTAAAATAATGAATCCTTGAAAATTACTAAGGATTTTTCTATGAAGATGGAAATCTAAAGAAGGTTATCCATTCATGATCTAGATGGAGAAGATCTAGTTTATGTGCATGATGATGAACAAGCTAGAGGAGATAATGAGGATGATATAAGGTGTCGAGAAAAGAGAAAGGAAGATGTATGAGGAGATGGTCAACAAAGAGAATAAGGATCTATAGGTCATTGTATCTAATTAGTACATGTTGGTGCATGTTTGAGAAAAGAAGAAGGTGTGCTTGAGAAGGGTGTTGAGTGCACAAAGCTTAATTAGTGATCACCATCAATTTTTGGAGCAAAAATTAGAAGTGATATTCATATTTAGGTGGCTAATGTTTTTCATGGTCATCTTAGGGGGTTGTAGCCTCCTTGTGGGGTTTGTGCCTCGAGTCAATTTTTGGTGCTCCATGTATGGTTGGCTCCATACTAAATTGGGGTTGGTTCTCCTTGTGGGGTTGGTGCCTCACTAAAGAAATCTTGTGTGATGTGTAATATTCACATAATTCCTTTATTTTTAGTAATATAAGCAGAGGTTCAGTGGGTTTTCTTCCCCTTAAGGGTTTTCCACATATATCTTTTGATCGTGTGTAGTCTCTTACTTTATGTTATTTATGGATGTTTTCTACACACATAATAAGCTCACATTAATGATGTATGATGAATGAATTATTTTAATGATGTATGAAAGATGATGAAAATGAAGTAAAGAATTTTATATGAATGATTCACCCCTCTCGGTCACTTTGTTTTCAACAATTGGTATCGTTAAAGGTCCTTCTAAAGAAAGTTTAACAACTTGAAGGATATCATTAAAGCACATGTATGATAGGTAGTTCAGTTCAATTTAAAGTAACTCCTCTTTTTAGAATGAGAGAATGCTTGAAACCCTTGGGTTTATATATATGGTAGTAAATAAATGATTTTTGCATTACTATCTCTAAGTTTCCACCTGATACATTTGATGAGAATGCTAATGATGATGACAAAGTTGATCTTAAAGGAGTTGAAGATAACCTAGAAGATGATCTTGAAAGTGGTCTTGATCTATGTTTCCCTAAAGAAGATGATGAATATGTTGATGATGACCTAGAATAATGGCTTGAGGATGTTATAGACATGATTGAACCTATAAAGTAAAATAAAGAAGCAAAAAAGTAAAGAATCCTAGTCATGATGACAAGTTATAAAGTGGTCCAAGAAATCCTTGAAGCAAAGATGACTACTTATGAGAAGCGAGTTCAGTGTAGACACCAATTTTTGGTGTTGTTCCTCCACTTCACCCTACGTCCACTCTTTTGCATTAGTCTTGTCCATTCAAATTCCCTTTCCCTCCTAATTTCATTTGAATTCCTTTTCCCTCCAAAATTTAATTAATTCCATTTCCCACCAAAAATACATATCTAATTAATCAATGTTAATTGATTAATTAATCCCTTTTAAATCAACTTATGAATTTAATATTCAAAAGTGATCCATGTCACCCCACTAATAATTTAAAATTCAGAAGTAATTCATTTCATCCCACTAATGAATTTAAAATTCAAAACTAATACCACTTATGAATTTAATATTCAAAATCAATCCATGTGACCCCACTAATTAATTTAAAATTCAAAAGTAATCCCACTTATGAATTTAATATACGTAATTAATCCATGTCATCCCACTTAGGAATTTAATATTCAAATATAAAATCCATATCCATCCACTTATGAATATTAAATTCATATTCATCCACTTATGAATTTAATATTCGAATAGTAAATCCATATCCATCCACTTATGAATATTAAATTCATATTCATCCACTTATGAATTTAATATTTGAATAGTAAATCCATATTCATCCACTTGTGAATTTAATATTCACATTTAATCCATGACAATCCACTCATGAATTTAATATTCTAATCATGTCCCCCACTCACTTAATTGGAGTTACTTTTCCAAATCAGGATTATCTAAATTAATCTCCTCTTCAAGCTATAAATAAGATCCTTCCCCCCATTTCAAACAAGCTATAAATTGGAGCAAAAATCTTGCATTCTTTTGATTCCACTTATTATCATCATATCATCATAATGCCCTTGTATTTCTACTTGTATCATCATATCATCCTCATGCCCTTATGATCCCCTTAGTAATCCCATTTTTCGCATCCTTCCACGTGCATTTACGACAAAATATTTTGCAGAGCTTTTTTGGCGGAGTTCCCCTCATCTAGCCCAAATTTTCATTGATTCATGCAAGGTTGGTTCTCTATTGCATTTATTTTTATTAGATCAATAACTTCTCTATACAACGACATTTACAAGTTTTGTATTTATCATTTTCTGCATGTTATCCATTTATCTTTCATTTATATCATTTTATCTTATCAAATAGGGGTTGACATCTGCATAAGGAATCTCATGCTTCTTGGAACCAACTTCATCGAGCAGCCCCCACATATACCATATAATCTATTTTTCTCTTAGTTTCCTCTATTTCATAATTCTATCATGCTAATAGCGAGGACAATCACTTTTCGCCGTCATTTTTCATCATCTTCTCCCAAGGTACCTTAAACCCTTCCATATTTGAGGTTGGTTTTGTTTGTTATCTAGCTCACTAATCTAGACAGGATGAAGAAAATTTAGTTAACATCCTAGCATGCCAGTGGGATCCTCCCATGATTTTTTGTTGTTGGTTTCACAACTCCTCTTATCACCATTTTCTTTCTTGTGTTTGCTTTCATAATTTAAATTTCTATACCATATGGATTGCTTTGGTTAAACCTTACATTGTGGGAAATATTGTTGTTTTGTGTTGTCTTATGTTGTCTGGAAGGATCCAAAGAGTGGTGGATATGTTGCTTCCTTCATCATGATAAATCTTGTTGTTTTCTGCATCTTGCTTTCTCACATAGTTTAAGTAGGGGTTAACTTGTTGCATCTCACATTATCACACACAACCTCAACTCACAAAAAAAATAAACACATCTAAAACATCATCCTACCAAATGGACTAATTGGCAATTGGCATTTCATCACCTGATAGAAATCCTCCCCGGTGATTTGACCGTGTTAGAAATTTTGTACAAACTTGTGCCTCTCGTACCTTTGGGTATATTAAGGACTCCCAAGCCAAAACATCCTGAAACCAAACATAGACTTCCTTTCCTAGGTACCTTGTTATCCATCCCCTTTCTATTTTTCACACTTTCTAAATTAAAAAAGAATTGTTTTCCTGACTTGCTTGGTTTAGTTAGTGTATTTTTTTTGTTTCATGCCCGTAATTAATCGCTCATCTCGCTAAGAAAATGGAACACAAATTTTCTTCAAATAGCTCTTCATCTCAATGAACATCCACCACAACAATTTCCTTATCTCTGTGCCCTTGATTACCTATTTCATGGGAACTCAACCCCTCATCAATGTCTTTCACTAACTACCCCTTGTTCATACTTCAATCTTAGATGAGAAAAATTCTTTCTTATACCATCAATATATCCCATCTAGGCCAGCCACCCCACCATCTATTAGATCGGAGCCTTTTGGTCTTCCTATCGTTCCTTGCGGTGATGTAGAGTTCCAAAAACTTCTTGATGCCAATCTAGTGGCTCTCCAAGACTATATCCTTAGGAAATCCACTCAACTTCCTCTAGATATATGGTCCACCAGAGTTCAAAAAATTTATTCTTATCAAACCAATCCTAAAAACACCCAATTTATAGTAAATAAACTTCTTACATCCCAACATGACCTCACTTCATCTTCTACCAATCCACCATCCCACCAAACTACTCAGTTAGTCACACCTATTCCCCCCAATCTCCCTCCAATCAATACAACTATTGTAACTACCATTCCTATCACCTCTTCAGCCACAATTATCACTAGTTCCCCTATCCAACATGCCCACACATCACATCCCCTATCCGAAAACAATTCCCCTCACATAACACATTCATCTCATTTCTTCCCAACCCCTTTTATGGGTCCTTTGCATTATTTAGTGTCTCACCCATTCCATCAACCTATCTATGCCCACATCCCCACTCAACAATTTCCACAACAACCAACCTAGTCCCAACAATCATACCATGTTCCCATTTCTCAACAAAAATATTTTAACAACCACCCCTTCAATCACAACCCATGATTTACACTCACCCCTATCAAATTCCTCAAACACCCACACATCCACAAATCCACCAACAAACTCATCTGGCCACTTCTTACATGCAACCACCACCTCTCCTCCCCCAACAGACTCTTCCGAATGATCCCATGCATGCTCTTGTGAATAGGATAGCCAACCTCAAAGTTGCTACTTTAGTATCCAAATCTTCATTATCATATGAACAAATATGTAATGAGCCTATTCACCCATCTGTACCAATTAAATTGTATCCTTTGCACTGGGAATTGCTGAAATTCACCAAGTTTAACAACAAAGAGGATCCACAACAACATCTTCATGCATTCAGACATGTGTGCTACCTTATTACACATGATCAAGACTTAATGCTTCACACTTTCCCCATGTCCTTGGCTAGTCCCATGCTAGACTGGTACAATAGTATCCCACAATATTCTATATTATACTTCACTTACCTTTCATAACTCTTTTTAGAACAATTTTTTTATCAACATCATGTGCAAAGTAACTATCAAAAATCTCTACATTATTCAAAAATTTGAGGACGAATCCATCGCAAACTTTGTCGCACGATGGTGTGGCATTATAAACTAGTTATCCTTCCCTCTTCCACAAACTGATCTCATTGAGATCTTCTCACATTCATGTGTGAATAATATATCTTCTACTTTACAAATCCAATCATTTCAAACCTTTGACAAAGCCTTCACCATGGCTTATAAACTTGAAACATGCACCCTCGAGTAGGGTCATTTCAAATTAATACCAAACAAACCTAAACATAAATTTATCAAGTTATCCACGAAAAATGATAAGTCAAAGGTAATGGATAATTTTGTGATCATTAAATCATCTTCAACACCTACTTCTAGTGTGGCCTCAACAAATATCCCCTAGACAACCGCTCAACTATACTCCTCTTGGGGAGTCATACAGTATAATATTTGATAAGTTGATGGTGGTAAACCTTATCAAACTTCCTCCTATCCAACTAGTTGATTATTCAAGGAAAAAACCCACATGGTATCGTGAATATCATTACTGCAATTCCACTAAGTTTGAGGAAATGACATAGAGAGATGTCAAACTTTCAAATATTTGGTCCAAAGACTCATTGATCAGGGAGACCTTCAAGTAGATAATCCAAATGCCTCACCCAATCAACCCCTTGACATCTTTAAACAATCATTCCCAAATCAATCTCCAAAAATCAAACCATGACTCCCACATCCCAACCTCCTAATACCCAAACCATTAACACCATTCACACTACTGATACCATTGATCAGGAACCTACTTCACCAAAAAATCCACCCACTACACCAACCATCACATCTCCATCAACATCAACCATGACCACAACCTCTTCATGCTTGATTACATCCACTCCACCATCTTCGCCATCTATGACTTCATCTATTGAACCCCCTTCCACATCTATGACAACCATGACCACATCAACCTCCTCAACACCTATGCCAATTTCCACCCCAAGTATGACTACTTCTACCTCAACATCCAAGATTCCACTTATGACTACACCATTACCTTCTCCCCTAATATATAGAGGTACAAATGAGATACCAATAATATCAATGGCATCTACAACATGTACATCTACCCATCTTAAACCCACACAATCAACCAACCCTCTATACCTAGTTAAGCACATAATGCGAAACCACTCCCACCAACAATATTACACACCTTGCTACCCAAACCAGTCACTATAACCAAAGATGCTACTATTTCCACCAAAGAAAAATATTCACACAAAAAAATTAAAAACCTTGGTGTCCTTACCCAAAATTCTCTCACACATCCACACAAAAAGGTAGAGTTTCCTTCCCCAAATACCAATCCTCCTAAAACCACACCATCATCTTCTATTTTGGGACCCATCCCTACATCATCTTCTTCTATTTTGGGACCAATCCCTTCATCATATTATTCTATTTTGGGATCATCCCCTTCATTGAAAACCTCCGCCACTAATAAAATGACACAATGATGACCTCTTCCCAAAACCGAGTCTAGGTCGTCCACATCATCAACCAATATTCCAAATCAAACACAGTCGACTCCTTCCTCTTCCAAATCTAAGACAATATCAAAGGCTCCCATCACACCACCACATGTTAAACCATCATTAATTTCATCACAAACCCTTTCACCTATAACCCCATCATCACCTATTCCCTCGGGATATTATACTACAATGTTTTACAAATTGCTTCAAGCCTCAAAACCACCTTGCCACCAATTAAACCCTTCAAACCTAGTGCACCAAGAACCTCATGGTTTGACTCTAATCTTATTTTTTCATACCACCATGTACCGGGGTATGAAACTAAATGTTTTAGGGCCCTTTAGACCATCATACACATCCTTATTAATGAAGATTACCTCCTTGAAGAGGAGGATATAACTCTTCCACCAACCCAATCAGCTCCCTCATCCCAACCTTCATCTACCATAACATCTAAGCCACCCCTTTCATCGAGGACTCTTTCCAACATGCCACGAAAAAATAAGATACATCCAAGGAAATCACCAACCCACCACCAAAAGAGGATGTCCCTAGGGATAATACCCTTTTTTGATTAATGTTGTTTAGATAACCACTGCTCTCTAGCCCACATAACCTAAGAAAAAAACTTTTGTTGTCATTTGTCTTCCTAACTAGCTCACCTCATATAGATCCCCATTAAACCCTAAGTTTTTCATTGATGCTCCCACTACTCATCCTCTATCATCTCCTCCATCTTCCTCTAAGGCCAAAATCTCTGTTT
The DNA here is from genome assembly GCA_018340775.1 of Taxus wallichiana var. yunnanensis. Lineage (NCBI taxonomy): Eukaryota > Viridiplantae > Streptophyta > Pinopsida > Cupressales > Taxaceae > Taxus > Taxus wallichiana. The sequence goes on along the minus strand of CM031242.1, from coordinate 618,041,665 downwards.
TGGTTGCTCCTAATCCTATTTCTATCGAATGACCATTGTCAAAAACTTACCAGGGCCCAATTAAGATGTCACTTTATGAGCTTATCTAAATCTCTCCTAACCACAAAAAGGCTATGATTGAAGCTTTACAATGCATCTTGGTATCATCTGATGAATCTCAACCCCTCCCACTCTAGCCGATGCTTTCGTGGAATCCACTCCCATGTCCTTTGAGGATTCTAAAATCTCCAACATGTCATCCAAAGAACAAAATATTCCCTCTTCATAATGGTCCTCATTAATGACACATTCATCTAGTGAACTATGATTGAAAATGGTGCTAGTATTAATATAATTTCTTCTCACACCTTCAACCAACTCAAACTACCTGACACCATTGTCATTGAATCCCCTACCATCCTTCATGCCTTCAACAATTCTTTCACAACCCCAATGGGTAAATTTAATCTTCCCATTCACGTCGGCCATAAAATACTTCATGAGATTTTCTACATTATAGAAGGATAATTTCAATATAATATTCTTCTCAAATGTCCTTGGATCCATGCCATGCACTGTGTCCCATCTACCCTCCACCATTGCATTAAATACAAATATGAAGGGACAATTCATACTCTCCTGGCCGATCCCCATCCTTTCAAGACATGTCATATAACCTATCAACCTAATGATATGTGTTATCACCAAATCACAACACCCTTCTATGGTTTATACAAGCACATATATTTGAACTCACGGTGTGATTGGATAACATGGGTACTATCTCCAAGTTGTGGGACTTGCTACTTGAGATAGACCTCCAGAGAAAGCTAGTTCTTGCTCCTAAACTACCTGCCACAATCTACTCTAATGCAGGGGAAACTAACTATTCTAATCTAAATTTCCAAGGAACAAGGAGAGAGAATGCATAAAATGAAATCCTACACTAAAGTGGTGATACACCAGAAAAGGAGGGTGTGAGAGTAGTCTTCAAATGCGTGAAATACAGAAGCAAAGTGCACACTAGAAGAGGTGATGACAGTTCTCCATAATCTAGCAAAATGCATTCACAACAATATTTCAAACATACACAATGATAATGGATCCCTGCATGAACATAATAATAGACACAATATTCTTGTAATCAAGGTTGAAGGGGCAAGAAGAATGCAAGAAAACACAGCAGGGGAAGATACATCCACAAACTTATATTTTATTGCTTCATGATATGCACAGTTCAATCTATTACAAGATAAGGGCCTGGATCACCATGCAAGGAGTCCACAACAAGGGCCTATAACACATCAGCTTCACAAAGCAATTTTGGCAGAGCTTTGCTACAAAAACTACCTCCCTCTACAATGAGCCCAACACTCCAATTTATAAGAAAAATGAGAAGAGAGAGAGAAGGGAAAATGGAAATCCCGAAATCTGTCCTTCAACCACTTGTAAGAGACATTAAATGGAGTAAAATGATTGTATATTACTTGAAAATGCTCCCCATATTGTTCCAGGTGCTGCAACAGAGAAATAATGATGACCATGCCTCTTAATTGCACTCCCAACCACCAAATAAAACACTGTTATGAACCCGGCCACGTTTTATAAAAATCTCCATCTATATCTCATTAAATATGGAATTTCTTGATTTCTATGTTTCGGTATCGAGCCAAAATTCCAACAGATTACCAAGTTTGTGTGATTTTGTTGAGAAATACAAAATTTATGGCCTTCGAGTGTGGGCAGCTATTTTTGGGTCTAGCAGCGTTTTCATGTCATTTGACGGAATGAACATTAACCGATTTGAGCCGAATATGTTTCTTTTAATTAAATATATCTACCCTCATTAAAATAAGAAATCCTTTAATCTCAAAACTTTCAGACCATTACCAACCCTTTCATCATCTTCTTCATAAAGACATCAACTTCCACTAGGATGATAACTTCCAAAATCCTTCGATGATCTTAAGCAAGTATCTCTTATCTCCACCTGTTCTTACACCTCCATATGAGGGGGAGCCTTTTTATCTATATGTCTCTGCCACTGATCATGCATTAGGTGCCATGTTGGCACATTTTTCTAACCAAGGAAGAGAACATGTCATCTATCACATCATTTGTACACTTCATGAGTATGAAACTCGCTATCTTTGAAGCTGAAAACTTATGTAGCGATTTTTTCTTCACCACTTCCAAACTTCACCATTATCTTCTCAATCATAAAATTTATGTCATCACTAGCTTTCATCTTCTCAAAACCATGCATTCTAAACCTTACCACAATGATCACATCACTCAATGGCTCATGATCATGATAGAGTTTGACCTAGAGTTCATCTCTCAAAATTCCATCAAAGGCCAAGTGATCGCAGACCAATTAGTTGAAGCCCCTCTCCCTACCACTCATAATCCTCATGAGAAATTTCCCAATGAATCCATTAAAAATATTCATCATGATTCATTTAGTATTTACATGAATCTCTTCTTTTATGGATCTAAATGTCAGCGAGGGGGAGGCACTAGCATCATTCTCATTCCTCCTTGGGACACTCCCATGCCCATTTCCTAGAAACTTGAATTTCAATGCAAAAACAATATGGCAGAGTATGAAGCCATTATATTAGGTCTTGAAACTATTGTCCTTTTGGGTGTTTAAATCCTTAACATATATGGGGATTTTGAGCTCATTGCAATAAACTATCAATGTAAAAATGAAATTCTCCAAAAGTATCAAGATATCGTCCTCTTTCTTCTTGAATCCTTTGATTCTTATAATATTCAAGCTGTCCCTTGCTCATCTAATCATTTTTCTGACACGATGGATTCCCTTGCATCTCTCATCCCATAGAAAACTAATGAATCCAAAATTTCAGTTGTTGTTCATCATCATGATCAACCATCTCACATCCGAGAGTTACCTCATGTTAATGTTGTTGAACTTGATTCATCAGATTTTTGGTACTCTAAAATCTTCGATTATCTATCCAAATACATCATTCCCTCATACCTATCTGATAATGGTAGAATTCCATTTAATCAAAATTCTAACCTCTATGTCACTCTTGGTGGAATCCTCTACAAACGTGGGTTCGATGAAATTCTCCTTTGATACCTTAAATCCCATGAATCTACTTGCGTTATCAAAGAAGTCCACGATGGAATTTACGGGGAAATTTTATTGGCTTGGATGTCACTAAATGCATTATTCACCTTGGATATTATTAGCGCTCTCTCAATCGTGGACTACTGTGAATATGTTAATAAATATTTTAAGTGTCAACATCATTCCAATCTTGTTCACATTCCTATCCATGCTTTATAGCCACTTTCAGGGACATTTGGCCCTTCTCACACTCGGGCCTTGATCTCATTTGTACCATAAATCCCCATTATTCATAGTGTCATCATTCTATCATTGCCACTACTAAATACTTCACCAAGTGGGTGGAGGAAATTCCACTAAGCTAATCAAATAAATCAACTTTATTTATCAACATATTATTTGTCGCTTTGGAATCCCTCAAAAGATCATCAAGGAAAATAGAAAGTCCTTAAAATGTTAATAAACTCTCTGACTCATTCAATATAAATATTATTTTATCATCTCATTATTATCCTCAAGCTAATGGCCATGCCGAAGTGACTAACAATACCTTGTATAACATCCTTGCTAAAACCATAGATAAAGCAAGTTGTAATCCCGACATCTTCACCACCCTTCACTCTTTGGGATTATCGTACTAGCATCCATACCTCCACCGGGACTACCCCTTTTCCCTCGTATATCAATATGAAGTCATTCTTCCCCTCAAAGTTCAAATTCCATCCTTGTGCATGTCTCTTCACGACTTCATTTCTGATGAAGATTATCACCAAGAGTGTCTAACACAACTTGATTTGATAGATGGAAAACACCTTCTTACTCTTGAACATCATCAATTGTACCAAGATTGAATTATCCGTGCTTATAAAAATCATATTAAATAACTCGATTTAAAATTGGTGACCTTTTTTTAAAAGAAAACCGTAGTTTCACTACCCTAGAAAGGAACCAACATGGAAATTTTTCTCCCAACTAGATTGGACCTTACATTATCACACACAAGTACGGGTATGGGGCCTATCGTTTGGCTTCCCTTAATGGTAAACCGGAGATAGAACCTCTTAATGCATTGCACTTATGGCTATTCTATTTTTAACATATATGCAACTCAATAAATAATTATATCTTCATATCATTCCTCCATCATTAGCCCTTCCATCTAACGTTGTAATGATATGGAAATATGTGGTTTGTTTTCACTTCCTTGACATGACCTTAAATATGTGCACCATGAATCATGTCCATATAATTTTCCTTCTCGGATAGTTTTTCCCCTTTTGATAAGAACTCCACAATCATTACACCCATTACCCTCTTGTTTACCTATTGAAAACACACTAAGGTGTCGGGATGTGACTTGTAGAATTATCGTACCTTCTTAAGTGATCTACCTAGCTATACCCAATTCTTTCTGCCCAAAAAAAAAAGAAAAAAAAAGAGTCAAAATTATGGATGCTCTTATCTCATGCTATCTTATCCAAAAATATTGATCCCTCGAAGGACAGTTGTTCATAAAAAGCATATAAAAATATATATTGATCCCTCGAAGGATAGCTATCATGCATATCTTATCCTATCATCTAAAAGAAAAAGTAAAAAATCTAAAAGAAAAAAAAATAAACCATACCCTCTCGAGGATCACTACTCTATTATATCATGGAAATAAAGGCTTCCCACATTGATCAACCTTATATATATATCATAACATCCTAAGAAAGCTTCCTGTATCGATCAACTTTCTCATATACATTGCAGACTTCCCACATTGATTAGTTTGCATCTTCCCCCTTCCTAGAGCTAGGGCATAGTCCTAGGAACACCCACCTATGGAGAACCCTCTTCCCATGTACAAGTCACTATTTGACCTCTCGACATTAGGTTTATGAGATTATTTCCTCCATAATTCCCTCATGGTCTTTCGATATAACTACCTATCTTCATATATGTGTTAACATCTCTATTGGTTGCAAGTGCAATGCCTTCAGTGATTCTATTTCTTGTTTACCTCCAATCCGGTTTGAAGCATGGTTTCCTGTATGCTCCTTACTATGATTATGTGTCATTTATCTCATTAAGGTCACCTTTTATCAAGATCGCATTCTTACATATCTAATTTCAAACTATGCCATCTATATTCATATGTTTACTTTAAGGATGACATCTATTAACATCATCCATAAATCCATGAAATCTATTAACGTCTATGAGCACTTTCCTAATACAATTTTCAGTTTGGGAATTCTACTTGATCTCCATTACAGTTTGTGAATCCTACTTGAGAATCCCTCTCAAGGAGAGTTCATTATCCTACAGCTCCTTATCCACCACCATGGCCAACATGTCCTTTCTCCATCCATCCTCCCACATCACCTTTATCTTCCCGTCAATTATCCCCACCTCACCCTTCTCACCATTCATGTCCCCTTCTACCACATGGCGTGAACATCACCCTTCTCACCATTCCTACCTTTTCATCCCTAGCTTGGCATGTTTACTTAACTATTCACGTACCATGGAAATCCTACTCAAAGTAAACCTATCATTCTGACAATGCCTCATTCATAATTCCCTCCATTGACCATTCCTTCCTCCTAGTTTCCTGTACCAATCAACCTTTTTCTCCTACCATTACCCTTTATTATTCTATCAAATCATAGAGTACGTACACCATCTCCCACTTGCAATTATACTCCTTTCCCCATTTTCCCCATTGATCCACCATCCTTCATACCACTTTTTTCTATTCTTTTCATGTGTTGTTTCTTCACCATATCCATCCTCATCATCTACGTCCTCTCCTCGCCTTTAATATTTTCATAAATATCCTTCCACTACTCAAACTCTCCCACATATCCACTCTCATGTATTACCGTTATTTTTGGTCTTCCCCTGACATCCCTTTACCAAAACTACCTCCTCTACTCCCATTACCTTTTTCTCTATATTCACTTTTCCCTTCAACCTTCACCAAGAATGATTATTGTTTGTCCTACCGTAACATTGATTCCTCCATCATCAATTCTATCTTTCCTCCCTTCCTTGTCTCCACCTCTACCCTCTCTTATGACTTCTTTATAACCTCTTTTATTACAAAAATATTGTTCATAGTGTGAAAACTTAGGAGTGGTTTGGGTTATTTGGTAGTAATATGTTTTTAATAATAATAAAATAATATATGAGTGTGCAAAAAGCTCATTGTAATGCACAACTCATAGTTGAGAGATATTTGGGATATTGAGAGTACTTAGAGATTAGCCTTGACTCCTTACTTATAGGAGTTCATTGAGATATTTATATGCAATCTCTCTATTGGGAATTTTTCCCAAACAATTACAATATCTCTAGTTTTATTTACTTTTTATGCAATATATTTTGTTTTTTATTTGATTAAATCATGGATATTTACAAGATTTGGTATCAGAGTAGGTTAGACCACAATGATAACCTGTAGGAATTTGTGAGGCATTTAGATCTAGATCAAATTTGTTTCATTGGAATCAAATCTGAACTACGTGTGTGTTTCATTGGAGTCAAGTCTGTGACCTGCGTGTTTCATTGGAGTCAAATCTGTGACCTGCATGTTTGTCTACCAACAAAGTGGTGACGCTTCACTCAGGTGAATCCATACTTGGCTACGACGTGACTTCTTTCAATATCTAGATCTACAGTGATAGAGGTATTGTGTTTCTTTCCTTTTTTGGACACAGATGAAAAAAATAGGATAGAATTTTTTTGTCAAATTTGGAAAGGGTCCAGAAGATGTTGGAGTTATAACTTAAAATTGTCATAACTTTCAGCTGGTAACTTAGATTAATGTGCATTTTTTAAAAAATGTGTATTTTTTCAATCTCTACACATTGATCCTGTGTTTTCTATTGCTGGAAAAAAAAATATTTTTTTCTTTTTTGGAAAATATGTCAGAAAATTTTACTTTCAGTGTTTAAAGTTTATTGTAAGGGTGCATTTTCGACTGAGTTCGACACCTATTATGGAAATTCCATTAGATAAATTCAATGGATTAAATTTTCACACATGGAAGGTGAAAATACAAATGTAATTAATGAACAAGAACCTTTGGGGAATTGTGAGTGGAAAAGAACTAGAACCAACAGATGCTGCAAAATTGCTTGAATGGAAAACTAGGGATGACAAAGCAAAATCCATTATTGGGCTTGCTTTATCAGATACTGAGTTGCATTATATAGACTTAGAAAAAAATCTAAAGATATATGGGATTTTCTAAGTCATACATTTGGTGCAAAGGCTGTGAATGCTAAATTCTCACTTAAGTTGCAGTTATTCAAGTTGAAAATGAATGAGGGTGCAACTATGTCAAGTCATATTAACGATCTTAGATCTCTTCTAAGACAACTGACAGAAGTAAGTGCTCAGGTAGATGAAGAAGATGCAAAATCTATTTTATTAAATAGTTTACCTCCAAAATACAGTAATGTAGTTTTTACTCTTGGTCAAATGCCTTCTCATTCACTTGAAGGTATGATTTCTGCATTACTAGTTGAAGAAAAAAGAACAAAAGAAGATATTGAGGAAGAAACTGCTCTTTATATTAAAAGGAAACATACTAATTTTTCCAAAAACAAAGAGGAACTAGAATGCTTTTATTGCAGGAAAAAAGGACATAAATCTTCTTTTATATTACTCGTGCCAAGGACATCATAAAAGGAAAGCTAAAAATGGATGAAGCTAATACAATTGTTAAAGAAGAGTCAGAGAATGAAGAAGAAGATGAACCTGAACAGAATGAGGATGAAGATGAATACCTATACTAAGTAGTTCCTAATGGAGGATGGAGGAAAATTGGCATCTCTTGTTATTCACCAACAAAGAGATTGCTTCATTGTATTGGTGACCTTTTTTTTCAGTTGTGTGGTGTGTTTGCTTTTCTGCTGTAATAATGAACAAAAGTAATATTCATGTTCAAAGCTCCTGCGTGAGCATAATTTCTATTTTGTAATCCCTCTAAGTTAGAAACAATGATGTGAGAAAAATAATGTATGTTGCTATGTAGTGGTTGGTTCCACTAGAAAACCATTTTTTGAGTTAGAGGTTCTCTTTGAAAACCTCATATTGTTTGAGTTGTTGGTACTCATTGAAAACCTTCATTTCTTTGTAGATCATGAGCAGGTACAAGAGATAGCTTTCCCCATATTCACACTAAGGGGGTGAATGTTACAGAAATATTTTTCATAGTGTGAACACTTAGGAGTGGTTTGGGTTATTTGGTAGTAATAGGTTTTTAACAATTATAAAATAATATATGAGTGTGCAAAATAGTTGTAATAAACAACTCATAATTGAGAGATATTTGGGATATTGAGAGGACTTAGATATTAGCTTTGACTCCTTACTTATAGAAGTTCATTGAGTTATTTATATGTAATCTCTCCATTGGGAATTTGTCCCAAATGAATTACAATATCTTTGGTTTTATTATTTTATTGTGCAATGTTTTGTTTTTTATTTGATTAAATCATAGATATTTACAAGATCTCCATCTTCCCTTTTCCATTTTCAATATCTTTATCATCTCCATTATATAACCCTCTTATCTTCTTATCCTCATCTCATGTATTTCTACAAATTTTTCCCTTCTTCCCTCGTGCCTCCTTACTCTCCCATTGTTCCCTTGTTTTCTTCCTCAATATCCCATATTTTTATCCTCCTACATTCATTTCCATGTGGTTTGTACCATATTCCTTCCCTTGACCTTCGACATTCCTTCCGCTTATCTTCTCTACCACCCCTGTCTCTTTCTTTTTCTTACTTTCTCTAATCTTCTCCACATCGTCTTGTTCTTTTCTCTATCATCTTTCTTTTCTTTATTTTCTATCATCTCTTTCATATTCTTCAAATTCTTCATCTTCTTCATCTCTTCTAATTCTCTCACTTCCTCTTCTTCACCTCCTTCATTGTATCTTTGTTATTCCACTACATTCATTTTGTTCTTATTTCTCCCTTTTTCGTGCTTCCACACTCTACTATTTTTTCATTTCTCATCTCATCTTCTCCTTCTTATTTGAATTCCTCATTTCCTACTCCTATCATCATTTTCTACTATTCTCTTTCATCCCTCATTTTTTCTCTTCCTCCACCACATCCACTCTATTCCATACCCCGATCTTTTCATCTCGAACCTCTTTCTTTTTCTATTTTACTGTCTCTTTGCTTTTCTTTCAATTCTTCATCTTCCTCATCTCCTCCATGTCTCCATCATTTCTCTCCCTTCATCTTCATCACCTCTGTCACTTTCATCTCCTCTCTTTTCATCTCATCTTCGAATTGTCTCAATTCCTCATTTCCTACTCCTATAATCTTTCTCTATTTTATTTTTCTCTAGGGCATTACATTTTCTTTATTCTCTACCCTTGTCTTCTTTTCTCCATTCTATCATCTCTTTCCTCTTCTTTACATTCTACACTTTCATTATCTATTCTATTATTTTTATCATCTCTCTCTCTTCTCCTTTTTAGTACTTTCACCCTCTCTCTATCATCTTCTCTCTTCTCATTTCATCTTCTTCTTGTTTGTTCATCTTCATTCCCTTCTCTTGTCATCCTTCTCTATTATTCTTTTCCCCCTCTTTCATTCCTCTTTTTTCTCCTCCACCATGTCCACTCTATTCCATATCTTTGTCTTCTTCACCTCTAACTTTTCTTTTCTTCATCAACCACTACTCTTGTCCATTCTATTTTGTTTCGGATGAGCTCTCTCATTCATTATATCCTTCAACACATCTTCACACCTCACATCCTAAGTCGACAAAAATCTCTACCCATTTGTAGACCGTAGCTTCTTCGTTCTATTACACCCCATTCTCATCCTTCTCTCCACAACCTTGACCCCTTTTTTTAGCTTCTTCCATTCTCGTCAACCCTCTCTCGAAGGGGCATCATCACATATATCCCTCATCACATCTTCCCAAGGAGTTTTTGTCTTGGAGGATTCCATAATAGTCATCACATACATCCCTCTATTTTTCCTCACAAATGTCTGCTCTACTTAGAAAAAGTAGATTGAATTCACATGAGAAACAGGAATGATTTCTTATAGAAAGATTACCTTCCTTAGGAAAAATATCTCTTCAAAAACCATAATTAATCCCCCATTGGGACATTTTATCCAACATTGCAACTATCTATTCTCAAAGTTCACCTTTGTGGCCCTAATTATTTCCCCTTATATAATTTTGTATCATCACTTTTCACATCTCACCTTTTGACCATATTTGTGCCCTGAGTTGGGGCATCATTAGTTTTCCCCCGTCCTTTGCGGATGAATAAATTTTGATTGATTTCTAGTATGAAGGATTTTGCCCTATTTTCACATATTAATTACACATTGTTTGATCTTTACTTATGGCCCTTTGGTCCTTCCTGATTGCATCTGCTTGAGATATTTCCCATTGGATTCTCTCTATTTCGCACTTATTTTTTCCCACTCATTGTGTAACATTCCCATTTTAAGGCTTTAGAAACAAGGGAATTTTTTTTTAATAATGTTCTCTGTAATAAATAAAGAATTATTTAGAAAAAACATTCCATGCCAATCTAATTCAAATAGATAACCATATCCAGCTATAAATGACTTGGTGATCCACCGATCTATTCATTTCATAACTCGGTAATCTACTAATCTATTTATGTTATCTTAAGTATTGAATACATATTGTATACTTCGTATACTTGGTTTTCCTACCCTACACCGTAATGAGTGATCTGTTTAAAGATCATATCTAAATATTCATTACCAATATTCATTTGATATCATGTTTTTAAAACTTGGTGACATAGGATAATGTAACTTGAAACTTGTGATACTTTGGCCAAATATTTATAACATACTATGTATGTCACTATTCCTAGATGACATACTCATCATAATGGAATACATCCTTAACCTCACTTCTCTATTATCATGATTGGTCTTTACCGACTACCGTCATTCCACTTGTCTAGGGTTTAACCCTAGCCCTAGTTAGCAAAATAACTTATTATAGGAAGACACTCATAATGGTTTAGGTAAATGGGCATACTCGGTTGACCTAAGTCAACTAGATGCGCCAAGGTACCACCGAGCATTTGGAAGCTACTTCTTATCCTATATATGCTACTAACATGACCTAGAGAGAAACTAAGTTCAAGTCCAAGTTTTTATTATGTGTAGATCTAGATGATCAATGTGGAAGGGTGATGCCACATGTCAATTACAACGATGTATTCTCAAGAAGACCCAAGTATTCTTGAAAGTACATCCTGTTGTTGGCGTGTTCCAACATCCTACGAAAATGCCTCATCGAGATGTACATACCCCAAGGAGGTTGTTAATTCATTGTTAATTTGGATTATGTCTTGATTATAAAACCCCTGCTAAACCCTAATCCAACACTCCATAAGTTATTTCCTAAATTTGTTTCATTTAGTCCATGAAGAATTTCCTTAACTTCGATTTCTTTATATTATTCATTTTCATAGTTTAGTCATTAGTTAACCAAAACATGACATCGATATCATAAGTATCATTAAAATGTACTTTATGTTTCAGGAAATTTTAACAACCGCATAAAATCCAACTAAGGTAGAATTCATACAAAATGAAGTCTAATGTTTATTAAGCATATCTCCAAACCTTTTAGGTTTATATTCAATTAAGAGAGAGAAATAGTCTTCCTCTACATAATTAAGTATTAGGTATATCATTCCCAATATCCATAGTTCATACTTCATGTTTATTATGCAACATATTACTATGTTAAATTGTTAGATATAACACATCATATTATGCAACTCACAAGTTGCTTCATTATAAGGGAAATTGAACTAATTCCCATTATCCATCTTATCAAAGATAACAAGATAAGCATGAAAAAATATAAAGAATATAAACCAGATGGAACTTTAATCTTCTTTACAAAAGTATGAGATAATTTACACAATCCATGCAATTAAATCACAACTCGCAATTCATCATTACAACTTATAGAATTTACAAGACTATGCTCTTTAGGCAAACCGCACAACAACAACCCTCGTTCTATACAATATACAACTTTTGTTTTACAATACAAAAAGGATGAATCATAATTATTTACTAAGAATTAGACATATATTAGCCAATGCATCATATAATTTTTTCCTTCTTTTACCACTTAAGTCGTCCATCTGCAAAAATAGCTAGCATGGGTCAGTTCAATGAACTGAGCATGATAAGCACTAATCATTAAAACGAAGTGCATTCCACTAATTGTTTCATTAAAGCAACACTACTTTAATGAGATAATTAAAACATCATACAATCAGCATAAGTGATAACAAACAAAAAGGAAGTACATTAATAAACTTGATCAACTATAAAGAGAAGAGTAGGATATAATAAACAATATCTACCTAAGATCTTTAAGTTCTATTAATCCTATCAATGGCTTGTAAACAAACAATAAATCCAGCCATCCCATTATTTCATAATTCTATCCTAATAGAATACCACATTTATCTTCTCTATGAGACAAAATAAGTGTAAACAACATGGTTCATTCTAGGATTATTCATCTATATCCTAAGCAAGAATAAGAAGAACCATTATGTACCATGCCTGAACCTATAACATCTAAAAAATAGACCAGATTAATCACATGAGTTATTATTTGTTCCTTTTCGGTAACAACCTTGCACATTCAATATTAGATTATACATCAAAACATAATTCCATAATAATTAAAGAAGGTATAGAAAACCAAGCAGTCCAACTACAATTCCAATTCCAACTCTTCATGTTAGAAGTTATCAATCAAAGATTAGAAAACAATGTTCACCAACAAAGCAGCCCCGAAGAGGAGTTAATCTCTACTCAAGTTCTTCACAAAGGATAAAGAGTACAAGAGACAAACCTACTCCTTTCCATATAAACTAGGCAAGACTAGTCAACAACAGTCAAACCCATAAGTATCAATTTTCATAACAACAGAACCTTCTTGGCTACTAGTTCTCTACATTATTTCAACAATGATTCGAACAAGGTAGACCAACATGTCAAAAGAAATCACCATCTCGAAAGATAATTGAGTACAGAGAAGTTCAAACAATGAACTTATCCAAGGATAGAGTAATGGTAACTCAAATAAGGAAAGAAACAATGATAAATCGTTTTATTCAACTGAATAAGAAGTTTCAGTTTCAAACCAATTCAGGATGAAAGTATACTGTAGACCCGAACCAATATACTACTCACAAAAGAATACATATATATATATATATTATTTCTCAAAGAGAAACCAAAGTATTATTCACAGTATCAGTCTAGAATAATATTCCTAGACAACAAACGATAAGGTTCAGAATTACCTACAAACCCAAGAATGGAGACTTACAAATGCCTCTCCACTAAATACAAAAGGTAAGTAGTAATTCAAAAGAATCAAACTCAATACAACTGACAGAGAAGGAATCCTTCCTAATTATTTCAGTGTCCAAGGTAATAACCCAAATCTTCCACTAAGGCCCATATTTATTTAAATAGACGTAAGGGAGGGAGACCTAGTACCCAAAACACCCAATACAAGATGTCTCTGTCTTAAATTCCAAAGCAACAAGAATGAAATATCAAAACAGAACTTCACAACCACAAAATTATAACAATGGTTCCTTTTTTCAAAACTACACTAGCAAAATAATGGAGTATAGTGATAAATACGGGACGTGTGCATAAGACCCAAAAGACGCAAAATGAAGATCCGACCGTTCTAAGACAAGCTACATCCAAATAACACAACGGCCCGCTAAGCATTTGGGACAATCGGGCTCACATTACGCAAGTGTTTTCCAAAATTCACGCCCAGAATTTTGAGCCGATCCGTCCTAAAGAGGAAAAAAATCGAAAATTGGCTAACTCGATTGACACCTTTGGGACATCCGGGACAAAGATACGCCTCTAGGCGGCTGCTACCTACCGGGCCGGATCGGAAGAAAATTGGCCGAAATGAAAACAGATGGTCCTAAAGCATTTGGGACATCTGGGACAAAAAGGCGCGAACCGCCGAACCGGGTGAAAAGAGTCAAGTCAGTCCGAAACAAAGTGGGACAAGCGGGACAAAAAGGCAAGCGCAAACCGCCGAATCAAAGACCGAAATGGGAAGAATTTGTCCCGACAAGGCAATGGGACATCTGGGCCGCGAGGACGCGAACCGGCCGGTTCGGCCGAAATCAGCACAAGGAGCACAAGGAAAAATGGGACATAGGGACGCGCGGGACGCGGATCGCCGAAAGGGCCGAGAACCAACCAGATCATGACACGTGTCACAAGGAGAAAAAGTCAAAAGGTCAAAGGGGTGAGTTTTCGAGCACTGAACCGAACCAATGGGATAGTGCCACGTGTCCCAGCAGGGGCCCACAAGGAAATTTCAAAAGAAAGCCCGCCGAAAGGTAGAGGAGAGAGAATCACGCGACCAATCAATGCATGCCACGTGTCATCCAGGTGGCGAAGCGCGGGAAATATTTCAAAATCCGTCTTGGTCTGTTCCGTGCCCTAAATCTTCAGATCGTCATATCTTTTGATCCAGAGCTCGGATTTGCACGTTCCTTATATCAACGGAAAGCTTGTGAGATTCTCTACACGATTCCAGGGTCAATCTTACATTTTGGTTCAGTTTGGAGAGAGAAAATCAAGAAACACCTCTGGCACGAAATAACAAGCAGAAGTAATGCTTCAACTAACAACTTTAATGCAGCAGACAGTTCGCCGCTTCTGTTAGGCAGCCCGCCGTTTTGCCAGGATCCGCCGCTTCTGCCATGATGAGATGAATTGAATGCAACCTGGAGGTGGTTGGGGTAGATTTGGTTTTCCCTTCTCTCTTTCCTCTCTCATTCTTTCTATATATTGTAAAGAGGAGCTTCTTTTCAAGGTCGAACATTTTTCTGTTTTGCCTCTCTCCTTCTTCTCCTCCTCGTGCGAATTTGTGGAGTTCGAACCTCTCATTTGAACCGTAATACTATTCTACCTCATGGCATTCTCAGTAGTGTATCAGTATCAATCTTGGAGCAAGTAATGCATGTCTCGTGGATGATTCTCAACCCTCTCTCGTGTTCATTTTTTGCATCCTCCCGGTCTTTCACTACAAGTTTTGTCATCTCGTGCATGATCTTATATCACATTCAAATGGTCTCGTGTTTACTGGAAAATAGGTGTTCTTCATTCCTGCATCACCTCTATTAGCTTAGATTTATTTTATGCATCTTCTTACCTTGTCTCCTCGCATTAGATTAGGTTTTGAGAAAACCCTCTGCATATTTCGTGTGCATCCGAACAGAGGAATAGGAACCAGCCTTCTCTGGAGAATCCTCTCTCATTTTTCAAGTCCCACACTTGGAGAAAGGATTCAATGTTATGCAATCACACTGGATGCCAAGTGATCAACCTAGAAACTTGATCTGCATCCAGGGGTGCTGTGATTTTGCACTAACAGTTTTGGCACGCCCGGTGGGACCTAGAGGTCTCATTTTTATTGCAGCAAAGTTGATATGAATCTGCTGCAATTTTCTTGCTTGAAAAGAGCTATTATTCACATATCTGCGACTCCAAAAGGAAGATCAACTGGTTTCAGCAGCACAGGCCTGAAAGCTTATGAGAAGAATCACAAGGTCAAGAGTTGGAGAAGAGGAAGTGCTGTTTGAATACCTGCAATTATCTCCAAGAAGAAGGCAAAGAGGAAGAAGGATTCAAAGGTCTCCATCTCCACCAAACAGAACTCTCTCAACTCCTCCACCTGCTCGGCCTTTCATTCAAAAGATTCAAGAGTCCTTCGACCAATCGAATGGCGCAACCAAAGAAATCCCTTTGTCAATTTCACCGGCAAAGAGCCTCACTTGCCCTCAATGCACGTAATCCAGCCCAATCCGCAGCATTAAGAACATTCCATTTTTTACCGAGAAAATCATACCACTCCCGGTGATCATGTCAAAGACATTGCTAACATCTCAGTGCAATCCATGAGATAAATGAAATGGATGTGGTCACAAACTACCGCATCATCATCATTCAAAGGGAAGGCATTGCAATGGTTCGTAGCCTTGAAGCCGGGTTCTATCACAAATTGGAATCAGCCAGCATAGTTCTCATGAGCAATTTGGAGAGAAGGGAGACAACTTGTCTCTTCTTCTAGCAATTGACAACTATCAAGAGAGCCCCCAACGAGCAAATTGATCGACTTCAACTTCAGATTTCAAAGGTCTTGGGATAGGATTCCAAAGTGGCAATGTGCCAATAAAGTAAAGGTGCTTTTCTATATTATCTTAAAGCTTTAAATTCTGATATTTCTATGTTAATTCAATCAATGGGAGGCACAACTATCCTCGCTCGCTTATAAGATTGCCATTAGAGCTGAAAATTGTCTTATTCAAGCCGGTAAAGCCAGCTCCTAGGCCTCCAATGCCATTATATCCAAGTTTAGAGAGCCCAAGTGCTAGTCAAGCACTGCCTTAGCTCCTATTCCCACTCCTAGAAATCGAGTTCAAATGAAGCTTCCACTTCATCTCCAAGTGCCCCAAATGAGCTTCAAGAGGTCATGAAGCAATTGCAAAATCTAGGCAATGAGCTGGTCACTCTCAAAAGACAAAGAAGCTCAAGGTTTTAGACCTTCATATCAGCCTCAAGCTCAACCTAATAGGTAGGCAGCCATATCAGCCTCAAAGGCCACCCAATCCAGCCGCAAATCAATCAAACAAGGCCTCCCGCCAATAGACCATTCCACCCTATAATCCAAATGCCATATCTCGCCTAAGGCATTAGTACCAAAGACAAAACAACATTGCCTGTGAGTATGATTGGTGTTTTCCATGTAATGAGCCTCATAATCAATCCATGTGCTTCAATGGTGCTTTGACTCAAGCTTTAATGGTAACAACTACCGTGTGTGGAGGGTGAGAATAAAAGAAAACAGCCAACAACAAGAAACATTCCAACAAAGAATCAGCCCCAAATGACACCACATTGGTAAATTGGCAAGCAGAGGATTTTTGTGGCATGAACCAGTGCAGCTTCTCAAGGTGTCAGCAGCAAACAAACACAAGGTCAAAAAGGAGAAATTTGGGTGAAGAGCAGCCATTAGCCCCAACCAATCCACAACCTTCCATGGCTCCACAAATGATCGGGCAGCAAAGTCCCGCTTCAAATGCACAAGGGCAGCCAAGAACAGCCCCTAGGCCAACTCAAATGCCACCAATGTCTGCCCACATACAAGGAGTAAATGTGCAAACCAAGGGATAGCAGAGAGATCCTTCATCACCATTCAAGATTATTGATCGATGAAGAAGACAAACGTCAATATATCTATGTGGGAATCCCTATCCATCCTGTGCCAAAGAGATCTGCACGCAAGCCGCCATGAAGGATCAAACTTCAAATCAAGCAGATGCAAGACAAAGTGCTCACAAATGCTGCCCACCAAGGAAATCATGGAGCACAACAAGGTAGAATGTCAAGCCTCCCCTTTTATGTTTCGTTAATCATCGAAATCAGCTAGTGCATAATCGCATGATAGATTCCGGGGCAAGTAGCTCAAGAATGCCTAAACAGATAGCTGATCGCTTAGGGCTCCAAAGATGAAATAACATCTAAGGGAGTAGTGCAAATGGATGGGACAGCAATAGCAATAGCTGGAGTGATTAGAAATTTGAGTCTTACTCTTGCATGCATGTCCAAATGTTGTTGTCTTACAAGATATATCACCATAGACCTTCCACCACTCTTTGCCCTATGTTTGTCAAGGGACTTCACTGCCAAAATTGGGGGATATTTGTCCGCTGATTGGTCTCACATGCTATTCAGAACAAGGTATGGAACTAAGGCTACAATTAGGTCAGAACCTATTGCAAACTTCCACATTGAGCCCTATACTCCAAGTCGATTAATGCCAATTGCTCAAAGATTTGATCAAGAAGATCACCCAAACACGGATGAAACTGACACTAAAGTTGGAAACATCCCAGATCTAACTCTTGATGAATGGGCAAACAAGGTACATGCTTTTGATCCTTATCAAGGAATAGAAGAATCTGAGCTGGGAGTCTATTGTATACACGAAGAAAGTCAACCTATTCCTAGCATCACCAAGCCAAACCACAAGGATGACAATGAGGTATGGCAGCTTTTTTGTGATGGATCAAGGAGTAGACAAGGCGCAGGAGGTGGAGCCGTGCTTATTTCACCTCAAGGAGTAAAGTATTATTCAGCTTTTAGATTTCAATTTGCATGCTCCAATAACACTGCTGAATATGAAGCCTTGGTGCAAGGGATGCATTGGGCAATCAAGAAAAAATAAAGAACTTGCAAGTTTTTGGGGACAGTGAATTGATTGTAAATCAGGTCAAGGGACAACATGCTGCCAAAAATGATCTACTCAGAGTGCTACAAGAACAGGGTGTGGGACCTCATGGAAGATTTTGAGGGTTTCGGCATCAAAGCCATCCCTAGGAAAGAGAATCAAGCTGCTGACAGGCTTGCAGCAGTAGGGGCAGCCTTTGACATTGTAGAAAACATTCAACAAGATAAGGTACAACCAAACATCCACGTGATTGTGAGGCCTTCAGTGCCGGATAACAATGTCAGTTGGCAAGTATTTGAGAATGACCAGCAAATCATCCACTTCTTGAAGAAGAAGCCGAGTTCTCACTAAGAATCAAGAAAAGTCGAACAACAATATGGTGACCAAGTGATACAAATTTGAGAACCGACAAGCTGCCCAAGGACTTATCACTTTGGAGTCCATTTTCAACCCCAATGATCAGTTTAGAAAGGAGAAAGCAAACATTCAGTCAAGAGAGAAGATTCGTATCCATCTTGGTAGAAGAGAACAAGCCATCGCAAATTGGAAGATGACAACCGAGCAAGAAAGGTGTGAGTTCATACAAATATGTCAAGAATTCCCCGACGTGTTTGCTTGAGCTATGAAGACTTGAAAGGTTTCAATCCCAACTTAGCTCAAAGATACCATCGAATTGATCCAAATACTAAGCCTCACAAAGTGTAAAGAGACCACCAATCCACACATGGAGCCTCTCATGAGGAAAGAATTGGACAAGCCGATCAATCAAGAATCATATTCCCAATCAAGCATTCTAGTTGGGTCACAACTTAGTTCCAAATGTAAAGAAGAGTGGAGAGATCAGGCTGTGTGTTGACTTCAGAGATTTGAATAGAGCCTCTCTCAAGGACCATTATCCACTCCCTTCCATGGAGCAAATATTGCAGGTCGTAGCTGGTTCAGAAAGGTTTTCACTACTTGATGGTTACTCAGGCTTCAATCAGATTATGGTAAAGGAGGAAGACCAGTTCAAGACAGCCTTCACAACCAAATGGGGCACATATGCTTACAAGAAGATGCCATTTGGACTGTCGAACGCCGGAGCAACATTCCAGCGAGCTATGGATATGGCATTCAAAGGCTTGATCAACAAGATAGTGCTGATATACCTAGATGATATTACTGTCTTCTCAAAGAATGCTGCAGACCATCTCTTTCACCTCAGGCAAGTGTTTCAGAGGTGTAGAAAGTTCGAGTGTCCTTAAATCCTAAGAAGTGCATCTTTCTTGCACATGAAGGGAAGCTCCTTGGCCATATTGTCTCCAAGGAAGGATTAGCAATTGATCCAGAGAGGGTTGAAGCCATAAGAGCTCTACCATTGCCAAGCCACAAGAAAGCCCTTCAGAGTTTCCTGGGAAGGATAAACTTTGTTCGGAGGTTTGTCCTGCATTTTGCAGCCCTCACAAGCCCATCACCAAATGTTAAGGAAAAGCATGGCTTTCAAGTGGACGGCAGAAGGCAAAGAGAGTTTTGAAGCAATCAAGGAAGCCATCTCCCAAGCACCCACTCTCATCAACCTAGACTTTTCCAAGGATTTCATCCTCTATGCATTTGGAGGTGATGACACTATTTCTACCATTCTGCACAAAGCAGAACAAAGATAATGATGAATGTAACCGATTGCCTTCTTCAAATGAGCCTAGATGACTCATGAAGTGAGGTACTCTTTTATCAAAAAAGCATGTGCTTGCAGAATCGTAAGCTTGAAGAAATTCAAGCATTTAATCTCAAACAACAAGGTCCAGCTTATTGGTCTCACATGTCAAGTTAAGGACTTCCTCCTCAACAAGGATTTGAATGAAAAAGGGCAGGTTGGATCACCCGTGTCATGGAGTATGACATTGAGATCAAGATCACCAAGCTGGTAAGAGGGAAAGGATCAGTGTGAGCAGCTGGTTTTGGGAAGCAAAAAGATGTTTGCAACGAAAGAAGAGGCTGTTTTGATAAAGCAAAGATGATCATGAGCCGAGTGGCAGTGCAAGAAGAAGACAATGCTGCCCCGACTCCTTCTGACCCAAGGCATTATGCACTTCCTACAAACAGGCCTATGCCCTCCGTAAATGAGCAAAGCGAAGAGGAGATACTTCAGTGTCAGCAGTTGTTCCATATACCATCATCGATGGAGTTTTGTTCAAGAAGGATGTGAATGGAGTGCCGCTGAGATGCATTAACACAGTCGATCCAAAGGGTATTAAAAGAGTTTCATGATGGACCAGCCGGTGGCCATTTTGCACCAAGAGTGACAAATTCAAAATCATGAAGGCTGGTTATTATTGGCCTAAAATCTTTAGTGATTGCTATGCATGGATCAAGAGATGTAAGAATTGTGCATTCTTCACAGAAAAGAGAGACTCGCTGCCCTTCCATTACATCCAATCTCAGCTGACCAGCCATTCATGCAATGGGGTTTAGACTTCATCGAGCCATCAATCCCAATTCAAGCCAAGGGCACAAATGGATTTTGACAACCACGACTACTTCACCAGATGGACAAAGCAAAGAGCACTCAAAGAGGCGAATGAGTCTAAAGATCTTGACTTTTACGAGGGGATAACTACCAGATTTGGTGTACCGCTACAATAGTCTCGATAATGCATCGGCATTCATCGATCTAAAGTGACCGAGTGGGCTGTCAAGAACGGATCTACCCGAGCACTTCATCAAACTATTACCCTCAAGGTAATGGCCAGCCGAGTCTACAAATAAGAACTTGCGAGGATCATTAGGAGGACTCTTGATGAGAATCGAGGGCTTGGCATACCAAACTCGAAATCAGCCTTATGGGCTGATAGGATCACTCCCAAAAGATCCACAGTAATTCTCCATTTAAGCTTGTCTATGGAAGAGAGGCAATCTTGCCCATGTCACTTGAGTCACAACATCGAACTCATGAAGCACTGGAGTTGCTTGAATTTGAGCCTATGGAGGTGAGATATGCAGAATCGATGGAGCTGCAAGAGATCAGAAATCAGCATCCCAAGCAATGGAAAAGGATCAAGCTTTGATCAAGAAGACCTTCGACAGAAAGGCCAAGGATAGATCTTTTCAAGTCGAGATCTAGTGTTGAAATGGGATGCAGATCGGGCAAAACCAGAAGGCATTTCAAATTTGATGCCATTCGAGTGGCCCATACATGGTCACAAAGCGCAAGAGCAGCAATGCTTTCAATTGGCCTCATCGATGGTGAAGAACCGCAGATTCCAGTGAATGGAATCTACCTCAAGCGTTGCCTCTAGAGGGAAGTTCACTACCTTGTAAATATTAATTAGATTTTCATTCCTCCAAGTGCTTGTGCACATTGTCCTGTTGTAGTTAGGTTCAGTTTTCCTAAGTGCTTCGGCACAGGTTTTGCTGCTCTCAGGTTGTTTTTTACAGTTCAGAGTGTTGTTGGAAAGGAAGTCATAAGATCGTGCCTGGATTAGATATCGCTGCTTTCAGTGTTATTGCTTATGACTCCATGCCCAATGGATTGCTTCAAAACCGGTCTTTTTCATCTAAAGCAGTAGATGACCCCACCGAGTCGCCAAATTGTTATCCAAAATTCACCCCCCCGGGTAATTTTGATAACATGCATCAGAATATTCAAGTCCCAGGCAAGTAGGTTGATCCAGGAAAAATCGTGAAAATTGGCTAAGTCCTGCTCAAGGACGCCTTTGGGACGTGTGGGACAGAAAGACGCGGATCGGCCGAAAAGCCTCCAGGCGGCCCGCTAAGCATTTGGGACAATCGGGCCAGGCAGGCACGCGGACGCGCGAAGCCGATCCGCCGAAAGAGGAAGAAAAATTTCGCTAATCAACTACTTTGGGACATCCGGGGACAAAGACGCTAAGGACCCGAACCGGCCGGATCGGCCGAAATGAGAACAGACGGTCCTAAAGCATTTGGGACATCTGGGACAAAAAGGCGCGAACCGGCCGAACCGGGCGAAAAGAGTCAAGTCAGTCCGAAACAAAGTGGGACAAGCGGGACAAAAAGGCGCGAACCGCCGAATCGGGCAAAATGGAAGAATTTGTCCCGCGAAGCACATTGGGACATTTGGGACAAATGGACGCGAACCGGCCGGTTCAGCCGAAATCAGCACAAGGAGCACTGGGACATCCGGGACAAAGGGACGCATGGGGGACGCGGATCGCCGAAGGAGGGCCGAAAACCAATGAGAAGCTGCCACGTGTCCTCACAAGAGAAAGGTCCAAAAAGTCAAAGGGGCGAGTTTTCGAGCACTGATCCGAACCAATGGGATAGTGCCACGTGTCCCAGCTAGGGCCCACAAGGAAATTTCAAAAGATAGCCCACCGAGAGGTGGAGGAGAGAGAGTTTCGCTCAGCGAATCAGAGCCTGCCACGTGTCATCCAGGTGGCGAAGCGCGGAAAATATTTCAAAATCCGTCTTGGTCTGTTCCGTGCCCTAAATCTTCAGATCGTCATATCTTTTGATCCAGAGCTCGATTTGCACGTTCCTTATATCAACGGAAAGCTTGTGAGATTCTCTACACGATTCCAGGGTCAATCTTACATTTTGGTTCAGTTTGGAGAGAGAAAATCAAGAAACACCTCTGGCACGAAATAACAAGCAGAAGTAATGCTTCAACTAACAACTTTAATGCAGCAGACAGTTCGCCGCTTCTGTTAGGCCCGCCATTTTGCCAGGATCCGCCGCTTCTGCCATGATGAGATGAATTGAATGCAACCTGGAGGTGGTTGGGGTAGATTTGGTTTTCCCTTCTCTCTTTCCTCTCTCATTCTTTCTATATATTGTAAAGAGGAGCTTCTTTTCAAGGTCGAACATTTTTCTGTTTTGCTCCTCCCTTCTTCTCTCTCAAAGAATTTGTGGAGTTCGAACCTCTCATTTGAAACAGTAATACTATTCTCGCTCATGGCATTCTCAGAGTGTATCAGTATCAATCTTTGGAGCAAGTAATGCATGTCTCGTGGATGATTCTCAACCTCTCTCGTGTTCATTTTTGCATCCTCCCGGGTCTTTCACTACAAGTTTTGTTATCTCAGGCATGATCTTATATCACATTCAAATGGTCTCGTGTTTACCGGAAAATAGGTGTTCTTCATTCCTGCATCACCTCTATTAGCTTAGATTTATTTTATGCATCTTCTTACCTTGTCTCCTCGCGCATTAGATTAGGTTTTGAGAAAACCCTCTCGCATATTTCGTGTGCATCCGAATGAGGAATAGGAACCAGCCTTCTCTCGGAGAATCCTTCTCATTTTTCAAGTCCCACACTTGGAGAAAGGATTCAATGTTATGCAATCACACTGACCACCTTCTAAGTTTCCAAGATGGTTTGCACACAAAGACCGAGGCTCATAAATTCCATAAATGCCATTTAATAAAAATTCCACTTATCTTTCCTCGCCACCGCCTCCTAAATCTAGTGAATGCCAATTCAATGCAAAAATACAATTCCATCTCATTATCGGAGCTTCCACGTAGGCCTCCACCAAGTCCACTGGCCCCTACCAAATATGGCGTGTACTTCATCCTTTGAACCCTTTCAAATCATTTAAATGCCATTGGATCTGTTGCCCTTGTGTCATACGACCCTTTAGGTTCCCTTTAATAGTTTAGGCTAGATTCAAATAGATTTAGGTTATTTTAACAATTACTAACATAGGTCTTAAAACATTTACCATCGAATTCCCACCTTAGGTTAGGTTCAATTCATAACCCTTTAGTATTAGGTAATAGCTAAAATAGCCTAGTATCACTTAGTAACCCTTCCCTAATCCATTTAGCATAATGTTTAGGTTAGGATGCCAACCCCACAATTAGAATAAGAGGCTTAGGTTATAACAAGATTCAAATAAGTAAACATAGCTATGACATAGATGTTATTACCTAGCTTAGGTTATCGTTAAGATAATCCTTAGGTTTTAGGATTCCGTATTCATGCTTTATGAATTAAATTTTGCTTAATTCCCTAATGTCCTACGAAGATAAATCACCAAATACCCAAGCGCAAAACATAAAAGTGAACGAAAATATGTTCAAATAAGACCAAGAATTAGTATCATACAAAATTCAGTCTTCTATGTCCCTTAAACTACTAAATGTCAATTTTACCATTCAGTCTATGAAGAAGATTTGAAACATTCCTTGGATCACTGAAATTGATCCAAGGATGAGTCAGAAGTCTGCAACTCTTAAAGCCATATCGCAGTTCATCTTTCCAAAGTGAAAATAAATTCTTGATAACCATATAATTTTAGTCTAATGATTTTAAGAACAGAAAAGATTTATCCTTATCAAGCATGATCTTCAATCGTCAAAAGAACACATATTTATCTAGAAAATCATATGTCAACACTTGAATGCAAAAAGAGGAATATATTAGTTGTCAAGGGTGTTACACATTTGTCCATAAATCATTACCTCTGTCTCATTGAGACCACCCTTTTTCCCTATCGACATGATATCAAAGTCACCACCATAGTTTTTATCATTGTTGACATCCTTTTTGCTTGGGGCATCTTGCCTTGCCTTATCATTTTACCCATTTATCTTCACCCATTCGACCTTCAACATCTATCTCTTTCAAACTCAGGATCGATGTACCTTAGGTCGTCAATCCCAAGTTTGAGGGGGAACACTCAATCAATAATCTTTTCAATACTTCATCATTTTTATCTCATGGCTTTCTTGACGCAAACCACTCATCAAAAAGGGGAAAATGTAGACACCAATTTTTGGTGTCATTCCTCCACTTCACCCCACGTCCACTCTACGCATTAGTCTTATCCATTCAAACTCCCTTTCCCTCCTAATTTTATTTGAATTCCTTTTTCCAAAAATTTAATTAATTCCATTTCCCACCAAAAATACATATCTAATTAATCAATGTTAATTGATTAATTAATCCCTTTTAAATCAACTTATGAATTTAATATTCAAAAGTAATCCATGTCATCCCACTAATGAATTTAAAATTCAAAAGTAATCCCACTTATGAATTTAATATTCAAATATTAAATCCATATCCATCCACTTATGAATATTAAATCCATATTCATCCACTTATGAATTTAATATTCAAATAGTAAATCCATATTCATCCACTTGTGAATTTAATATTCACATTTAATCCATGAAAATCCACTCATGAATTTAATATTCTAATCATGTCCCCCACTCACTTAATCGGAGTTACTTTTCCAAATAAAGATTATCTAAATTAATCTCCTCTTCAGGCTATAAATAAGAGCCTTCCCCCCATTTCAAACAAGCTAGAAATTGGAGCAAAAATCTTGCATTCTTGTGATTCCACTTATTATCATCATATCATCATATCATCCTCATGCCCTTATGATCCCCTTAGCAATCCCATTTCTTGGCATCCTTCCACCTTGACAGAAGATTTTGCAGGCTCATTTGGTAGTTCCCCTCATCCAACCCAAATTTCCATTGATTCATGCAGGTTTGGTTCTCTTTTGCATTTATTTTTATCAGATCAGTAGCTTCTCTATACATCAACATTTACAAGTTCTTTTATTTATCAGTTTCTACATGTTATCCATTTATCTTTCATTTATATCATTTTATCTTATCAAACAGGGGTTGACATCTACATAAGGAAGCTCATGCTTCTTGGAATTGACTTCATCGAGTAGCCCCACATATACCATCTATTCCAGCTTTCCTCTTAGTTTCCTCTTTTTCGGTCTATCTAGCTCACAAGTGAGGACACTCAATTTTCATCCATCTATTTGTCACCATATTCTCCCAAGGTACCTTAAACCCTTGCATCTTTGAGGTTGTTTTTTCATTTTTATCTAGCTCATTATTCGGACAGGGATAAAGAAAATTTGGTCAACACTCGGTATGGTTGAGGTATGCGATGTATCAAATAATGGTGTGTCTTCCCTAAATGCATGCAAATTGGAATACAAATTCAATATGCCTAAGGTGAAATCAATTATCGCTTGATCATAAGCATGGAGAAGTATTCATCCAACTAAATAATCCATTTGAATCTATTATCACCAATCCACAAATAAGTAAGAAAAGAAGGAGAGGTTGTCACCATTTAAGGTATGTGATACAATTTAGTGATTATCATTTCTTCTACAAGTAAAGTGGGTATAGGACTCGTAGATAAGTTGACAAATGAGAAACGATCTCCAAATTTTCTATGAAGAGAAAAATTTATTTCCTCATGGTTCCAAGTGTATATAAGTATGCTTGAAGGTCTCGAAAGATATTTTAGATGGTTGTATTTGAACAAGAAGGTCGAGACTTCTATGATAGATGGTTTAAGGTATATTAATGTCTTGAACTATTCCATATCATTACTAAGGTCATATGACAAGTTTTAAATTCTTGGTTAAATATGTACATCATACATTTTTATCTTAAGGTATGTTTTCTATCTCCAATGCATCAACAAAAGGTTGTGAGAATTCTATGAGCATCAAAATATGTAGGTTGTAGTGGATGTTGTATCATGATGACAGTTCAAGGTTTGATCACCATTTAGGTAAGACATGGTGTTTAGAGGTATTTTTATTTTCTAAATTGGTGTGTTTATAGTTGGTCTTGTAAGAAAGGAAAAATATGCAACAACGTTGGTATTTTATAGCTTTATGGGTCTCTTATATTCTTAAAATGTAAATTTTTGCTCTATATCATCCATGAAAATGTTTTTTCTCCTAGAGTTATAATCAAGATTAAGAAGGTAGTGAATTTTCATCAATTTAAGTGAGTTAGTTCCACACAAGGTATGTGTTATGGGATATACATAATATATGAGCACGAAGGTACATGTTTCTTGATGATATTGGGATTAGGTAACAGAGTTTGAGAAGGATCAAGTAAGGATACAATTTCTCAATAAATGTTTAAGTTGTGAATAGGGTACTCCAAGGTTGAAGGTTGACTCCAAAATATAGTTGTCAAGAGGATGAGAAAATTTAAGGTATGTTATTCTAGTAAAATAATTTGTTTCAAGGAATCAATGTATAACCATTAGGTATGTTTGATAATTCTTGATCTGTTTTTGAATACTTTACAAATGGTTGTTGTGTTTATTGACCAAGAAAAAGGTTGGTATGTGTGTTATTCAAGACTAGAAGTATGTCAATTTTGGGTTTATGAAATTGTGACTATGTTTTGAGACTATCAAGAGGCTCTTAAATGATGTTATGTAGTTTTTTTTTACTATACGTAAAAGGTACAAGTATCTTGAAGGGTTTGGAGTCTTCAAAATGTACTTTGAACTTGGAGGTATGTTTAAGTATTCTCGATTTCTTCAGAGCACTGTAGTGGTTAGAAATATAGACCTATTTTTATGCTCTTAGATGAATAATAACACAAGTATAGCATGATGACAGTGATCCTAGCATGAAATGTTGTTTAAAATCTTGAAAATGTGAATAATGCAAGAAATTTTTCCCTAGAAGGTTTGTTGATAAATCTTGAGTTTGAGATCAATTCTAAGAGGCAAGGAAGTGTAAATACGGTGCCTTGATTCTGAAATAATGTTTAACGGAATAATCAAAGACATGAAGGTTAAATATAATTAATGAGTTGAAAGACTAATGTATTAAACTCCATAAGTAGGTGTGTCATTCTCTACAAGGTTGAAGTTAAAAAGTCAAAGAATTCATTAAGCCAATCATATAGGAATAATTTTAGAATACAACAAAGATGAACTTGTGCATTTGTGCATTAGTATTCTATAAATATTTTATCCATGAATACTCTTGAAGACCTAACATGATACTAAAGGTATGTTATATTTATTGGATGATCACATTCTTAGTGGTTCGAGGTTACATTTGAGGATGGTATATTCACTATTTTGACACAGGGTTTGTACCTTGAAAATATAACTCAATGTTTTATATGAGAGATATGTTTTCTTATCTCATGAGGCTTGAAAGGTAGATGTTGCTAAAATATGGAAAGTATGTTAGTCATGGAAGGTAGGTTTGGTCACTAAATATAAGATAGCTAGATCATAGAAGATCGCTTAAAATAGGTTTATTGTGTTATATGGCTTATGAAGGAGCATCAACGTTGTAGAGATTAAAATATGGGTAGAATTAAAGTTTAAGTTTCAAGGATAAGTTTAGTTAGAGTGTTTTTGGTGTATGATAAGATAAATGGCTTAATGTGTTCAAAATAGTGTGTCAAATTATCCAAAGAAGTTGATTAGCATGAAAAAGGTATGACAATAGTTGGCATTATTTTGTTAATTCTTGTAAGTCTATCTAGAAGCATGAGAGTGAAATATGCATGAAGAATTATAGTCGTGTGGTATCATGGGATAACAAGATAATCCTAGAAGATTTGAAACATCAAGAGGAATATGACTCAAGGGGAGCATGAACATGCTTCATATATCTTTGTGCTCAAGAACATTCATGTTATAAACTTTTTCAAATGCTAAATGTATCAATGAAATGTCTAAGTAAAAGTTTGGATTTATTAAGATCGAGATAAGAGTTTTGAAAAGAAATAATATACCCTATAGTCAGGCATCACAAGACAATTTGAGGAGATATTAGTCTCAGGGGGAGTCTTATTATATGAAAGTTAAAGTTTTATGTTCTTATAAAACACTGATGGGAAGAATTGGATGTTTTTGTTACTCCGTATTGTCTAAGATTACTTGATTATGATATATTCTTGTGAAACGTATTGGCTCTTTCCTATTTGAGTGTTATTAGTTCTCAAATATTTTAAAGTAGTTTGTATGGTGTTAGGAGAATCTTGTCGATATTATGGAGGTATAGATTACTTAAGTAAGAGGAAAAATGTTGGTTACTTGAGATCTAGAAAATCATGTTCAATGACTATGTTTGAAGTTTTAGAGTCAATTTACATCTCATGAAAAAGTCAAATATGGTTTTGAGTGTACACATTCTAGAGGTCGAATAGAGATAAGAAGGTATGTATGAATTAGTGGATATATGTTTTGAATTTTGAATACATCGAAAGTTATGTCAAACATTGAATATCAAAGGCATGATGACTTATAGGTTTTGCGGGTAAGGGGAGTGTGGCAAAAAAAATGAATGTTGCTAGTAAAATGATGATACGAGATTATGAGTTAGTTGATTTTCTCAAGAGGTGATGATTAGTCCTAGGGGATCCTATAAAGAGTATGACATGTTCCAAAAAGTTGAAGAGAGTCTGTGTAAGTGAGTTGAAGATAAGAGCATGATTCATTAACATCGGTTGTTGTCAAGAAAGTAAGTATGTAGTCCAAGGAATCTTGTAAGTAAGTAGGTATGAATTTTTTTATTACTTTTCATGTCAATTTTTCTTGTATCCCTTGTCATATATGTCAAAGGGGATAGCATGCTCAAAAACATGAAAAGAGAGTCTTGTAGGTGTTTGCTTGTATGGTTAACATCAATGTTTTTAAGGTGGTTGCTAGCAATGACATAGGGGAGATTGTTGGACATTGTGTATCATTGTTTTCATTGATGTCAAGTTTAGAATTGATGTCAAAGGCTGTCCAAGTGGTCTAGGTGAGTACATGATGTTTTATGAAGTGTCATGATGAGTTTCACTATTGTAGAGGTATGTTGACTATGAAAGTATGCAAGGTTCTTGATTTTGATTTAAGAAACTAGGTGAAGAGAATGAGCTCAAAATTTGGGAAGATGTTTCTATGAGGTATTACATGGTCAAAAAAATTGGTTCAAATGTGTTATTATGTCTGTAAGGTGGTAAAAAGGTTAGTTTGAGTAAGTCATGTAGTTAAACAAGCCATTCTAGGTCTTGTTCTTGACCTAGTGAAAGAAGAATGAGATGGTAGCATGTGAAATAATGAATCTCAAGACATTAAAAGAATGTGATGTATGTTTTGACATTGTATGATAGGTTTATATATTGTATTAGGTTAATAATAAGGTGTTAAGTGCATGATTAAGGTTCTTTTAAAGAAAATCATTGAACATAAGGCAAGTTTGCATAGGAAAGTATTGGTGTCTAAAGAGTTTTAGGTATGTAAAATAATGGATGAGAGTTGGAAATCATATATGAGGTTTCTTTAGTTCTTTGAGAAAAAATTTTAGGCTAGGAGGATCAAGAAGAAGCAAGAAAAGTCATTTTTGGTCATATCGAGTGTTAAGAAAACTTATTTCCTATTTGAATGTCAAATTTTAATGCTCACTAGGGAAAGTGTGATTTTCATGGGAGGTTGAAACTTTATGGGATGTTATTACATGGATCTAATAAGGTTATTAACAATAATTAGATAATTTGATTGTCATATTTTTATGAACCATTGTTAACACCAAAACTACTTTGTTATGGTTTCAAAACCCTAGGTTGAAAGTGACTTGAGAGAAAATGATTATACATGTACATAATTGATTAATTTTGCTAATGTGATTATTTGATGATGAATATGAATCCTTTATATTTCAATTGATGTATTTTAGAGCTTGTGATAATATGTGGGCCCCACTCAAAAATTATATTTTATGGAATTTTTAGTTTGTGAAAAAGTTTCCCATTGAACCTATTGACTAAATTACCATTTATGAAAGCATGGGAGTTTAAATACATTTATATGATAATTTCATTTCATATTTGAGGTCCTATAGTCCAAAGTGTGACCTATCTATGAAGACTTGTTTTTGGGGTTGAAAAGGAATTTTGAGCATTCTACTTGTATGAGATTTTGAGGTATCTAGAATATAATTTATGGCAGTATGAGTACATTTGGATGTAAGTGTGATAAATATATTTCTAATGATATATAATACTTTCATGGTTGAGGTCATCTAATGTGGTATTGAGCCTCATCTTTGAGGTCTAGGGTTTGGTGCACAAGAACAAACATGTTCTTGGGATGGTTTCATGGCTTGAAGTGATGATGTAGATCATTTCTAGGTATAGTGGAAGCATGATGAGGTATTTTTTAGATGTTCTTGAAGTGATTCAAGTCCTTGGTGAATTTGGTTTTGATATTTCACCTTCATGTTTTGGTGAGATGGATTTTTGGTGTAATTGGGCCTATTGGAGACCTAATGGAGAGATTTGAGTATGTTGGTGATATGACTGACCTATGTGGTCATTTAGATGATGTAATAATTATTATTTATGTGTTTTTGTGATATTTAACCTATGAAGGTAGACCTAATTGATATGTGACCAAGGGATAGGTATATAAGAATTTTAGAGAGCTCATTTGTATGTGATAAAACTATGGATGTGTAGTGAATTTTGGAAGGAAGAGAAGACTATAAGGGAAGAAATGAAGAGTATGAATCCTTGAAAATGATGAAGGATGTTGCTATGATGTTGATATAAAGATGGAAAGATGAAGAAGATCATATATTCATGACCTAGTTAGAGAAGAAGACCTATTTTGTATGTGCATGATGATGAGCGAGATTGAGGACATTATTAAAATGCTATGAGGGGTCAAGATCAGATAAAGGAAGAGGTATGAGGATATGATCATGAAAGTTGAGATAAAATTAATTGGACCTAATCAGTAAATGTTGGTGCATGTTTGAGAAAATAAGGTGTGTTTGAGAGGGGTTTTGAGTGCATGGAGCTGAATTAGTGATCACCATCAGTTGTTGGAGCAACAAATTAGAAGTGATATTCATCTTCAAGTGGATGAGTTGGTGTTTGGTCATATTAGAGGGTTTTGGCCTATTTTTGGGGTTGGTACCTCACTAAAGAAGGGGTTTATTCCCTACTAAACTAGGGGTTAGTGCTCTTTAGGGGGTGGTACGTCACTAAATAAATTTTGTCGATGTGTAATATTCACATAACTCCCTTTTTAGTATTATAATAAGAGGTTGAGTGGGTTTTATTCCCTTGAGGGTTTCCCATATATATCTTGTGTTGCTTTATGTTTTTATGGATGGTTTTACACACCTAATAAGCTCACATTAATTATGTATGTTGAATGAATGCTTTGAATGATGTATGCAAGCTAAGGAAAATGAAGTAAAAGGTTTTGTATGAATGATTCACCCCCTCTCGGTCACTTGTGTTTCCAACATATCTACTCATCAAATATTGACGCGTTGATAATCATGCTCATGACTTATACATTACCTTATGATGCCTTTGCAAATACAGGGTTCTCCTCAATCTTAGAAAACTTTTATTCAAAGTGACACATGGAAAACTCCTAGAGCTATTAATATCTAAATGTGATATAAATTTTGATCTAGAAAATATTAAATATATTCTCAACATTCCATGGCCATCCTCCATAAAATACATACACTTTCCTCATAAAATTTGGGGCAATCTAACAATTTGTTTTTGATTTTACCTATAGCAGTCATGCCATTAACAACCTACTTCGAAGGATACACAACTAGAGTGGGCCAAGGACTATCAAAAAGAATTTTACAATATGAAACATTCCTTATCCTCATTCATGCATAGAGAATAACATTCAACCATGCATATGACAATTTAATAAGGTCTCAAAACAAATAAATCATCTACTCTCTTCTTCTCCGAGGATCATACTAAGTCTAGAATGGCTAAAATCATGTACAAAATGACTATCATCACCTTTAATGGCCTCATTATCATAATAACTATTCATCACACTTTAAATCATGTCAATAAAACTTTTCTAAATGATCCATGGCCCGAGTTTTGCACTTACACTTCCTTGACCCAAAACTGCTATGTTCTTCTTTGTTGCACTTTCATCTTTACAAGCACTTTTTCTTAAATAACACTAAAAGTATTTGTTATCCCAAATTCACCACCCATGTTAATTTAGATAACTCACTATGAATGGAATTATCCATTCAAGTTATAGGAATTTTGGATGAACGTCAAATTCATCCCTAGGGATCACTAAGAAAAAAACCCAGGGTGGCTGGACCGAGTTGATCTTCATGAGCGGTGAGCTAGCAAGCCACAACAAATTGAGCTGATTGGGTTGTCCTGGCAAGTTGCAAGTGAGTTGTATGATGAGTGAGTTGTAGAGTGAATAAGACAAGTCATTATGGAACCGGGTGAGTAGGTTAGAAAATCACCCTAGTTAGACGACTAGGTTGGAAAATAGTTGGATGAATGGTTAGGCGAATGGGTTGGACGGTTCAAGGGTTTTTCTATGAATCAATGTACGAATAAGGTTTGATGGCGTCTAAAACCCTCAGGTTAGACGATATAAGGTTAGTTTCCTAGGTTGTTTGGGTCATAGGTTGGATGTATACATACAAGTTATATGGTCTTCCAACCTCCCGTAAGACGACCCATGGTGTAATGGTGGCAACCTTTAGGTTGGGCATCGCCACACAATGTACGAACTACATGTTGGATGGTGTCCAACCCCCAAGTTGGAAATTTGAGGTCAAGAGACACACAAGGTTAAATGTGCCATGTGGTTGGATAGCTCGGTTGTTGTATAGTGAGGTTGGATAGGTCACATGGATGGACGACATACGAGTCCCATGCAAGGCAAAGGTAGGTGGGTGAATGATAACTCAATAACCATATTTAATGTAGTATGGCACCCATGTATTCATTTGATAGAAGTACCCTCAGGAAGTGAATTTTTATGGGTGCCCATACCTCTTTAATGAGGGTAGGTTAGAAAATTTCCTATATAATGTAATCAACCCCCTCATTTTTGGAGAGACATTCTGGGAGCTGGGAAACTCTTGCAAAAATTTTCCTCAACTCCATTGAGCTGCGAGCCTTCTCTTGAGCCTGGAAATGTAATTATGCCTTTGTGCATCATATGTAATGGTCTGTGCATGTTTTAAAGCAATAAAAATCATGTTTTGTGGTGTTTCTTCAACCCTAGCTCATTTTTATTGTGTTTCTCTTACCTCTCCTTTGTGTTATTGTATTTTGTGTATCTATTTCTCACTTCCAAGTTCAAGTAGTTTTTTTCCATGTAGATTTGATGGCGAGTGGGAATTTAGGTTAGTGTCACACCTGGTTTGGCTTCTCCTAACTCTATCCTCCTCTTCCTCCCTCGAGTATAATATCTCACCCCCTCTTTTCAAGGTGCTATCACCCTTAGCTTAGGATTTCCCCATTTCATATATTTATAACCCTCTCTCTCCCTAGTCCCTTGGAATGGTTAGTTTAGGATTATTTGGCTACATTTTCCTTCTAGGAGTAGTTTAGTGCTAGTTTTAGGTAGAGAAATTTTCCTTCGTTGAGTTCCATCTCAAGTTCGCAGGTCCCGCAACTTGATAGATGGACCCATGTTAGCAAAATTGCACCGATTCCCACACACACGTGACATCAAATTAGGGGTGCTGTAATTTTGACATAACAATTTTGGCATGCAGTGGGATAGGTTTGAAGCACCTTACCACTTCACTTCATCAATTTTTATGTGCTCTTGGTGAAGGTTTCAACCTTTGGAGGCACTCTCAAGCATATCTGGTGACTCCACTGATTCAAGCAGCCCATCATCTCTAGTTGTAGATTTTTTTAATGTTTCCACTTCATCCATGGCTCTCCAAGGAGATTTTCCATTCCCTCATTTTAGTTCTAGTCCTCTTCACTTGTAGTAGTGGGATGTTATCCCCAAGGTGGCCCTGAAAAATCTACCTCTCTTCTATGGAAATGGAGATCAATCCTTGATTGATCACATTCAATATATTTCCAACCATTGTGCCATTCATGATGTCATAGAGGATAATGTTTTCCTTAGACTTCTGGTTTCATCTTTCAAAGGAAAAGCAAAATATTGGTACAATATTTTGGCTCCACAATCCATTTCCACATGGAATCAGTTGGGAGAACAACTTCACAACTGGTTCAAGGAGGATGCAGATGTTATTTTCCTCATGGAACATCTCAATAAAATACAACAGGATTCAATGGAATCCATTATGGATTTCAACCTCGATTCGCAAGGACCTAAACTCGAATCCTATAGGAATACAGACTCTATAGGGTATGGCATTCTTGTACTATTTGAGGTCATTTGATGCTAACTTAGCTATATTGATTCAGTATCTAGGGGTAACAATATTCCTCATGATGTTGTCATTGCATCCTAAGATGAGAAGATACTCATTTATGATGGAAAAAGAAAATCCATCCATATTGTTGTAGTCCCTCCCTCACCACCTCAAGTTATCCCTTCCCCACATGAAGACAATGAAAATCCATCATTCCTTGCTAAAATAAGGAATCCCCTTTCTTCCTTATCCTTCATTTGATGCCCCACAATTATTTTATGCCTATAGAATTCCCCCAAGTTTCACAAATATCTCTCCCATCTCCACCTGAGTACTTGCCAACTTCCTAAGCAATACATCAATATCCTTAGGAGTTATGGTATTTCATATGTTGTCCCTACCTTCTACCCAGTTATCACTAAACCAAGTTACCCTACAAGTATGGTAGAGAAAGAGATATGTTAGCTATCGGAGATAGGGATATTCCCATACAATGCCCCACATAGCAAGGCTTCAGGAATAATCATGTAGATTTTTCGGAGGCAACATATCGAGTAGAGTAAGGGTTATGTTCGAGTATCATTTGGCTTCCCTAAGTGATAAAATCATATCCCTTGAGCATCAAACACCTTGGCCTGAAGAGGAAACAATGCAAAGAGCCTCTTCCTTACACCTCTCCTCAACCATTCTCATCGAAGATGAAGTTTTGTTTTAATAGGTGACTAGTCCGATTGATTAGGAGGATGAGGAAATTAAAAATGTTCTCAAGAACAAGATAAATTAAACAACATAGTATACATATAATAAGGAATCTCAAATTAGCAAGGTCGAGGAGGAGAAAGTGTTTCTATACACTATTGGCACCCAAGGCCTTGATGAGGAGCAATTGCAGGTGAGTAGAGTTGTCATGCGAGATCATGGACTTGTTGAATCTTTGAGTGATCTCATGCAATGTTGGAACATCCCCAAGGTTTGGGACCTTTTCCCCTTGGGATGAAACTCCATTGTATATGATCACTTAGAGATTCAATGTGTGCATGATCCATGTGACAAAATTTTTGGCACACTGGTGGGATAGAGTTGGTACATCTCTTCATAATTGCATGAATCAAAGCACTTGGTGACTCCATATCTCTAGATTTCATATCTTAGTGTGTTAACATATGCTAAGAATTTGGACAAGAGGTTTTGCAATATGAGAAAAAAATTATAATCATATTGAGTTATCCTTGTCTCTTCTAAGAATAAGAAGAGGCATTTAAAACTCACCAATTAGATAATCACCACATATGGTTCATTCTACTCCTCCTTGTGGAAGGTTTCCTCCACCTAGGAACAATCAGCCTCTTGGTAGAATGGCCGGAACCAAGTATTTCATGCATTCAATACGGGAAACCCTATTAGCCCAACATGATCTTATACATGTTGTTACATGTAAAAGTATACCCTTTTATACATGGGAAACTCATATCACTCATGTGGAACATATTCTTGATGTGGCCAACATTTCCGTAGTTCATAATGTTACGTAAGACAATGTTGTGGTCAAACTCCTCACTACTTCCTTTGAGGGAAAATAAATTTAGTGGTTTCATTGGTTAGAGGCTGGAACTATTACAGCTTGGGACGAGTTGGGGAGAAGCTTTGCAAATAGTTCAAAAACAAGAGTGATCACTGTCACTCTTGGAACAACTCATTACCATAAAGAGAGGTCCCTAAGAATACATGAGCGATTTCAATTTCCAATTCCAAAGGAATTGAAATAGGATTTTGGTAGTCATAAATCCTTCTCTAAACAATGCATTCCTATACTATTTGTGAGCCTTGAACAATGATGTAACAGCTTATTATCAAATCCATGGGAGGGACAATATTACCTTATGCCCACAAAGTTTCCATAAGAGTGGAGAATTCCTTGATTCAAACTAGAAAGATAGCTCCATGATTGCCAATGTCATCATCTATGAATCTTACAAACACTTAGCCTACCATTTCTCCTATTCTAGTAGCTTCCAAGCAACCAGTTCAGTCTACCCCCACCCCTTAAAATGATCTATTTAAATTCAATTCACTGTTGTAAACTTTTGGGAATGAGATCATTGTAATCAAAAGGAAACAAATTCAATATAATCATCCCTACCAACCATAAAATCAGCAAAGCGATGTCAAAGCTAACCATCATCCTTTTCAAGGGAACAATCAGCCTCAAAACCAAGTTGCGAGTCAATATGTGAATGTCATACCTCCGAATTTTAGGAATCCTCTTGTTTCTAGTTCTTATAAAGCTATTGTATCCATCCAAAATAATCTAGTTCAAGATTATGAATGGTATTATCCTTGTTCTCAACCTCACAATCAAAATCTTTACCCTAATGGAGTTCTTAACCAGTCCCTTATGGTTCAAAGCATATATGCCCCTTCGAGCCAAAAATTTCATCTATGTAGGAAATAGAAGATCAACCAAAACACCTAAAAACAACTTTGATGAATTGGCAAGTAAATGATTTTTGCGGGTTGAATACAAATTCCTCATCGATGGTAGCAAATGCTCATTCTAAAAAGAGAGCAAATTGAACGTCAACCATCCAAAGCTGATAAATCATCCACTTCAAATCCTCGGCTACATGTGGTTATTGATAAAGATGTGGGAAAGAAATCACCAAAGACACATGCTAGCAAAGTTTTAAGGAAAGAAGGGTCTTTAGGTATCATGGTACCCAACAAGCACTTTCCAAAATATGATGATCAAATAAATGTTAGCAAAGTAAGAGAAATTCCCTTCGATATTGTAGAAAAAATGAAGAAGATGAACTTGAATGTTATTATGTGGGATGTACTCTCAAATCATTCTCAAATAAACTTCATCATGAGAAGTCAGAATATTTTTGGTACAACCGATGGATCATTAGGTCATGGAGCAATGATAAGTTGTGAGTTTTTACCAACCGAAGGGAAAATTATTCCTAAGACAAACAAACCACCACCATTATATATTTCTTTGATCATTGGAAATCATTTGCTACATAATTACATGATTGATTAAGTCGTGTCATGAGCTCGGTCATGCCCAAACAAATTGTAGATGTACTAGGCATAGCGGATGTACTAGGCATATAATATATACCGGTTGCAGAGGAGTTTTTCAGCTAGATGGTACAACCAAGTTAAAACTATTAGAGTTATCAAAGGACTTAAACTTACCATCCATGCATGCCCGAGTTTTTCATTTGCTTAAGAAATATCGATCATTGATGTCTCTCCTCTCTTTTTCGTCTCGCCTATCACGAGATTTCACTTGCCAAGATGGGTGGTTATCTATTAGTTGATTGGTCACATATGATTATCAGGACTCAATACATAACCAAAGTTACTATAAGGGTGGAACCAATCTACCATAATCATGTATAACCCTACATACTAGTCCTATAAATGGGAATTATACCATCCATGATCAAGAGGAAGAAGTTGTTGATCATGAACCAACCACTCTTGTGGAAGAAGTCCCCAATACTATGCTAGATGAAGTGAGTGGAGACCATCAATATGATCCCTATGTTGATGTATTGGTAGAGGAATAAGATGGTTTGCTACTTTTGGAAGATATGGAATTGGGCACATACTGCATCCACAAAGAAGGTGCGATCATACCACAACTTATCAAAACACAAAGCAATCCTAACAGGACTATGGAAATTGTTCTTCAATGGATCGAGGAGAAAGAATGGATATAGTGGTGGTGTTATCCTAATTTCTACGAGAAGGAGATAAATACTTATAATCTTTTTGGTTGCAATTCAGTTATACTAACAATGTTATGGAATATGAGGCCCTTATGCAAGGAATTCAGCTATCTCAAAAGAAGGGAATTAAAGCCTTGATTTTTTTTTTTTTTTTTGGAGATAGCGAGTTAGTATTTCATCTATTGACAACATGCAAAGCATCCAAGTATTATATTTTAATATCATACAAGAACCAAGTCCTGGATTTGATTGAAGATTTCAAAGCTTTTGGGATCCAAGGTTCTAGAAATCAAAACCAAGATGTTAATAGGCTTGTTATGATTGGCTCGTAATATGACATATTGGTTGATATAAAGAAAGAAGGGTGAAAATCTGTCAAAATGATGGTTTGACCTATAGTCCCCGATAATGTGAGTAGTTGGAAAGTGTTTGATAGTGACAAGTAAATTGTTATATTTCTATAAGAGGAGGCGAGTTTGGCACAAAATATCAATCCAAGTTATAAGACGTGTAGGTGATCAAATCATATAATTGAAAATAAACAAGCTACCAAAATGCTTAGTTACTCTAGAATCCATATTCAATTCGTAAAATATAGCCAAAAGACAAAGCTCTAATATGGTGGTCAAAGAAGAATATTTTGAGGAAGTTGAGGTAGATGTTATCCAAAATTCACCCCTGTAATTTTGATAACATGCATCAGAATATTCAAGTCCCAGGCACATTGATTGATTCAGAACAAACATCATGTTTCTGAGGTTCCCTCAGATTTTTTTCTAACTCCCCTGGCCGAAGAAGGAAGGAGCAAGCTCTAAAAAAATGTGAAAAGTTGCAGAAAGGCAAGTAGATTGATCCAGGAAAAATCGTGAAAATTGGCTAAGTCCTGCTCAAGGTCGCCTTTGGGACAATTGGAACGAATGTACGTGAAAGACGCGGATCGGCCGAAAAGCCTCCAGGCGGCCCGCTAAGCATTTGGGACAATCGGGCCAGAAGTACGCGGTGGGCGCGAGAAGCCGATCCGGCCGAAAGAGGAAGAAAAATGACTAACTGCTGAGCGGGACAGTTCGGGACATTTGGGACAAATGGATGTGAACCGGCCGGTTCGGCCGAAAAGAAGAACTTCCACACTAAACAGTTTGGGACATTCGGGCCGTAAAGACGCGAATCGGCCGGATCGGGCGAACCGGAAGAATTTGTCCCACGAAGCACAGGGACATTTGGGACAAATGGATGTGAACCGGCCGGTTCGGCCGAAACAAGAAACTTCAGCACAAGGAAAAGTGGGACAGATGGGACAAAAGGACGCGTGGGACGCGGATCGCCGAAGGAGCCGAAAGCCAATCAAACAGCGCCACGTGTCATCGGCCGAATGAGGGACAAGGAAGCCCATTTCGGGTGGATCGGAGGTTTATGTCCCAAACGGTTTGGGACATCCGGGACAAAAAGACGCGAAGGGCGCGAAAGAGCCGGTAGACCCGTCGACCAATCAACTCATGACACGTGTCACAAGGGAAAAAGTCAAAAAGTCAAAGGGTGAGTTTTGAAGGGTCAGCCCGAACCAATGGGATAGTGCCACATGTCCCACCTGGGACCCACAAGGAAATTTCAAAAAGAAAGCCCACCAAAGGCGGAGGAGAGAGAATCACGTGACTAATCAATGCGTGCCACGTGTTGTCCAGTGGCAAAGCGGAAAATATTTCAAAATCCGTTT
Organism: Taxus wallichiana var. yunnanensis; assembly: GCA_018340775.1. Classification (NCBI taxonomy): domain Eukaryota; kingdom Viridiplantae; phylum Streptophyta; class Pinopsida; order Cupressales; family Taxaceae; genus Taxus; species Taxus wallichiana. Next base: position 618,000,885 of record CM031242.1, on the reverse strand, counting down.
TGGTCTGTTCCGTGCCCTAAATCTTCAGATCGTCATATCTTTTGATCCAGAGCTCGGATTTGCACGTTCTTGATATCAACGGAAAGCTGTTGAAATTCTCTGCATGATTCTAGGATCAATCTCAAGTTTTGGTGCAGTCTAGAGAGAGAAAGTTCAGAAAAGTCTCTGGCACGTAGTAATGGCCAGAAGCGACGTTTCAACAACCAGTTTAATGCACATGGGTCGCATTCTCCTTCAGCACGGCCAGAAGTGACATTTCAGTGGCCAAATTAATGCACATGGGTCGCATTCTCCTCCAAATCGGTCAAAGATGGCAGAGTATGGGTTGGTAAGGTATCCCATGCCGTTTTAATGCATCTGCAGTCAATGAGGAATGGGCTTACATGTTTCCCCACGTTTCTGTCCCCTGGGCTCAACCCATGCAATGTAAAAAGCCAGATTTGGCTCATAAGATAAGTAGTTGTTCATCTTTTCTGCTCTACCCTCCCTTCTTTTCTTCTCTAGGGTTGAAAATGGAGTTCGAACCTCCTCCCTTGCTCTGTAATGGCATTTTTGCCTTTTACTATTGAAATGATGTTCTATGTAAACTTCTGGAGCAACAAAACATGTTTTGTGATGCATATGTCCATCCTTGCTCGTTTTTTGCTTGTTCTCTTCTTGCCTCTCTTCATTGCAGGTATTTGTGCATGTTTGAATGTTCATTGCAGGTTTGGAGCTATGTTCATGGAGTTTTGGGACATTTTTTGTGTGAAATCTATCCTTGGGCCTGTGATGCATCTGTCCATCCTTCCCATTGCTCACCTCTCTTTGTCCCATGGCAGTTTTGATAGATGTCCAACATTCTCCTTCTCTGGTGTATCACTGTTTTAGTGTAGGCTTTTGTTGTTTTTCCCTTCTCTCTCTCTCTCTGTCTCCTTGGCATGGTTAGATTAGGATTAGATTAGCTTGCCTGCACTGGAATAGCTTGTGGCAGGTAGTTTAGGAGCAGGAACCAGCCTTCTCTGGAGATTCCTCTCTCGGTTTCACAAGTCCCATGCTTGGAGAGAGGTTTCCATGTTGTGCAATCACACTGGATGCCTGAACATCAACCTAGAAGCCTGATGTGCATCCAGGGGTGCTGTGATTTTGCACTAACAGTTTTTGGCATGCCGGTGGGACATTAGAGGTCTTCCATTTCATCTTTTGCAGGTTGGTGTGTTCCTGTGAAGATTTCAGCCTTTGGAGGCACTTGCAAACACATCTGGTGACTCCATCTGATCAGCAACTCATTTCTGAAGTTGCAGACCTATTTTCCATCCTTTTACTTCCATATTTCTTTCCATCTCTTTCATTCTTTTCCATTCCATGAGGTTGTGCAATCATGACTTCATTTCCATCATGGAATTCACATCAACAACAGCAAAGATATTCCACCTCCAACATGTTTTACAAATCCTCCAAATTAGCCTTTTGAGCAGATTCAAGATCGGTATGCATACCCATATGAGCAGCAATGCCAAAGTTAGTTTGGCATGGATCTTTCCAAGAGCAAAAGTATGCATATAATAAAGACCATCAGATCCAAGACGCTGGTTTGTTGGAGAAAATCCAAAAGATGGAGGTAGAGATGGTGCAGTCCAGAGCAACAACTCAAATGAGAGCTTTCAGAATTGGTTGCAGGACTCCTTGTCCATGGGGAGGCCCTTTTCCAAGACACTTCAGCCCTCAAGAGAAGCTGGACTTCATGATAAAGATGCTGCCCAACTTGTACAATGGATAACAAATAGAGGCCTATACATTTGGTGTTGAACAACCTTGTCAATGGGTAAGTTCTACACCATCATCTGGTTTCTCTCTTCCCATTACTCAAGCAGCATCATCTCATTTGGACTTGCAAATTTTAAACTCTCCATCTGCTGTCCCAAATGTTGATCCCATGTCTCCACCTCTCAGTCTTCCACCTCATCTCAATTCTTCTTTCCTTTTTCCTTCTAAACAGTCATCCTCTCCACAAGAGCTAACAGAAACACCCCCTCCTCCAAAGAAACAAGAGGTTTCACTGCCTCCACCACCACAAAAAAATGTAAAATCGGTTGAGTTTCAACCCATTCCTCCTCTTGCATCCCCAATTCCATGTGGGGAAGAAGAAATTGAAAAAATCAGTCATCAAGGACAACAAGAGGAAGAGCCAAAAGAAAAGAAATGACAGATGACTTGAAGGTTTGGGCTGCCAAATTTGGGATGACAAAGATCCCCTTGATGGTTAAACCTACAGAAGAGGCTAAGGTTGAACAAATGGTGGTGAGGACTGATTTTGTTGAAGAAGAAGATCTTGCAGCCCCAACTTGTCCTCTAGAGCAGCAGATTGAAGAGTTTGACTTGACAAACTTCATGCTGGAGGAAGAGTTCAATCAAGAGCAAGATTGTCTTCAAACATTGGAGGAAGGAGAAGCTGCTCCAAATCCAAAAGAAGAGGAGCACAATCTAGCTGTGGAGGAGAAAAGTGCAGATCCAAAGGGTTTGAGCACAAAGCGGGTTATAGAAGAACCTTCAGCTTCTTATTTCTACTTCACCTCTCTCAAGTTCTAGTACTGAAGAGGAGTTTGATCTCTCAAACTCAATATTGGAGAGTGAAGGAAACCATGGTGGTCAAGTTACAGATCAAGAGGACGCCATGGAGGAAGTTGAACATTTGCAGCAGGACAGCAATGAGGCAGTTTACCTGTCTGATTTGGAGGACTATTTTGATGGAGAAGAGCCGGTTGAGTTTTCACCATTCTCTCTTTCATCATCCACATTCCAAACACAAGAGTCTGCTGTCATGAAGGAGAGCGTTCATTTGCAGCAGCCTGCATCTTATAGTAGCTCTTCGGAATCAAGATTGGAAGATTTTAATCTTTCATGTTCTTCATTGGAGGAAGAGAAAGGACAGAAGAATTCCACCATTTCTTCCACATCATCCATCCAAGAGGGTCTACAAGAAGACTCCACTTTTGGAGTTGAAAATCAGAGTTATGGGCATATCAAATGGATCAGACCTTGCCCAATCAGGTATTTGGCTTCATTGGAGCCAAAGGAGAAGCCACAACCAGTCATGCTCACTTCTGGGCATGAGGATGAGCTACAAAGTACCAAGGATCAGCTGCCATACCTCTTCAACCCAAATGCAGAGCAACTAAAAGAGGTATTGAATTTTCCTTCAGCTGATACCTTGATGATTTGTGTGGAATACCGCTTTTTTTTTTATTTTCCACTCATCCTAACAACCATGATCAGCTCCAAATCAATTGCATGGCTGCCAATTTTGAAGAAAGGAAGCTATTTCTCACAACCAGTTGCAGGGTTTGTTTAGCTTGCCTTTGCTTCTAGTTAGAGTAGAGTAGCTAGGTTTGCTTTTAGTAGAAGAAGTGCTTGTGCACACTCTGCATGTTCCATTTGGAGCATGTATGATTTTTAGTTCTGTACATAGTTTTGGTGTTGCTTGGTAAATTGATTGATTCGGGGCCAAAAATCATGTTCTTTAGAGTCCCCTCAAATATTTTCTAAGTTCCATGCATGAGAGGAAAAGAAGCAAGCTCACGAGAAAATGTGAAAAAGGTTGCGAGAAGGCAAGTAGGTTGATCCGGGAAAAAATCATAAAAATGACTAAGTCCTAGTCTAGGGGCGATCGGGACATTTGGGACAAAAAGGCCCGAACCGGCCGGCTCGGCCGAAGTAAGCACAAACACCCATGGCAACAGGGACATCTGGGACAAAAGTACGCGGCGGGCGCGAAATGCCGGTTCGGCCAGAAAAAAATTGGCTAAGCTTCTTTGAGAGGGGCGCAAAATGGGACAAGCGGGCCAAAAAGGCGCGAACCGGCCGAACCGGGTGAAAAAGGGCCAGACAGTCCAAAGCAAATGGGACAATCGGGCCAAAAAGGCACGAACCGGCCGAACCGGCCGAAAAGAGTCAAGTCAGTCCAGAAGCAAAGTGGGACAAGCGGGCCAAAAATGCCCGAAATGTCCGAATCGGCCGAAATAAGTCGAGAGGGTCCAAAATCAAATGGGACATCTGGGACAAATGGACGCGAAATGCCCGAACCGGCCGAAATGAGCACAAAGGGCCCAAAATCAAATGGGACATCTGGGACAAATGGAGGTGAAGTACGCGAAGGAGCCGAGAAGGAGCCGAGGACCAATCGAAAAGCGCCACGTGTCCTCACGGGAGAAAAGTCAAAAGGTCAAGGGCGAGTTATCGAGCACCGATCCGAACCAATGGGATAGTGCCACGTGTCCCAGTTTAAGGGCCCTGAAAATTCAAAGAAAGCCCGCCGAAAGGTAGGAGGAGAGAAATTGCTCGACCAATCGGCCGCACGCCACGTGTCGTCCCAGGTGGCGAAGCGCGGGAAAACATATTTTAAAAATTCGTTTTGATATACATTAGTGCCCTAAATCTTCAGATCGCCATATCTTTTGATCCAGAGCTCGGATTTCCACGTTCTTTATATCAACGGAAAGCTGTTGAGATGCTCTACATGATTCTGGGATCAATCTCGAGTTTTGGTGTAGTCTGAAGAGAGAAAATCGAGAAACAGCTCTGACGTGTGGTAATGGCCAGAAGCGACCTTTCAACACCGTTTTAATGCTAATGGGTCGCATTCTTCTTCTGCACGGCCAGAAGTGACATTTTAGCGGCCAAATTAATACAAATGGGTCGCATTCTCCTCCAAAATCACTCAAAGTGACAGGGTATGGGTTGGTAAGATCCTCCATGCCGATTTAATGCATCTGGCATTGATCATGAGGAATGGGCTTACACGTTTTCCCACGTTTTACGTCCCCAGGCTCGACCCATGCAATGTAAAAGCCAGATTTGGCTCATTTTTTAAAAAAAAAAAGGTTGTTCATTCTTTCGGCTCGGCCCTCCCTTCTTTTCTTCTCTAGGGTTGAAAATGGAGTTCGAGCCTCCTCCTTGCTCTGTAATGGCGTTTTTGCCTTTTACTAATGGAATGATGTTATGTGCAAACTTCTGGAGCAACAAAACGTGTTCTGTGATGCATCTGTCCATCCTCTCTCATTTTTGCTTGTTCTCTCCTTGCCTCTCTTCATTTGCGGTATTTGTGCATGTCTAAATGTTCATTGCGGGTTTGGAGCTGTGTTCATGGAGTTTTGGGACATTTTACGTGTGAAATCTATCCTTGGGCACATGTGATGCATCTGTCCATCCTTCCCATTGCTCACCTCTCTTTGTCCATGGCGTTTTGATAGATGTTCAACATCCTCCTTCTACAGTGTATCACCGTTTTAGTGTAGGCTTTTGCTTTTTTTCCCTTCTCTCTCTCTCTCTCTCTGTCTCCTTGGCATGGTTAGATTAGGATTAGATTAGCTTGCACCTGCTTTGGAATAGCTTGTGGCGGGTAGTTTAGGAGCGGAACCAGCCTTCTCTGGAGATTCCTCTCTCGGTTTCACAAGTCCCACGCTTGGAGAGAGGTTTCCATGTTGTGCAATCACCTTTGGATGCACGAACATCAACCTAGAAGCTGATGTGCGTCCGGGGTGCTTTGTGATTTTGCATCAACGGTTTTTGGCACGCCGGTGGGACCTTAGAGGTCTTTCACTTCATCTTTTGCGGGTTGATGTGTTCTGTGAAGATTTCAGCCTTTGGAGGCACTTGCAAACACATCGGCGACTCCATCGGTCAACAACCATCTCGAAGTTGCGAGACCTTCCTTTCCATTCATTTTCATTCATTTTCCATTCATCCTTCTTTCCATCTCTTTCATTCTTCCTCATTCTTTGAAGTTGTGCAATCATGACTTCATTTCCATCATGGATTTCATATCAACAACAGCGGTATATTCCACCTCCAACAGTTTTACAAATCCTCCGAGATCAGCATGCATATTCATATGAGCAGCGATGCCGGTGCAAATCGGTTTGGCTATGGAGCTTTCAAGAGCAAGAGTATGCATATAATGAAGACAATCGGATGCAAGATGCTGGTGCATTGGAGAAAATCCAAAAGATGGAGGTAAACATAGTGCGATCCGGGCTCGAGCACAAATGAAAGCTTTTGGAATCGGTTATGGAGCACCTGTCCATGGGTGGGACCTTTTCGCATTCTGACCCTCAGGAGAAGCTTGACTTCATGATTGCAACGCTGCCTTTGCTTGCAAAGTGGATTGAAGAAATAGAGGTGTATGAGAGAAGTATTCAGCAACCTTGTCAATGGGTAAGCACACCATCTCATGCCTTTCCTTTTCCTCTTTCCCAATCTGTTTCATTTCAGCAGTGTCAAGTTTCAAACCCTCCATCTGCTGTCCCAAGTGTTGAATCCATTTCTCCACCCCCCAGTCTTCCACCTCATCTCGATTCTTCTTTCCTTTTCCCTTCCAAACAGTCATCCCCTCCACAAGAGCTAACAAAAATACCCCCTCCTCCAAAGAAACAAGAGGTTTCACTGCCTCCACCACCACAAAAAAGTGTAAAATCGGTTGAGTTTCAACCCATTCCTCCTCTTGCATTCCCAATTTCATATGGGGAAGAAGGAATTGAAAAAATCAGTCATCAAGGACAGCAAGAAGAGGAGCCCAACAGAAAAGAAATGATAGATGACTTGAAGGTTTGGGCTGCAAATTTGGGATGACAAAGATCCCCTTGATGGTTAAGCCTACAGAAGAGGCTAAGGTTGAACAAATGGTGGTTAGGACTGATTTGGTTGCAGCAGAAGAAGAAGATCTTGCAGTCCCAACTTGTCCTCTAGAGCAGCAAATTGAAGAGTTTGACTTGACAAACTTCATCTTTGGAGAAGGAGTTCAATCAAGAGCAAGATTGCCTTCAAACATTAGAGGAAGGAGAAGCTGCTCCAAATCTAAAAGAAGAGGAGCACATCTAGGCATGGAGGAGAAAAGTGCGAGATCCAAGGGCTTTGAGCACAAAGCGGGGCTACGGGAGAACCTTCGATTCTTCTTTCCACTTCATCTCTCTCAAGTTCTATTGCTTGAAAAGGAGTTTGATCTCTCAAACTCAATATTGGAAAGTGAAGGAAACCATGGTGGTCAAGTTGCGAGATCAAGAGGACACCATGGAGGAAGTTGAACAACGAGCGGCGGGACAATGACAATGGCGGTTTACAGTCGATTTGGAGGAATGTTTTGATGGAGAAGAGCCGGTTGAGCTTTCACCTTTCTCTCTTTCATCATCCACATTCCAAACACGAGAGCTGCTGCTGCCATGAAGGAGAGCTTTCATTTGCAGCAGCTTTGCATCTTACTGACAGCTCTTTGGGATCAAGATTGGAAGATTTTATCTTCCATGTTCTTCATTGGAGGAAGAGAAAGGACGAGAAGAATTTCACCATTTCTTCCACACATCCATTCGAGAGGGTCTACTGAAGACTCCATTCTTGGAGTTGAAAATCAGAGCTATGGGCATATCAAGCGGATCGGACCTTGCCCATCAGTATTTGGCTTCATTGGAGCCAAAGGAGAAGCCTGACCAGTCATGCTTGCTTGAGCATGAGGATGAGCTACAAAGTACCAGGATCAGCTGCCATACCTCTCGATCCAAATGCGAGCAACTAAAAGAGGTATTGGATTTTGATTGATACCTTGATGATTTGGATAGAAGACCAGACTTCTTGTTGATTTTCCATCCATCAAACAGCCATGATCGAGTGCGAATCAATTGCATGGCTGCCAATTTTGAAGAAAGGAAGCTATTTCTCACAACCGATTGCGGGGTTTGTTTAGCTTGCCTTTGCTTCGATTAGAGTAAGTAGCTAGGTTTGCTTTCGGTAGAAGAAGTGCTTGTGCACACTCTGCATGTTCCATTTGGGGCATGTATGATTTTCAGTTTGTACATAGTTTTGGTGTTGCTGGTTTGCTCTTGCAGTTCATTTCGGTGGCATCTTGGTGAAGACACTCTCCGGGTTGATGGGTTTCCAAGTGGCTCGGAGGAGGTTTTCAAAGTTCGAGATCGGTTGCGGGTTGCGACTCATGACTCCATGCCCAATGGATGCTTGAGCTCTTGATCATTCATCTAGCGAGCGATGACCCCATTGAGTCATGGCTGTTGTCAAAATTTCACCCCCACAGGTAATTTTGATAACATGCATCGAATATTCAAGTCCCGGGAAAATTGATTGATTCGGGGCCAAAAATCATGTTCTTTAGAGTCCCCTCAAATATTTTCTAAGTTCCTGTCGAGAGAGAGGAAAAGAGCAAGCTCGAGAAAATGTGAAAAAGGTTGCGAAGGCAAGTAGGTTGATCCGGGAAAAAATCATAAAAATGACTAAGTCCTAGTCCTAGGGCGATCGGGACATTTGGGACAAAAAGGCCCGAACCGGCGGCTCGGCAAAGTAAGCACAAACAGCCCATGGCAAGCAACGGGGACATCTGGGACAAAAGTACGCGGCGGGCGCGAAATGCCGGTTCGGCCAGAAAAAAATTGGCTAGCTAGCTTGAGAGGCCAAAATGGGACAATCGGGCCAAAAAGCGCGAACCCCGGCGGAACCGGGCGAAAAAGGGCAGAGCAGTCAAAATCAAATGGGACAATCGGGCCAAAAAGGCGAACCGGCCGAACCGGCCGAAAGAGTCAAGTCGATCCAAAGCAAAGTGGGACAAGCGGGCCAAAAATGCCGAACCGGCCGAAATCGGCGAAATGAGTCGAGAGGTCCAAAATCAAATGGGACATCAGGACAAATGGACGTGAAATGCCCCGAACCGGCGAAATGAGCACAAAGGGCCCAAAATCAAATGGGACATCAGGGACAAATGGAGGCGAAATGCGCGAAGGAGCCGAAGGAGCCGAGGACCAATCGAAAGCGCCACGTGTCCTCACGGAGAAAAAGTCAAAAGGTCAAGGGGCGAGTTATCGAGCACCCGATCCGAACCAATGAAATGGCCCACGTGTCCAAGTTTAAGGGGCCCACAAGAAAATTTCAAAAGAAAGCCCGCGAAAGGTAGAGGAGAGAGAATTGCTGACCAATCGGCACGTGCCACGTGTCGTCCAGGATGGCGAAGAAGCGGGAAAACATTTTAAAATCTCGTTTTGATACATTTAGTGCCTAAATCTTGAGATCGCCATATCTTTTGATCGAGCTCGGATTTCCACGTTCTTTATATCAACGGAAAGCTGTTGAGATGCTCTACATGATTCTGGATCAATCTCGAGTTTTGGTGCAGTCTGAAGAGAAAAATCGAGAAACGGCTCGACGTGTGGTAATGGCGAGAAGCGACCTTTCAACAACCGTTTTAATGCTAATGGGTGCATTCTTCTTACGCACGGCCCGAAGTGACATTTAGTGCGCCAAATTAATACAAATGGGTCGCATTCTCCTCCAAAATCACTCAAAGTGGCGGGTATGGGTTGGTAAGATCCTCCATGCTGATTTTAATGCATCTGGCATTGATGAGGAATGGGCTTGCACGTTTTCCCATTTTTACGTCCCTGGCTCGACCCATGCAATGTAAAAGCCAGATTTGGCTCATTTTGAAAAAAAAAAAAAAGGAGTTGTTCATTCTTTCGGCTCGCCCTCCCTTCTTTTCTTCTCTAGGGTTGAAAATGGAGTTCGAGCCTCCTCCCTTGCTCTGTAATGGCGTTTTTGCCTTTTACTAATGGAATGATGTTCTGTGCAAACTTCTGGAGCAACAAAACGTGTTTTGTGATGCATCTGTCCATCCTCTCTCGTTTTTGCTTGTTCTCTCCTTGCCTCTCTTCATTTGCAGGTATCTATGCATGTCTAAATGTTCATTGCAGGTTTGGAGCTGTGTTCATGGAGTTTTGGGACATTTTCTGTGTGAAATCTATCCTTGGGCCTGTGATGCATCTGTCCATCCTTCCCATTGCTCACCTCTCTTTGTCCCATGGCAGTTTTGATAGATGTCCAACATCCTCCTTCTCACAGTGTATCACCGTTTTAGTGTAGGCTTTTGCTTGTTTTTCCCTTCTCTCTCTCTCTCTCTCTGTCTCCTTGGCATGGTTAGATTAGGATTAGATTAGCTTGCACTGCTTTTTGGAATAGCTTGTGGCGGGTAGTTTAGGAGCGAGGAACCAGCCTTCTCTGGAGATTCCTTGGATGCACGAACATCAACCTGCGAAGGGCGCAAAGAGCCAAGCAGACTCCGTCGACCAATCAACTCATGACACGTGTCACAAGGGAAAAGTCAAAAAGTCAAAGGGCGAGTTTTGAAGGTTCACCAACCAATGGGATAGTGCCACGTGTCCCAGCTGGGGCCCACAAGGAAATTTCAAAAGAAAGCCCACCGAAAGGTAGAGGAGAGAGAATCACGCGACCAATCAATGCGTGCCACGTGTCGCCCGTGGCGAAGCGCGAAAATATTTCAAAATCCGTTTTGAGTGCATTAGCGCCCTAAATCTTCGGATCGTCATATCTTTTGATCCAGAGTCCGATTTGCACGTTCTTGATATCAACGGAAAGTCATGAAATTCTCTACATGATTCTAGGATCAATCTCAAGTTTTGGTGCAGTCTAGAGAGAGAAAGTTCAGAAACGTCTCTGCACGTAGTAATGGCGAGTATGACGCTTTCAACAACCGATTTAATGCACATGGGTCGCATTCTCCTTCAAAGACGCCGTTTAAGTGACATTTCAAAGGCCAAATTAATGCACATGGGTCACATTCTCCTCCAAATCAGTCAAAGATGGCGAGTATATGGTTGGTAAGGTATCCCATGCCGTTTTTAATGCATCTGCAGTCCAATGAGGAATGGGCTTACATGTTTCCCACGTTTACACGTCCCCCGGCTCGACCCATGCAATGTAAAAAGCCAGATTTGGCTCATAAGATAAGTAGTTCATCTTTTCTGCTCTGCCCTCCCTTCTTTTCTTCTCTAGGGTTGAAAATGGAGTTCAAACCTCCTCCCTTGCTCTGTAATGGCGTTTTTTGCCTTTTACTATTGAAATGATGTTCTGTGCAAACTTCTGGAGCAACAAAACATGTTTTGTGATGCATCTGTCCATCCTTGCTCATTTTTGCTTGTTCTCTTCTTGCCTCTCTTCATTGCAGGTATTTGTGCATGTTTGAATGTTCATTGCAGGTTTGGAGCTGTGTTCATGGAGTTTTGGGACATTTTCTGTGTGAAATCTATCCTTGGGCTCGTGATGCATCCTGTCCATCCTTCCCATTTCTCACCTCTCTTTGTCCCATGGTAGTTTTGATAGATGTCCAACATTCTCCTTCTCTGGTGTATCACCGTTTTAGTGTAGGCTTTTTCTATTTTTCCCTTCTCTCTCTCTCTCTCTTTGTCTCCTTGGCATGGTTAGATTAGGATTAGATTAGCTTGCTTTGCACTGGAATAACTTGTGGCGGGTAGTTTAGGAGTAGGAACCAGCCTTCTCTGGAGATTCCTCTCTCGAGTTTCACAAGTCCCACGCTTGGAGAGGTTTCCATGTTGTGTGCAATCACACTGGGATGCCTAAGTGATCAACCTAGAATCTTGATCTCGCATCCAGGGCGCTGTGATTTTTGTACTAACAAAGAGAAAATGAAAAGTTTCTCAAGATTAGAAAAGTATGCACTCCCAAAGAAAATAATCTTTCATCGAATTTGTCAAGAGTATCTTGACATTTTTGCATGGAGCTATAAAGGCCTCGCATGATTTTGATCTAGGTCTAGCACAACAAAATATCAAGCCGGATCCTTACGCCAATCGAGTTCATTAGAAACCTAGGCTAATTAATCCCACAATTGAGCCACCAATGAGAAAGGAGCTTACCAAACTCATTGAGGCTCGTATAATTTTTACTATCAAGCATTCATCTCGGGTAGCCAATCTGGTCATGTAAGGAAGAAGAACGAGAAATTCAGCTATGCGTGGATTTCATAGATTTGAACTGTTCCTCGTTGAAAGATTATTATCCTCTTCCGTCAATGGAATGGATTCTCCAAATAGTAGTAGGAGAAAAATATTTTCACGTATTGATGGATATTCTAGATATAATTAGATCTTGTTTAAAGAATCGATCGGTTCAAGGCAATATTCACTACTAAGTGGGGTATGTATGCCTATAAAAATACCATTTGGATTATCCACTTTTGGTGCTTCTTTCCAAATATCCATGGACATGAAATTTCAGGGACTAATCAATGATATAATCTTGGTTTACCTTGATGTTATAATTTTATACTCTAAGCATGTAAAAGATCATGTCACACATCCAAGGAAAGTTTTCTAAAGGTGTAGGGAATTTGGGGTTTCACTCAATCCTAAGAAATGTATTTTTGTAGTGTACTAAGGAGGAAGTTGTTGGGGCATGTTGTTTCAAAGTGGAAGGACTGTCAATCGATCTAGCTAGGATTCATTTGATTATGTATTTATCTCTCCCAAGTCACAAGAAGGGTCTCTAGATTTTTCTTGGAACCATAAATTTCATGTGGAGATTCATCCCTCAATTCAAGCATTGACTTAACCACCGATAACCATGTTGAAGAAGAATATGCCTTTCTCATGGACAAAGTAAAGGAAAGAGAGTTTTTAATCCATTAAGATATAAATTTATCAAGATCCCACATTGATGAACGCTTAGGTTTGATAAATATTTTATTATTTATGGTTTTGTAGGTTAAGAGAGCACTTTAGGTATCCTCACCCAACAAAATAACGAATCGATGGAACAACCAATTTCCTTCTTTAGCCAATCCCTAAAATATTATGAGATAAACTATTCATTTGTTGAGAAACAAGTCTTTTCTATCATTTGGTATTTGAATAAGTTCAGACATATGTTATCCAATAACAAAATTCATTTAATGGTGTCTCATGCAGGAGTTAAATAATTTTTTCTATAAAGACATGAATGAAAAATGTGTTGAATGGGTTACTAAACTTATGGAATATGATGTACACATTAATATCACTAAGCTCGTTAGGGGTAAGGGTATATGTTAACAATTAGCTATAGATTTGGAGATACATATTGAAAAAGACACAGTGTTCTTGAATGAACCTCGGAAAATGACCAAAGTTGATTGGTTTTAAAAGATTAAAAAAATTCTTCATCGTAGGGGTATATTTTCTCGACATGGATAAAACTCAAAGGAAAAGCTTCCATCTTTAATCTGTTCCTTATGTTTTGGTGGATAATGTTATTTTTGTAGATATTTAAATGGTGTTCTACTTCGATGTTTAGTACCAAGAAGGATAGATAGGATTTTTCAACAATTTCACAATGGTTTATCTGGAGGGCATTATTTTGCAAGGACTACCGCTATGAAGATCATGAGGGCTGGTTACTATTGGCTAGATTTATTTAAGGATACTCATTTCTGGGTAAGAAAATGCAAGGAATGTGTTTTTTTCACAAGAAAATAGAGATTGGAAACCCTTCCTCTTCACCCAATTCAGGTTGACCAACCTTTTGTCTAGTGGGGATTAGATTTCATCGAATGCTTAATCCTCCATCTAGTGATGGACATAAATGGGTTCTCACTACAACAGAATATTTCACTCACTAGATGGAAGCCATGGCACTGAAATAAGGAAATGAAAAGGTTATTCTTGATTTTCTGGAAGGAATAATGACACATTTTTGTGTTCCATTTACAATAATTTTAGACAATGAAATGGCATTTCTAGGTTTGAAATTAACTAAATGGTCAAGAATGGGGTTTATCTTAAAACTTTATCAAATTACTATCAACATGGAAATGGATTAGCCGATTCTAGTAACAAAAATCTCATACAGTATCATCAAGCTTACAATGGAAACCAATCAAAGAACTTGGCACATTCATCTTAAAACTGCCTATTTTTGTGTTTCGTTTATAATAATTTTGACAATGAAATGGCATTTCCAGGTTTGAAATTAACTGAATGGGTTGTGAAGAATGGGGTTTATCTCAAAACTTCATCAAATTACTATCCACAGGAAATGGATTAGTTGATTCCAGTAACAAAAATCTCATATGGATCATCAAGCATACAATGGAAACTAATAGAAGAACTTGGCACACTCAACTTAAAACCGCCCTATGGGTGGACCAGATCACACCCAAAAGAGATATTGAAAATTCACCATTTTTTTCTAGTATGTTGAAGGGAATAAATGCTCCCACTCTCTCTAGAAATAACTTCTTTGAATTTTCATATCAACTGGAACACATGGAAAGTGATTCAATGATATTCGGGTATTCCAAACTAATGGATCTAGAAGAAACAAGGAAAAAGAAGAAGACTCTAAAACAACATAAATCTTAGGTTAAAATATCTTTCGACAAAAGGGCATGCAACAAAGAGTTCCATGAAGGAGATTTTTTTATCATATGGGATGTTGACAGATCCAAGTTGGGTATGCATGATAAATTTGACTCCCATGGAGTGGACCATATATTATCACAAGTTGCAAAGAAGAAAACTAATTTTTCTTATCAAGACTCAATGGAGAAGAATTTCCCATCCATGTGAATGATCTCAAAGATTTATTTTGACAAAAAAATTTGCATTTGTATAGTGTTTGTTTTTCCGCTTCCTCCAAGTGCTTCGCATTTGTGATGTTTATTTTTCTTTGTTTTTATTTGGTGTGTTTTGAACATTTTATTTTTAGGAATATTTTACCCAATGGTTTGTATAAGGCTATTGGCCTAACGCTTAACAAGAAAGCATTCCCTAGAGATCGCTAAAAATGTTAACTAATAAAATTTACCGTAACAGAAGGTGTTGTAAAAAAATCAAAATTCCTTGAATTCTTCTCACCTAAACATGCTTTTACAATGCCAAAGTTTTCTGAAACTCCAAACTCAGAATTTTCAAATTTTGGATTTTACGGGTTTTTTCTCTTTTCATATTTTTTAGATTATGAAATAAAATTTTGATTTAGAGTTCTAAACTCTGAAAGCCTGAAAGTCTAAAATTTCAAACTTTCGACTTTCAAGTTTTGGAAATGTCTTTGGCATTTTTATTATTTTTGTTTCAAAGTTTTAAACTCTAAAAGCCCGAAAGTATGAAATTTTGAAACTTTGGACTTTTAGGTTTTGGATTCTCACGTTATTTTTGTGGATAATTTCACTCTAGAGTTTGAAGTCTGAAACTACGAACTTCAAATCTTAGAACTTTGGACTTTCGATGTTTTAGACTTTGTGTTTCACATCAAATGATTGCACTTCATTTTGAAGTTTCAACGGTTCTGTAATTTCGGACCTTCCACAAACATTTAATTTCCAACAACCCCAATTATGTCAACTTCCAAGCATTAATTCCATCATTTCCTATATAAACTCAAATTTTTACCTATCATTTTCACTTGGATTTTTCTCTAACACTCTAATTTTACCGCACCATTTTATACTTTCAAGGCATCATTTTCAAGGTAAATGTTTTTAAGTTATTTATTTTTTGGATATCATAAATCGGGGTTTTTGTTTGTTTGTTTTTTTATTTTTCCCTATTGTTATTTTCTTGCTTGACATGGAAACATTTATCATCCGTTGTTCATCCTTTAACCATTTCATCTGATTCTTTTCTCAATACTACAAACTTCAATTCATGTAGGCATCTAGTTTTATCAATTCCAAGAATTATGCAACCATTTCTGCTTGAGATCTTCATAACATTTAATTTTCATTTTGTGCCCTTTGACAATTTTGGAGGTCATAGTTTTGGGTTTTTGGAGGACATAATTTTGGAGGTTAGATTTTGGAGTTTTAGATTTAGCAACAACTTCTTAGTTTCAGGATTTTGGGATTCTGAGTTTCAAAGATTCACTTTTTTAGGGTTTTGGTACTATGAAGAGTTTGGGATTTTAGAGGTTTGTACTTCAGGGTTTAATCCTTTTGAAATTACCATTTTCAAATTTTCAGACTTCAGGATTTCGAACCTTTACGGTTTCTTACAAAATTTCCAAAGACTATTCAGATTTTGAATTCTAAATTAATGTCAACTTCCTCATCAAAGGGAAAAGGATAGATGAATTACACATTCTCAAGAGTTACTCCTCACTCATGCCTATGTTAGAATTTGGGGAATATTGGAGATACTGACCTTGGACAAATAGATTTTTAGAATTCTAGGAAAGATTAAAATCCCCTAATAAGAAGCCTTGGATGCAGGCCATATTCAACAAAGGCTCACTCTCGTTGTGGGTTTTCCTTCATCCATGCAAGATCCCAATTTTGTCTTAGCTACAATAGCATATTTTGATAAGGATTTTGAATTGGTTAAGGATGATGATGGTAAGGTCATAATTAGGCTAGACACTAATTTCTTTGAAGATTTATTTAAACTTCCAAATGTTGAAGGATATGCAACAATTTCACTAGAAGCTACAATTGAACATTGGGATAAATAAATTGAACCATGTACAAAGGTCATAATGAAGATTTACTCAACCAAGAATGTCATTAAGCTTACTAAAAAAATATTCTCGCTCAAACTTCATCCAGGAAGTAAATGATCTTATTGTATTATTGAGTAGAGTTTTGGGTCTCATTTTGGAAAAGGAGTTTCAAGAATGGATCTTCCTCTATATTTCTATTGTCAAGAAGAATAAGAAATTCATACAATGGGGGGAACATATCAGCAGCTCAATATGTTTTCAATTGAGCAATGTTTTGACTTCTAAACACTTCTTCATGACTTCCTTCCTTGTTTATGCTGCCAGATGCCATGGGAAATTCAATGGTTTGAACACAAAAGGTGTTAGGAGTGTGTCAAATATTTATAAATAAAATCCTCAAATTACAATGGAAGAAGGAAACAAACATTTCGTAGAGTCAATGATGCCTTTTTTATGTCCTTTATCATTTTGATAAAAAATTATATAATCAAAGAATTTATGATGACATTTTAAAGAGGTAAGGGAATGGGAGATATTTATATTCAATTTCAAAATTCACATACATCGTGATTCCCATTTCTTGGGTGCCCTTAACAAATTACCAAGATGTCCTACCGATAAATGGGTTTTATTAGAATTGGTTCGAAAATTGTTGGATTATCACAAAATTCAAAATAAATGACATAAGGTGGGAATCTAGTTTCCTATTTTAGTAGTAATGTAATCATGTGCCATTATTTATAAAGAGAAGAATGTGGATGGAGAAATGTCTGAAGTTACTTTGCAAACTTTCCATCCCATAACCAAATTTGATTACTAGGGTAAGTTTAGTGAAACAGGATTGGCCAATTCTCACATGCCTCAGCTAGAGGATATTTGGATTCATTATCGGGATGAGGTTATCATTAGACAACGAGAATATGAAAGGTTGACTTTGAATGAGGTTAAACAATTTGGTATTATGGATATTCTAGAAGGAATGGAGGATGATGATGAAGTATAGGATCCATTGTACAGGAACAATAATGTTTCTAATCAACCTTTTCCATGGATCAATTCATACTAGGAAGAACATTCCAATACTAAGGAAAGGGTGGGGCCCATTATACAAAGGAAAAAGACTATTGAAGTTAGTGATTCTCCAAAAAGTTGTGTCACAAGACTTTCCACCCCCTTCTTCATTACCATTATCACTATCTTCACTACACTTTCCCTGTCATTATCCACCACTCCTCGACTCACCTCTAATTTTCCATCCCCATCCATGGCCCAAGTGTTTTCATCCCTTCCTATCCTCTCAGTAGGAGAAATGATTGGGTCTCTAGTTTCCACTCCATTTTCTAAGAGTTTTCATTTCCTTCCATTTCCACTTCTAGTCTTGTTGCATATACTTTCGAGGCTATTATCACTTCCACCAATTCTATCATAACCACCTCCATTTAATTTTCAATTGATATTACCAGTGCTATTGTTTTATCTAGTGCTCCAGGTGTTCTTAACCAACCATGCCACTTTCATCTACATCTACTATACCTGAATGGCTATATCGCCAAACCCCAAAGCAAAAGAAAAAGGTGCCTCTTGTACATGTGATAGATCTGAGATTTTTGGAACCTACTCAAGATATAGGCCAAATAACCAAGGATCATCTCTATTTTATTGATAAACCAATCAGGGAGAAAGGGTTATGGAAATTTCATTGAGGGGAAAAGTAAAGAAACTATTACAATAGCAGACTATCATATCTCTAGGTTTTCAATTAGGAAGACAACACGTGAAGGCACCAAATAGGATGTTCAAGTGGGCATTAGAAATTTTTCGAGAAGTATCATAAATATAAATCTTCCAAAGATGAATTGAATTCAAAAGTTAAACAACTCACTAGTCTATTAAGGAAAGTAACACAACCCACTCCAGCCTACGATGCTTTAGCTATAATCGATCGATCGCTTCTTCTAGTTTAGATGATATTTCATATCATGAAATTGAGAAGATAGGTCAAAAGGGAATATCAATGGATGGATGGATAGAATGTATGCTTTAGGAAGTTAATCCTTTGATTAAAATAGTTGTTGAGTTGTATAATGATTTACAAACTGAAAGAACTTCTATTCGTAGGATAGATGAAATCCTCTCGAGGATAACATTAATTTGAATTTAAATTTGACTATATGGAGTGAGATTAGAGATGTGGACCCAAATTTACTCCTTCAAGAAGGAGTAATTGATGATATTTCTAATTTTTTGAGTTTCAAAAGGCTATGGAATTTAGATCCCAGGTGTTGCAAGATTTGATTAAGAAATTGGATGATAAATGCATGGAAATAATGGATGGTCTAAATGATATTTCAGAAGAGTTTGATAATATCAATTGCAAATTTTTCAATGAGAATATTGATGCTCTTCCAGTGGACCAAATTAAATCAAATTTCAAAGATTTGGTAACGAAAGATGATGAAGTAACTAAAAATTTCAATAGCGATTCAATTTACAGGTTAATCTCGTGTCGAATTCCATAAGTTAGTCAAGAAAGCGGTGATTAAGTTGAAAAGGTTACCAATAAAATTTTTGAGGGAGATTTATATAGCAGACGTGGTAAATAATTATGCATGTAGACTAGAGGAGAAGGAAGTATAGGAATCATCAAATGTTTCATTGATTACAAACACACCGATGACTATGTGGGAAGAATATCAATGGAAAACCAAACAAGAGAAAGATGATACAGATCCAAGCTAGGCCAAGTGGCCATGATTGGGATTGTTCCAAGATCTGAATCAGCTTAAGATTTCAGGTTGAATTAGTCAAACCTTTGCAAAAACTTTACTATTTTTATGGGAGTCTGTTACCTTGAACTTATTACACTCTATTTTTAGTAATTTGTTAGTTAGGGTGTAGGCTGTAATGGATCAACCTCTAGAACTTATAAATAGTTAAATGCATTAAGTTTATGTAGACATATAGATCATTTGGAGAAGTTACTCTTCAAGCTTGGAAGATTTATTCATATACTTTGAGCCTTTCAGTTATATTCGTAACAATATTTTGTCGTGAAAATTATGGTTTATTGTGTTAATAATTGATCATTTTATAGCTTGTGAATGTTTAATTCCTTGATGTGATTAGTTAATATGCACTTATCCTAGTTATCTTATTTCAATTCATGTTAAAAGTGATATAGTTACTTTGAATATCAGTTTTGGAAAATATATTTCCTTTCTCTTACAAAGTTACATTATTATTTATAGTCATGGATAAAGAAATATTGAAAGACATGTGCATAACATATATTATTGTGAGGAGTTGATTCTCGCATTTAAGTAGGTCTATCTATTCAATATACTTGGTGCATCACCTTATTCTTCTTTTTTGTTATCTCCGACTTTAATCCCATCAGTTTATTAGATTAGAATTATTTTCAAATGTTTTAGCCTTGTATATTGATCTTAAATCAAGTGCTCCAAGTTTCAAAGGAATTCGGCCTTATCTCGGAGGTTCATGCCAAGGTGACAAGGTCCCACACCTTTGGGATGTTCCAATGTTTCATGGATCACTCGGATATTCAATGGGTGCATTATCTCGCTTGATAACAAGAAGGACATTCCTACATAATGCAATGATCCTCATTGTTATGCTTGTTTATAACTAATAGCACTTTTATCTCAAGATCATGACGGATTAGGGAATGAGGAGACCCACGGAATGCCAAAGTGACCACCAAAGTGGAAACAAAGTTGTTTGTGGAGGCACAAAAATCATGGATCATCCTATAAACAATCATATTCGGAAGAAGATCTGCATGAGAACCCTATTTGTGGGGCCGAGAAACAAGTGAGCGGGAAAATAACAAGGATCAGTGCCTTGCCACGATCATGTTCAATCTAGAGCAAGGGTTAGAGTTTCCACCAACCATGTTCAATCTAGAGCATGGGGATGATTTTCAATGCACTGTGGGTCGGTAGAAACACCTCCAAAAATATAGATCATACAAGGAGGTATTTTATTTGTTTGTTGATACCTTGGTAGGTTGGGTGGAAGATTGTCTCTATGTCAATCTCTTATCCATGACCATGCCCATTGTCAAATCAGTTGCATGGTCTAAAATTTTGAGGAATGGGAGTTATTTTGTGTTGTCATTGTTAGGGTTTGTGTGAAGTTTCCCATTCCTCTGGTTAGAGTAGAGTAGGTAGGTTTTCTTCAAAGCATAATAAGTGCTTATGCACACTCGCAAACTCCACTTGGGGTATGTATGATTTTATCCTTTGTACATAGTTTTTGGAATAGTTTTTTTCTCTCAGATAGTGCATTTTAGAAGTGGTAGTGTTAATAGTGGAAATCAGATTTTGGGGTAGTTTTCAAAGTGCATATTTTCAGCCCCAACAAATCAGTCGCAGATTCGTAGAGATCTTTGTGCTTTTTCCTTGGTAAAATTTTCAGTTTTGAGCAATTACAAGTTCATCAGAAAATCCCAAAATCATCTTTAAGAGTAGGCCAAGGAGTTTCTAGCTCGATGCTAAGTTCATAAGAGTATAGGGGACAAGTTTTCAAAAGGAACAAATCAATCTTAAAGGTTAGGCTTGAATCCATGCCTAATGGATGATTCAAGGCTATTGGTCTCTTCATCTAGTAGGAAGATGTCCCCAAGAGGTCACCAAATTTTATCCAAAATTCACCACCCAGGCTTAATTTAGATAACTCACTATGAAAAGACTTAGCCATTCAAGTTTAAGGATGTGTGGATGACCATTAAATTCAGCCATAGGGATCGTAGAGAGAAAAAACCCCGGGATGGCTCAACTGAGTTGATCTTCATGCACGGTGACTTCATGCGAGTCACAAAGAACCGAGATGGCCAACTTGTTTGTAGAGTTAGAAGCAAGATGGATAATGGCTGAGTTGTAAAGTAATGAAAATGATTCATTGTGGATATGGGGTGAGTAGGTCAGAAAACTACCCCGCTTTGATGGCTAGGTTGGGTGGCGGTTGGATGGCTAGTTGGATGGATGGGTTGGACAGATGGGTTAGATGGATGGGTTGAATAGATGGGTTGGATGGATTGTTAGACAAATGGGTTGGATGGCTCAAGGGTTGGTTGGTGAAGTGATGTATGGATGAGGTTGATAGTGTCCAACCCCTCAAGTTGGATGACACAAAGTTAGCCACCATGGATTTTTGGGTCATAGGTTAGATGCGTATGGAAATATTAAATAGTTGTCCAACATCCCAAGTTGGAAAACCCATAGTGTAAAGGTGGCGACCATCGGGTTAGGAATCTTCCATAAAATTTATGACCTACAAGTTGGACAGGTTGAGGTACAATGACACACAAGGCTAGACGGGCCATGTGGTTGGTTGACCTGGCTGTTGATGGTGAGTTTGAATGGGTCACATGGTTGACAACCTACAAGTCCCAAGAAAGGAGAAGGTAGGTGGGTGAATGATATCTCAAAACCATATTTAATGTGGTATGGTGCCTAGGTTTTCATCCGATAGAAGTACCCTTAGAAGTGAATTTTTATGGGTGCACATACCTCTTTAATGAGGGTAGGTTATAAAATTACCTATATAATGTAATTTCCCCTCATTTTTGGAGAGACATTCTGGGAGCTAGGGAAAATCTTGCAAGAAATTTCCTTAGCTCCATTGAAGTGTGAGCCTTCTCTTGAGCTTGGCAATGTAATTATGCCTATGTGCATCATATTTAATGTTCTATGCATGTTTTAAAGAAATAAAAATCATGTTTTGTGTTGTTTCTTCAACCCTAGCTCATTTTTATTGTGTTTCTCTTGCCTCTCCATTGTGTTATTGTATTATGTGCATATATTTCTCACTTGCAGTTCAAGTAGTTGTGTTTCATGGAGATTTGATGGCGAGTGGGGATTTGGGTTAGTGTCACACCTAGTTTGGCCTCTCCTAACTCCATATTCCTTCTCTTCCTCCCTCAAAAGAATATGTTGCCCCCTCTTTCTAGTGCTATCACCCTTAGCTTAGGATTTCACCTTTTTTCATCTATCTAACCCTCTCTCTCCCTAGTTCCTTAGCATGGTTAGTTTATGATTAGTTAGCTGCATTTTCCTTTAGGTTCGCAGGTCCCACAACTTGAGAGATGGAACCATGTTAGCAAAATTGCACCGATTACCCCACACAAGTGACAAAAAATTGAGGGGTGCTTTAATTTTGACATAACAAAGTTATCTCTCTTATACACCCTATGAAATCACTTCAAATTAGTGTTAAAAAAATAATCTAAATGACACAAAAATTCAAATAGGTCAACCTTGCATTCAAACTTGCTAAAACTGATCCTTCTTGTTCTTAAGAACACATGTCTTGCTAACAAAAAGGTTTTGAGTTTCTAAAGCTTCCCACAATGAACTATTACCTTCCTTAGTTTCCCTTCACTACCCCTAAGATGCATGCAAATTTTTACTCCTTGAATGATTCATCCTATCTCAATTTCTTCTTTTTCTTTGCAAGAACCCTAACTAGCCCTCGTCTACAACTATTGTCAAGCATAAATTCATCTTTATGAGGTTTTAAAGTACAAGGATAATAATTTTAGGCACCTAAGTTTTTATTCTTACCATGTTTCAAGTTTTAAGAACTATCTCTAACTCCAAACCCTAGCTCCTTTGAAAATTTCTCCTTACAATTAGTCTTTCTAACTCTACATAGTGTCCTTTGAGGAATTTCATGAATTTATTCATATGTAACCAATGAAAATAAAAAAATTCTCTTTTTCCTTTTAATAAACTATTCATCATTCATTCTTCCAAATTTATAAGATTGTTTCAATGGTTAGGGTTTCTAACAAGTTTTTCCTCCTAAAACCCTAGCTAGGTTTGTGATTGGCCCGAGAAGGTCTATTTTTTTATAACTTATCCTATGGTGGAATTTAAGACTCTAGAATTTTCTAAAAGATTGGTCTCAAGAATGTGCACTAGCTGATTTCACCAATAGAAAATGTTTATGATGAAAAATGTTTCCATTACTCATACTTAAATTGTCCTTCCACATGGATGGGGTTTAAATTAATCCTCACACCTCGACTTAAGAGATTATATTCTTAACTAATAAATCATTGATATTGATCAATGTATCATTCTTATTATGAACCGAACATAGGTATAAAACACTCCAATCACACTCATAATTCCAATCCATCAAAATTTTATCTACTCTTAACAAACAATCACAATCATGCCAATTCCAAAGGGCTTATCTTACTAAGAAATAATAATATTTCCACCTACCAAAGTTTAGTTCAAAAATTTTCTCACAAGACATTATTACAGAGAGTTTTTAGCATGATCAAATTCATAATACTCTAAGAATCTAAGAAAAAATCTCCTACATATCTTCACAGGTTTGAGTTTGATCCCTTTTTGTAAGAAACAAAGTCAATAATACAAAACAAAGCATCTACAACATCGAACCCTTAATACTTCTTCCGAGATGGTCTCACCGAACCCTCTAAGAATCCATGCAAATAAATGACTAAACCTTAAGCTATAAAACTCAAAATCAAAATAATTGAGTGTAAAGACAAAATTTCTTAAGTAAAACAGAGTTCAAACTTATATAGTATATTGTATTAGCTTTACAAAAACTATACTTATCTTCATTATTCACCTTTCTCTAACACTCTCCTCATCCTCTACTATGACGAATGAATCTTCCAAATCCTCTCAAATCCTACATATTTGAATGTTTTCTTGCATGTACCTACTCTTAGATGGCTCATAACTTCCATTTTTGACCTTTGAACTTCGCTTTTACAATTTAGATGCATAACTACCCTTCTCATACTATTTTTATCTCTTCAATGACTCTCCTACACACTTAGGAATCTTGGGCATACCAATGACTCAAGAAGACTCTTTCAAAACCCTTGAAAAACCCCTAGGAATCTCTAATATTCCTTTATAATTGAACTACATCTTTGGAAGGAAAAGCTCCAATTTGAAATTTAAAACTCTCTCACTCTCAATTTTCTCTCTCTCATGACTCCACATGCCTAAATTGATCTCATTAACCTTATAACCTTGGAAACTACATTTTTCGGTGTCATTTGAAGATTCCCCGCATCATACTCCCAAGGTGGAGAAAATCATGCATATAGTTTACTTTCTTTCTCATGTCTTCATCATGTTTTTGTGTCCTTTGTCTTCTTTACTTTCTCCCATTGTCCTTTCTTTCCTTAGGTCTACCCGGTCCCACATAGTAGTCCTTTTCTTTATCTTTTCCTCACTCTTCTCCATTTATTCTTGATCTCCACCTTTACTTTCATCATCCTCAAGTTTCCATGCTTTATACCTACACACACAAAGATTATAACAACAAAAATACATTCCTCCTTATGGTTAATGATGCTTTCCATCCTCAGATATTCCATATCCAACTTGTATTCACTATTTTCTTTGCTGAAATCTACATTTTCTTGTTTTATTGCTTGTACATTCTCACTCATCTTCACACTATATTTTCCTATACTTGTATTTTATCCCTTTTATCCCACTTGCATCCTCACGTGCCCAAGAAATTACTGTATTTCCATCTATATCTACATTATTCACTTGTCCATCCATCTCATCTACTATACTTTACAAAATAACATACATATCATCCAAAACAAATCATTATTTCTCATCACCATGCTCAAATGCACAATAAAACTCATTTTGTACAATTTCAAGGAATTCACCCAAAACATCATCAATACCATTCAAAAATCAGCCATTGGGTTTACCTTGCATTCACATTTGGCTTACTTTTCTTCTTCAACCTCTAAGATTTACTTTTTTTTTATGAGCTCATTCTCTTGTTCTACATTTCACCTTATTTTAATTGGTCCATGCTTGTTTCTTTTCTTTCCCATATCATTTTTAGTTTCTTTTACATTTTCTATGTCTTCAAATCACTTTCTCCTTCATCCTCTTGCTTTGGTTTGTCTTCTTTACTCTCTCGCTACTAGTTTCTTCCACCATATAGGAATTATGTATCCATGATTTTGGACTGGTCTCAAAGTTTCTTTGTGAATTTCTTCTCCATTATTATTCTTTTTAACCTTATCCTCTCTCTTGTCTTCTTGTCCCATCTTCTTTTCTTCACCTCTTGATCCTTCTTTAAAACTGAAACCTCTTATTTCTTCTCAAAATCTTCTCTATAGGTCATTTTTCTTTCTTCTTCATGCAAAACTCCACTCCATACCGTGTTTTCTCATCATCATCTCTATGAACTTCTCATATCTTTTCTCAACTTTTTCAACTCTACTTCCATCCGTTCTTCATGCTTCATCTTCTTCTCTTTCTTGGCTTTATCTCTCTTCTTCTTATTTAAATCTTCTTGTCTTCTCTTATGGCTAACCAACTTCCAAAACTCTCTTATTTCTTCTTCTTGATCCATCTTCTCTCTAACAATTCTATTTCACCTTGCCTTTTCTTCCATGCCTCATATTTTCCTTACCATGTATTTATTTGTTTTCTTTCTCTTCCACCTTCACACGTATTTTCACTTCATTCACCACAAAACTTCCACAACACGAGTTAACCACGTAAGCATAGATTAAAATCTCAAAACCAAATCACAATAAGAGAACTAGGATCTGATACCAAATTATGTAGAGATAATAACATTAAACCTTGGATATAAAAATTCAATAAGGTCTCAAAACAAATACTTCATCGACTCTCTGCTTATGAGGGTCTTACTAAGTCTAGAATGGATAAAATCATGCAAAACCTACTATCATCCCCTTTAATAGCCTCAATGTCATCAGACCCTACTCATCATACTTCAAATCATGTCCATATAAATTTTATTAATGATCCATGGCCCAAATTTTAGCACTTACACTTCCTTAACCTAAAACTTCCTTGTTCCTCTTTATTGGCTCTTTCTACTTTACAAGAACTATTCTCTTAAGTCTAACTCAATGTGTTATATCTCTCATAAATCCTATGAAATCAGTTCAAAATAGTGTTAAATCAATCATCTAAATGAAACAAAACATAAAATAGATCAACCTTGCATTCAAACTTGCTAAAACTACACCTTTTTGTTCTTAAGAACATATTTCTTGCTAACACCAAGGTTATGAATTTATAAAGCTTCCCACAATGAAATATCACCTTCCTTAGTTTCCCTTAACTACCCTTAAGATGTAGGTAAATTTTTGGGACTTAACTCCTTGAATGGCTCCTCTTATCTCAATTTCTTCTTTTTGTTTGCAACAACCCCACTTAGCCATGTCTATACCTATTATCAAGTATAAATTCATCTTTATGAGGTTTCAAAGTATAAGGATAATAATTTTAGGCACCCAATATTTTATTCTTACTATGTTTCAAGTTTCAAGAACCGGCTCTAACTCGAAACCCTATCTCCTTTGTAAAGCTCTCCTTACAATTAGTTTTTCTAGCTATGGACAACGTCCTTTGAGGACTGTCGTGTATTTAATCATGTGTAACAAATTAAAATAATAATTTCCTATTTTTTTCCTTTAATAACATGGTCATCATTCATTCTTCCAAATTTCAAAGCTCGGCTCAATGGTTAGGGGTTTCTAGAAAGTGTTTCATCTTAAAACCCTAGTTAGGTCTTGATGGTCCGAGAAGCTTGATTTTATTATAACTTCTCCTAAGGTGGGATTTAAGAATAAATTTGTCTCAAATATTTGTCTCCAGGATGTTCACTAGATGATTTCACCAATAGAAAATTTTGATGAGGAAAATTTTTGCCATTACTCATACTTAAATTGTTCTTGCACATGGACAGGGTTTAGATGAAACCGTTAGACCTTGACTCAAGAAATTATATGCTTAACTAATAAATCTTTGATATTGTATCAATGTATCATTATTATTATGAACTCAACACACGTATCAAATGCTCCAATAACACTCATAATTCCAATCCATAAAATTTTGATCTACTTTGAGCACACAATCACAATCACACTAATTCAAAAGGGTTTGTCTTATTGAGAAATAATAATATTTCCTCATTCTAAATCTAAGTTAAAAACATTTTCTCATGAGACACTATCACAAAGAGTTTTTAGCATGATTAAATTAATATTACTCTAAGAATATAATAACACTCTCTTACATTCTTGCACAAATCCGAGTTTTATCCTTTTTGCAAGAAACAAAGTTATCAATCACGAAGAAAAAATCTACAACATCAAATCCTTAAAAATTCTTTTGAGATGGTGTTAATGAACCCTCTAAGCATACATGAAAATAAATTATAAACCCTTAATCTAAAAAAATCAAACTTAGAAGCATTGAGTGCAAATATAAGATCTCTTAAGTAAAATAGAGTTCAAACTTATATATAATATTATTTTAGCTTTACAAAACTAGAGTTATCTTCATTATTTTCCTTTCTCTTACAATCTCTTCATCCTCTACTATGAGGAATGGATATTCCAAATCCTCACAAATCCTAAATATTATAATGCTATCTTGCATGTACCTACTCCTAGTTGTCTCATAACTATCATTTTGTGAGCTTTGAACTTCCCTTTACCTTCTAGATGCATAACTTCCCTTCTCATACTATTTAGAGAACTTCAATGACTATCCTACACACTTAAGACTCTTAGACATACCCAATGAATCAACAATACTATTTCAAAACCCTTGAAAACCCCTCAATACAATCTAATATGCCTTTATAATTGAACTACATCTTTTGGAGGAAAAGCTCCAATTTAAAATTTCAAACTCTCTCACTCTCAAGTCCCTCTCTCTCATGACTCCACATGCCCAAATTGATCTCATTAACCATATAACCTTGGAAATTAATTTTTTTATGTCATTTAAAGATTCCTCTACATCACTAATTTCCAACCTTATAACCTCCTTCACCAAATGAACCTTTTTGTTATATACCTCTTCCACTCCGGTGTCCTGTAGGGTAAATATTAGCACATGAATATGAAAGGGGGAAGGATCACGCCATCTATTATGTTATACAATCCCTAATAGACTTTTAAGAACAATACACATCCATTGAGTGGGCTTATTTAGCCATATATTACAAATTTAGGAATATATGCCACTACATGTCAGATCGACGACTACTTATGTCATTATCCATACGTATCCTCAGTGGTGCTTATTCTAAAGCATGTTATCCTCCCCATGGATCACATTGGGAAGTGGATGGCCCTCCTTATGGAATTTGATCTCTATATCATCAAATGAAATATGGTAAAAGGACAAGTTATAGAAGATGAGTTTTCTGTCACCCCATATCTACTACTCAAATTTCTATTCATGATGCATTACTCGATGAGGACATCCTCCTCATGAGGGCATAAACAACACTATTTCCATAAAATACTACTACTATAGCTTCACAAATCGGTCTTGAGGCATATTTCTCTCGATGCCAATAATGAAGCACCTCCCCACCTCAAAATAAACCGATGGAAAAATAATTGAGGAGGAGGTCACCATCGATATCCATGAGGATACATGCATTCTTCACTTGAATGGGGAAAAGTGCCTCTAAGGATTTTTGGTAGGATGTGTACTAACCGATCCCTCTTGCAAGGCATTCTCGTATTTCCTATCGACTCAAGTTTAAAATCACCAACAACATGGCCAAGTATGAGGCTCTTATCTTAGGTATATAAGAAAACATAAATAGGGATGTCTTCTATCTCCATGTCATGGGGGATTATCAGCTAGTGTGTGACATGCTAGTCGTGCATATCATTATCACAAGTGAAAAAATCAAATCTTATCATGACTTAGTTAAAGAATTGAAACCATAATTCACCTCATTTACCATAGAATCAATCTCACATGAACATAATGGATTAGTGACTCTTTATCCATGTATTTCACATAGTTCTAGGAATATTTTTTTATCATGATGATTCCCTTATAATATAAATCCATCAAACCCCAACCACTTTATCTCCTTGAGACATTTAGGATTTATTTCATATTGATCCTCATGGCCCTTGAAGAAACCCTTGGTATGCTGACATCCACTAATTCATACAATACTAGACCTACACAGAAGGTATTGACCCCAAAAATATTACGAATATGTAAAAAGGATCTCAAATACACACTTAAAGATAAAAATATATATATTATCATAACTTCAAATTCACCCTAATTTGATGTATTAACAAATATGAGGTTCCCTTTTCTTAGAAAAAGCACATGGGGCACTTGTGATGGGAATTATAGCAGTCAAGATACTACTTGCAAGTTCCTACATATGTGTTACTATTGGTTTACACTAGAATTTTACTCTCATGCCTTTTCTAAAAGTGAAAACCTTGCCAATATCATGATGATTTGATCCATTCCCCTTCATCTAAGCTAAAATATATCGCATCTTCCTAGCCCTTTAGTAGATGGATATTGGATTACATCCGAAATTTCCTCGGTCTTAAGATGGTCATATATTCATCATTATAGCCACAAAATAATTTACTAATTGGATTGAAACTATGCATCTTACTAACATGTCTAGCCTTACTACATCTAAATTCTCCCTTAACTAAATCATATTCCACTTTGAATTCCCCACACCATCATCTTTGAAAATGGTGGCATATTTAAATGTAAAGAGATGAAACAAATTTGTGTTAAGTTAAAAATTAAACATCAATTCTCAACACCATATCATCCATAATGCAATGGAAAATCCGAGTCTATGAATAAAATTCTCAATAAGATCTTAGAAAATATGATCCATGAATCACACACACTTTGGGCAAACCCATTTTCACTCACCTATGGAGTTGATTCAATCCTTCCACTTGAAGTGGAAATCCTTTCACTCTACATATCCCTTCATAACATCATTCCGGATAATGAACTCCATGAATCCTACATCCATGACCTCAACCTATTAGAAGAATAACATGACCTGTCATACACTTGCAATCAAAAACATAAAAACAACTCTCTTAACAACTTAACAAACTTGTTTATCTACGTAATTTTGATGTGGGTGACCTTGTCCTTAAAATTGATTATAGAGATGAAAAATAAAGGAAAATATGCTTAGAAATGGTGGGGTCCCTACCTCATTAAAGATATCATAGGTCCTAATACATATTGTCTTCAAACTAATGAAGGCCACATATTTAAAGAACTAATGAATGCTCAATTCCTCAAAACTTTTCATGCTTGAAGGATCGCGAGAGTTTCGCACTCAATTTCCATCTCTCATCCTTTATTCTAAAATTTGCTACTTCATCAACCTTCTCTTTAACACTGACAACATTATCAACATTTTTATTTTACACCCTATTCTTTCTCGTTGATCCCATCAAGTGATCTTGCTTAGATTTATGTACCTATATGATAACCTTATTTTTAATGCACCTACCTTATGTTTTTTTAATTTTCAGGTGTTTTTATCCACTCTTTGGAATAATCATCTATCTTATATTTATTGACACCTTTAGGTTTATGAAAGTTTCTCTTTATAGCTTCTACCATATGGTTTTTTGGTGCTTTTCAGTTTTACTACCCGCTACTTGTCTATAACCCTATGAAATTATGAAATCATGACATTTCAACACTATAACATGACATCCATCCCATGAGACCGTAGCTAGTTTATTTATGTCCTATTTTACTAATGACTATCTAGAGTTTCCTTTCATTTTTTTCTTCTCCATGGTTCTTGCAACATTGATTGTGCCCACACATGGTGGGATGAGTGAAACTATCAAGTACACATTAGTGGGTATATTTGATTTCAAATGGTCCTTTTACTTCTAGTATCTACTTTTGATATCGGTGTTACGAAATATTTATTTCCATTGACCACCCCATGTTTTTCTATTGCAACATGTGGTGATCAATGGCTAGGCATATGTATACACCTAATTTTTTAATTTTCATCTATCATACCTATTAATAACAATTTCCTATATGTAGATAAGGGTCATTGATGCATCTATTTCTTAAGAAAGTGCCTATAAGGGCTTGCTAAGAATGGGGTATGAATATTCACATGGTCGTTATTGGTTAGAGAAATTACACATAGAGAGTATCGCTACGTGGTCCTAGCTTTAGTTATCACTACATTAGTTATCCTATCCCTTTATGTCTCATAAACATTGCATGTCTTAAACCTTACTTTCATTTCACCACTTGGCACCTTTTTCATCTATTTTCTTGGTCCATAACACCTAGAATCCTTAGTCGACACCATTTCCCATGGGCGATGGTGTCGGTGTTAGTTTTTTCCTTGCTGACACCCTAATTTGTGGGTAATGGCATCATATATATATATGGTCACCACATCCAGACATTATGAAGGAAGGAATCCAGAATCATGGGAATTATCCATTTTCTACTCTCTTGGGCCAACTTTGCATTTGTTCATTTTTCCCTTGGCTCATATTGCACTTGAATTGGATTGAATTATAAAATCTTCTTGGTTAGATTACTTACACTATCAGGTCATCTATAGTGATTATAGTACATGAATGACATTCACCTTCTCCATCCAATAGTGATTCTCTCTCGGTGTGTTGCTTCTCTAGAGATAGATGTATCAACAACTACCCCATAAGTAAGTGCTCTAACTCTTCTTATCATTTTACATATATTAGTTCATTTCCCTTCCCCATTTCTCTATGTTATCTTAGCATTGTATGAACATTGGTGTTAGTTATCATATTGCTCTTATATGATCATCTCCTTAGCTTTCCTTCTCTTTATTTCAGTTATATTTTATTAGTACACATTGTCCATGCTTGACTTATCTCCCATAAATCTATAACTTTTCCCCATCTACCAATATCCTAGAAGGGTAATATTCTCTATAATAATTGTGAGCCATGGAAATCCTAGGTTGACCTAGTGTAGGGATTATTACCCTTTGGATATGTGACCTTAGCACTTGTCATAGCCCGCTTGAAGTCAACCCATTATGTGTTGGTTCATATGTGTCTCATATTTGTTGTTTAATACCCTTATATAATGGAATAATTAGGAGTAAAAGTGATTGAGACACATTCTTGTCTCACCATACATATAACACTTCCCCATAGATAAGTGCCACCGCATATGGTCACGTTTTCTGTGTTTTTGCATGGAAAAATTCACTACAAAATAGGACAAGTATCTCATGGTGTCAAATTTTTTAAAGGCATACCTTCCCAAGACACCCCGAGTTCAGTTTATACATAGTACTAACCCTATCCTATCATAAAATTTACCATAAATTGATTTTCATGTATCCCCCTAGATGATTTAGGAAGCAAAAATCATTCAAGGAACTTCAACCATAATGTTCAATAATGGAGTTTTGAACCATTTAGGGAAGGGTTATCATTAACCTTCCCATGACTAGTGCATCCTCCCTAGAGCAGATATAAAGGATAAAACCAATCATATAGAATTATTCAAGAGCTAAAAATTTTGAATTAATTTTGGAATATTTTGGGAAATTTTGGAGGTTTCGAGGCAATTCAAAAAGCAGTGTTTTTGGACCTAAAGGAGCCTACACCATGAAAGAAGACCCAAACTTTAAATAAATATTTATGGAGCTATAAAATGAGTTGAAAATAAAAATGTACTTGTGAAAATAATTTTCAATACTCTACATGGTGGAAAATACAAGACATCTTGAAACCCCATACATTTCTCTGGAGAAATAAGTCTTTCTTTTGGCAAAACTAGAGGTACCAAGAAAAAGATCCATTTTGAGGTGTTTAAGTAAGATTAAATCCTTTATACCCTAATAATTATTCTCAAATGATGTTTTACATGCAAAACATATAAGGAAGCACTAAAAACTCATCCGGGAGCTCAAGATATGGCCTTCACAATTCGGGGTTTTAAGGTACACTCTTCGGTACTTAGGATATTTTTAGTGAGACACGTGGCACAACCTAGTGAAGGTGCATTTTCATGTCCCCTTTGAACCTTTTAAAAGTGAAATTAGGTGAAATACATGTTCTCAACCCCTATTTAGCCCTCTAAACACCCATATGACCTATCGGCACTCACCAAAGGCCCTTACACCACTTTTGACTTTGCACACCTACCTACTCCTACATGCATGCCACTTTTCATTGTAAGGCTAAGATGAATTTTTGAGCACCTTTACAAGGGGAAAATAGGGACAATAAAATTCTCCCCACCCCCTTTTAGCTCCTAGGTTCCCATGTGACCATTTTCTAGCCCCTAAGTGCTTAAATATGGCTCCCTTTCATTTATCTCATCGAATCAATATGATATATAGAAGCTTGGGGAAAGGAGAATTTTTATGTCCCCTTTGCAAATTTTCAAAGGGACATGATGTAGCCTAGAATCTAATGTATAAAACTCAGTGTGTGTTGGTACATCACCCAAATTGAGATGAGCGCTCACTCAAAGCACGTAAAGGTACACAGTGCCCTGCTTAGAGTTCTTGTGTAAAATTTTAGTGTGATGAAGATAAGACATATTTCGATCCATAATTAAACATAAACATTCCATATAAAGCATAATCTAGATCTAGATCTTAATGAATCATTAATTAAAAAATAACTCGTAATAATATTAACCATACATGAACCAGTTTAAGTATGTCTAACACCATTATCCAACAATATCATCCATTTAATTAAATATTGTAAAACACATAAGATTCTTACATTATACAGGTATGTCCATAAGTCATGCGCATCAGATCCAATAGCATAACTCTACAATAACTTAGTCTCTCCCTAGACTCCACAATTCAACATATATTTATAGAGGTGGGGAATTTCCTTCTTTGCGCACTTCTAAAATAGGTCAGATCTATTAATAGTGATGCAAATTTACAATAACATGCACACATGCAAGTGCACTAATAATAGATGTCCTATAGTTAACTGGAAGAAGTAATCCTATTATTAACTACAACCATGCATGGCACTTATCAGCCACTCATTCCCAAAATACCATTTTCATGTTGTGTAAGTCTCCATCCCGATGTGTGCTTTGTACACTCTCTCCAAAAATAGACAAATTTCCATAAATATAGCTAAGTTTGAACCAAAGTGTTCTCGGAGCATGTTTCATTTCCTATCATTCTTAGCGCCTTCAAATGTGCCTTATTCTAAAACGTGTATTCTTTATCTTTCTTCTCCTTAGAACAATATTATGTCTACTCAACATTATTCCACACTAAATTACATTATCATCTTCGAAATGGAGATTATTTTTGGTCTTCCCATATAATAAAGAATAAGTGATGAAAGAATTAAAGAATCAATATACAAAAGAATGAACCTTCACTCTAGAACTCCTCTTCTTTAACTAGGAGGATTAGCTCTAGATATTCATTCTTAATCTTAGCCTCCAATGTCTTCCAATCATCTAGCGTTGTCCTTATCTTTTTATAGAATGTGTGTGGTAATGGCATACAACTCATCTTGAGTAATCTTTTCCTTATCATTTGTAATACTCAGACAACATTTTACATAGTAAACATCATTCCTTCTAATAGATCCATCTTCTACACTATGATCTTCCCAATCTCATCTATCTCTAGCTATGTAGATTTTGAGTCACTGCAAGGGATTCATGATTGTTTTTACTAGTGCCAATCTTTCTCGCACCCCCTAAATTCTTATCTTTATGGTTTCTACTACTTATTATCTTCTACCTAGTTCTAGTCCTTATCACTACCTCTAGTGCTACACACAAATTCGTAGCTTGGTTTTCTTTATTTATCTCATCCTTTAAATTCTGTAGAGTAGACCTCATATGTTGAAAATTTTTTAATCATAGACACCCTTTCTCTCGCTACTTCTTGTTCAGAATATTTTGGTGCAAGCCTTCAAGTGGTCCATTTTCTAGCACCAAATCAACCAAAGTGCATACATAATGCATAGTAGAATGAAACATTTCATGTACCTTTGGTTTAAGATGAGGTCTTTCCTTCGAGGCCGTAATCACCAATTTCTTCAAATATGCTAACAAAGGAATCATTCTTTGCACGTTCTTTTCCTTATCTTCCTTTAACTACTATATCTAACCTACATGCTTTTGTCCATGTTATCCTCCATCACTTCTCTAATGGTGGCGGCCTTATCAATATTTCTCTACGCCACCTTAGCTGATACTTTGACTAAGGCATTGCTTACCTACTCATTAGACATAAGAGTGGGCTTTATGGTCATGTGCCTGCTCTGTGGTGCCTTCTTTAGTCTTCTTAAGACACATGACTCCTTGCATACATCAAAATCCATTTCATCCATATGGGTCTACATGGAATAGGAGAGTTGTTTCTCGCGCATGTAATGGCCATATCTAGATCCATAAGCTCCCATCCATATAGTTCCTTAAGGTCCATTATGCTTCAAACTAGCGCGGATGAGTTTACTTGTGTCCTCAACGTAGCTCATAATTGTCACAACATATTATTCACTTTTCCTTGTCCTTTCCCCTTAGGAACATGAGCACCAAGGTCTAGAGTTGGCCCTTCTCCTATATGAGTTTTAACTAACACGTTGGATTTGTCGTGCATCTAGTTTCTTCTATTTCTTTCACCCCTTCTTAATCCCAAGGACCGTCCACATCTTCCGGTTGAATTACGAGGTTCCGTGAATGCTCTCTTTTGACTCCTCTTCCTCCTCACTAATATCTAAATTTCTTCTTATCTTCTTCTCTCCGTTGCTTCCGAGGGGAGATTTGAGGTGATACTTATACAATGATGTTCTTATACATCATCCTAGTTATTCTAAATACCCTATTAAACTAGCACTCTTTAGGGACTACATCTTTTCTAAGTCCTCCTCTCCTTCTTGTCTCTGTTGTGGAGTATCTACATGTTCAATTTCCACTTTGTCTGTGGGATGCCTCCTCTATGGTCCAAGCCTTCACTATCCTCATTTTCTTCTTCCTCATCTATCTCTATGGTCGCAACAAGATTTAGAATTTCCACATTATCAACCATATGTTTTCCCTTAGGTGGATCTGCAACAAATATTCATTCTCCATATACTTGTTATTCTCCACCTAGGATGGAGCCGGAGATAGATGAGCGCATCTCCATTGTCCCCAATAGCCAAACTTATAAGATTTCTATTTATAACATTAGAAATGAGCCTCTTAATGTAGGCAGATTTGGACATATTTTTTTCTCGAGAGTATGGTAGTCATTTTGAATCTATCTTGTCTACGTTGAAGTTTAGCCAATGTGCATCGATAAACATGTGACCCGAGGCTTGGAATTAGCATGTTGTGAAGGCATAGGGAATTTTACACCATGGACTCCATTTTCCATCCTTCATTGTAATGAGGATAGAATACTTGAAGAGAGGAGGGAGGAATAAGAATACAATACTTTCATGGAAAAGAGATGGAAGAGAAAACCTTATATGTATTGAGCAAATGAGATATAGAGTAGAACCATTCACGTTTATAACGGGCACAATCCATGAGACTCAAAGTTCTTGAGATTGTATAAACTAGAACACAAATTTTCTAAGCATGCAAGGATTAAATGATTCACAGATCAGAGAAAGAAGGAAAGAAAAATAGGAAAAAGGGGAAAACCTTTGTATTGATTTCTTCCGATTAAAATTATAGTTCCAGAATATCAAAATTCCCAACCCCATACAATGGCTTTGAAAGCCCATGAAATAGCTCACAAGAGATGGTTCTGACTTCTTCCTTTGAGAAAGAAAGAAATAAAGCATTCTGACAACGTTCCTTAAAGCAAGAAATAGTTACAAATCATTCCAATCATCCACCCTTTCAATTCTTGATTTGCAAAGAAACGTTAATGGTGGAAAAACCAGGTTTTTAAATATACGGCCATTACATTATTTTCACCAGTTAAAATATGGGCCATTCAATTTTCTTTTACAAATTTAAATTTGGGCCACCCACGTGGAAGAAATTGATTGGAGCGGGCCTGCGGATGCCTTTTACATTTTTGCCTTTGAAGTTTACGTGGGATGACACGTGGAGAGCTCTGTTGGTTCCTTTATACTTAGCCGATTCGGGCCTATTTCTTGCTTGACTTATGTTGACCCCTAGACACATGGAGAGCTGGCTCATTTGAGTTTCCATTTGGAAATGCCTCTGAAATTACACCGAGTGACGCGTGTCTCCTTCCATCGGTCTTGGACTTTTCAATGGCCAACTCTTGTCTCTCCATTGACTTTGACCATGTGGTGAGCTAGTGCTCATTTGAAGATTGACCCTTTGATTTCACTTCCAAAATTGCGTCGTTAAGGCACGTGGAGACTTCCATGAACCACCCATACTTAGTCAATTTTAATGATCAACTCTTTCTCTTTTTGGACCTGGGACACATGGAGGACTAGCGCAAGTTTGAGAACTACCCCGACTTTGACTCTTGAAGTTGCGCGATGAGGCACATGGCACTCATCCACTTTGAACCTTCCATACTTAGCCAATTTGAGCTTGTTTTCCTTCATTTTGAACCTGGGACATGTGGAAAAGCCTACGCTTATTTGAGGACTGTCCCTTGGGCCCTACCCTGAGTTGCATCATTTGGACACGTGGAGGCTTCCATTGTCACTTGAAACATGGCCAAACCACATCCAATCAGAGATGTCCACATTTACCCATGGATGCTTGGGGAAAAAATTAATGGGAAGATACACCTGTCATTCCGATTACGGGAAGAAAAAAAAAGAAGGGAAAAACTTCACCATTATGCCCGAATTTCAAATTGTTCTCCATGAATGGGAAAACTACAAAACAATGCCAGGCTCGATGTGATCCAATACTCCAAGGTACAGACTCAAAATTTTTGAAACTTGACTTCAAAAGAGGGGAATTTTGAGGACGAAAACAACTTGGCTCTTTTTGGGGATGACTTGGCTTGGAACAAAGACACAAGGCAAGATCAAGAACTGTAGATAACTCTAGGAAAGAGGACCAATGCCTTATCCATTGGGAAAAGGAGTCAAAATCAAAACCAATACAAGGAAACACACACAAGATGGAAAAGAAACAAAACAAACCAAAAGGGAAGACCCAAAACAAAACACACCACACAACAAAGAACAAGAAAGGGACACAAGCCAAAAACCAAAAACCAAACACAATGTACAAAAGGACTTCCTAGCCACCTAGGACTTGAACAACTTTAGGTATTTCCCACTATAAGGAAGTGGGAGAGGAGATCCATCCATGTAATCTAGATAAAAAGAGTTCTCTCCAAAAAAATGTCTTGATTCTAAAAGGACCAAGCCAAAGAGAATCAAACTTACCATGGCTTCCTCGTGGCTCATGTCTTTTGTCCCAAAGCAGCACAATGTCTCCCACTTGGAAAACTCTGGGTTTGGCTTTCTTGTCAAACAAATCCTTCACTTTCAATTGATGAGTTGTTATCCTGTCAACCACTTGTAATCTTGTCCTCATCAAGCTTCTAAAGGTACAAAATTCTCTTGTCCAAAGAGCTACTAAAACTTGAATCTTCAATGGTTTTCATCAGATGCAAGGCTGGAAATTCCACCATGATTGGCAGTTGAGCTTCCACACCATACACCACTTGGAAAGGAGACATTCCAATTTCTCTCTTGGGTGTAATTCTATCAGCCCAAAGTGCATCATATAGCTTCTTATGCCAATTCCTCTTGAGAATCATTTACAAGCTTTCTAACTATGTTCACCAAGTTCTTGTTTGTTGATTCTACCTATCCATTCCCTTGGGGGTAGTAATCTGAAAGAATGAGCAAGTGAGATCCCATACCCATAGTAAAATTCCATCATCTCAAGAAGAAAAAATTTGGAAGCATTGTCAGTCACAATTTTGTTTGGGGTCCCAAACTTGATCAATATGTTCTCCTTAATGAAGTTGCAAACTACCTCGAAGTAGTGCTCTTGACTAGGATGGCTTCCACCCACTTGGTGAAGTAATCTATGGCATAGTCAACACATGGGTATGTCCAGCACTAGAAGGTGGGTTAAGAGTTCTAATGAAATCCAATCCCCATTGTTGAAAGGGCTCATCAATCACTACTGGCTTTAGTGGAAAAGCAACCAACTTAGGTCTTCCAACAAACGTTTGGCATGCTTCACATTTACCAACCCATTTTGATGCATCTCTGAATAGAGTGGGCCAATAATAACCAACATGAAGTATTTTATGAGTTGTTATAGTAGAGGAGAAATGACCTCCACAAGCTTGGTCATGAAAAGTAGAGAACAACTTCTTTTGTTGCTCCTTGTCTACACACTTCAAAAACCTTCCATCTATGCCTCGTTTGAACAAAGCATTCTCCCATAGCACATATTGTGCAGACCTCAGTTTGATGGC
The DNA here is from genome assembly GCA_018340775.1 of Taxus wallichiana var. yunnanensis. NCBI lineage: Eukaryota > Viridiplantae > Streptophyta > Pinopsida > Cupressales > Taxaceae > Taxus > Taxus wallichiana. The sequence goes on along the minus strand of CM031242.1, from coordinate 617,961,363 downwards.
TCTCTTCTCTTTGGCACTCAAGTGAGATGGAAACTCTCCATAGGTCAGAAAGTGAGCAATGTCAGCATACCATACATCTGTCGAGCTGAGGAACAGAAACAATAGGGACATCAACTCCATCTTTGGACAACTCCTTGGCAGCTCCCTCAACAATGAGTTCACATAGGCCCTTACCCCAAACCAGATTTGTTGGCTTGATGTCAAGATCATACTCTTGCACCTTTTCTACCCAATTACCTCTCTTGGTTCCAAATTCTTGCTTGAGTAAGAATGGATTTGATTGTTGTATCAGGCACCAACACCATAGAATGAGAATTAAGGATGTAAAACCTAAACTACTTGAACAACTTGACAACTACAAAAGCATGTTTCTCCATCATGGTGTACTTCATCTCATGAGTTTTCAAGACATAACTCATGAATGCAATTGGGAGCTCATGATCTTCAGCATTCTTCTAGGCTAACACAACTAGGGGGTATTTTTAGTGGCATAACAATAGATAATGAAATCTTTGCTAAAGTCAGGGCACACCAAGATTGGAGTCTTTGCAATAGCTTGTTTAATGTCCTCAAATGATTTCTTCCCTTCAGAGGACCAACCAAAATTTTTCTTCCCTTGCATCATGTGAGCAATGCTCATAGTAAGTTCTACAAAATCGGGATGAATCTCCTTAGGAAATTGATCTTACCAAAGAAAGAATGGACACCTTTCTTACTTGATGGAAGAGGAATTTTCTGGATGGCCTGAACTCTCTCTGGATCAATCTTGATCCCTTCCTTTGAAACAATGTGTCCCAACAACTTTCCTTCTGTGACACAAAACATAGACTTCTTAGGGTTTAAATAAATTCCATGCTCTCTACACTTCTACAATATTGTTTCAAGGTGTTGGAAGTGATCTTTTCTTGCTTTAGAAAACATTGTCAAGTCATCCAAATACACAACAATGCATTTCCCTTTCAAACTACCAAAATCCAAGTCCATGGCCCTCTGGAAAGTAGCACCAACATTGATGAGACCAAATGGCATCCTCTTGTATGCAAAGGTGCCCCAAGGAGTAGTAAAGGTAGTCTTATGTTGATCTGCAGTATTCACCTCTACTTGATTGTACCCCAGAGAATCCATCTAACATAGATAGCATCTTTGAGCTGTGAATGACTTGCAATACTTGGTCCATCATGGGGAGAGGGTAGTTGTCCTTCAAAGAACCCTGATTTAGATTTATGAAGTCCACACAGATCCGGATCTCACCATTCTTCTTCCTGACATGCACTATATTAGCAATCCACGTTGAATGGTGGATGGGGAAGATGATCCTAGCCTTCAAAAGCTTTTGTATTTCTTGGAAAATTGTATCATCTATCTTTGGATTATATTTCCTTTGCTTTTATTTGAAGGGTTTGATCCCGAGCTTAAGAGGAATGAAATGTTGCATTTCTTTAGGCTGAAAAGCCTTAAGATCATCATAAGAGTAAGCCAGAACATCAACATACCTCTTCACAATGATTCACCACCTTCTTTTTCTCTTCTTGAGTGCAACATTTTCCAATGTTGACCATTTTGGGATCATCAAGACTCCCAATATTCACTTTCTCAATCTCAGCAAATTTTCGGGCTCCTTGGGAAACTTTAGACTTCATATATCTATCATGTTTATCAAAAATATCCTCCAAACTCACCAGCCCTTTAGGAATTTTGTTTCCTTTCAGTTTGATGCATCCATCTTGATCCATCTCTTCTTTGACACCCTCTTCATTTGATGACACACACTCTCTAGGAAGATTGTCACTTCCTTCAAAGTACAGTTGATCAAAGTTGTCTTTGAGCTCCAAGAAAGAAAGCAAATGTTGGTCATCATTGAAAACTTGCCAATTATTTGCATTGTCAGGCACTTGGGTCTATGGATCAACTCAATGGTGAATTTCTCTTGAGGGAAATCAGGGTGAGGAATCAACAAGGACCCCAAAATAGCTAGAGAGTCAGCCCTAGTGTTCCTTTCCCTTGGCACAACTTCAATGGAAAAAGCATCAAGGAATTCAATGGAATCCCAGACCAGATTCCTATAGTGCTTCAACCTTCTGTTCTTTACCTGATAAAGGTCTCTAACTTGTTTTACAATTAGCTCTGCATCTCCATGAGCAAGAAGGTTCTTCACTCCCATTTCCTTCACCATGCTCAACCCAAGAATAAGGGCCTCATACTCGGCAATATTGTTGGTATTTTCAAACTGAAATTTGAAGGAGAAAGGATGAACCTTACCCCCGGAGAAATGAGCACTACACCAGCTCCAGAACCAGCTGAAGAGCAACTTCCATCAAACTCCAAAGTCCACACACCATTAGGATCAAAAACACTCCCTTTGGTAGACTTGTCTCCTCTTGTGACATGATCATGTAGTTCCCATGCCCAATGTCTTCATACAGTATTTGTGCTTTAGGATCATCTATCTTTTGCACAATATACTCTACTTGTTTCTCAGGCAGCAACTTCTTCATCTTCCCATTGACAGGGATCAAGGCATGTGACCAATCCATTTGGATCTCACCTCCAACATCTTTGCAAAAGTTCCTACTTAGCAACATGCCATAGGAAGGAGGGATATCAACAACCAAGATGGTAGCCAAGACCTTCTTCTCTGGTAAAGCAGCAAAAGCTACTTGTGCATCCTTGATTCTCCCAACCAAAGGCACTTCTCTACTTTCCATGGAATAGCAAGAACCATAAGTGTGGGTTAGGGTTAGACCCAAAGCATGAGCCACTTTTGTAGGCATTACATTATCAGATGCACCAGAATCAATGACACAATTGCTAAGCTTGTGGCCAGCTATGAGGAGAGTCACATAGAAGGGTTTGATCTTCTCATTGGGTGAAGTGACTATGCAGCCACAAGGCTTGGGTTGAGGTGAGAAGAAGGAGTGGGAAAAAGGCCTTTAGAAGAATGGGTTGGGGTTTTAGATTTAGAATTTACAAAGTTAACCATTTTGGCAAAGGCTTTAGGATGGGTTTGATAGAACTCTACCTCAGAAATCTGAATCTTGGTCTTTTTAAGATGGTCTATAATGTCAAAAGATCCAGATGTGGATGGGGAATCACTACTAGGAGTAGGAGGAGCTTTTGATCTATCAACTTTATCATTTGTTGGACAAGAATTCTCAGAAGTAGAAGTAGAGGAAGAAGGACTAGCAGAGCTTACCTTTTGGGTGGAAGTAGTAGGAATAGGAGCTCCTCTTCTTGCAATCACCGGGATGGTGATGGGGTACTCCTTGGATCTTTTTGCAGGTTGCACCACTTTTTCCTTTTTGTTGGTCTGCTCCGAGTCATAACAACATATGACTCACTTGTTCATCTCAGCCACTACATCATCATAGTCATCTTCATCATCCACACCTTCAGTGGTGAGGAAATGAACTCGAGAACCACCAGGCTCCTCCAGTTCTTCATCAACTTCCTCTTCTTGTTCATCATAGAGCCCATTTTCTTCCTCATCATTAGGCTCAAGAACCTCACAAGTAGCATTGACAGGCACCTTGAGGGGTGGACCTTCAATGGCCAACCTGGTTTGAGAAGAGGGCAAGTGGTTCCTAGGCTGAAAGTTCTTCCTTGGAACATCTTGATATGGAGCATGTTGAGCCAATTGTTTCTTGATGGAAATGAGGTCATTAGCCATCTTTTACACCAACTGATCTGCATTACCTCCAGGAGGAGAGGAAGAAGAAGATGCTTTGGATTTGAAAAACTCCCTTTTCAGCTTGCCAGACATGATCAAGTCATCTTCCACACTGACATCCAATCTCTGATCAACATCCAAAGTTGTAATATTTTCTCTCCTCAGGGCATAGCTTACTTCGAAATTGAGCATTCAAGAAGAAACACTTTTGAATCTGATCAACAGGCCTAGTATCTAGTGGAATCTTGTTAATCAACTTGTTGAACTTGGCCACAAATTCTCTCATAGGCTCATGTGGCTCCTTCTTGATTTGAGAAATCTAAGCTAGCAAAGCATGCACATCTTCAGCAGGTTTGAAACACTTGCTCAAATTCAGTCCTCATAGTAGTCCAATCGATGATGGTCCCAGCAGGAAGATGGTAAAACCAATCTGCAGCATTGTCTTGCAAGGTTTCCACAAACAACCTAATAGAGACATCCTCATGTTCAACTCCAAGGACCCCACATGCAACAATAATGAAGGTTCTGCAATGTGTTCATCAGGGTGTACTTTTCCATCACCTCTAAATTTGGGAAAATTCTTCTGTTACCCCTAGGTAACTCATGCAATGGTTGAGGAAGAGCTAGAGGCCCAACTCTTTGTCCCCAAGGCCAGAGGTGCTTTCCATCCTTGGAAATATTTCTTGAAGTGGAACTGAGACACCAACAAGAATTAGGGCATGGAGATTAGGGCTAAGTTGTGCTTGAGGAATGCTACTACTAGAAGCTCTGTCTTCAATAGGAGGTGTGCTTGTGGAATGAGCTCTTCTATTTCTTCTTGTTGGAGGAAGTTGAAAACCTTGTTGATCCAGAGTTGAAATTGGGGATCTTCAATTCCAAGAGCCCTTCTACCACGAGTATATCTTAGAGTCACCAGATCAAAGAAATGATCAAATTAGTTGTTCTTTTTAGAAAGGAAATTTGTTGAACAAATCCCTAGTAGAGTCACCAAAAACTGTTGGGTTTCAGATTTGCACTTGGAATGAAACCACAGTCAGGGGACAAGCAAGTCCCTCCTCTTTAATGGGAGAGGTTCCCTTATTGAAAGCAGGGGAAAAACCTATGTACAAATACACAATATTTCATTCAATGGTGGTTTCTGATATCTTGAAATGTGTTTTATGCACGAAAGTTATCAATACATGAGGATAGAAGACTTGAAGAGAGGAGGGAGGTAGAAGAAGACAATACTTTCAGGGAAAAGAGATGGCAGAGAAAACCCTTATATGTATTGAGAAAATGAGATATAGAATAGAACCATTCACGTTTATAATGGGCACAATCCATAGACTCAAAGTTCTTGAGATTGTATAAACTAGAACACAAAGTTTCTAAGCATGCAAGGATTAAATGATTCACAGATCAGAGAAAGAAGGAAAGAGAAAAAGAGGAAAAAGGGAAAAACCTTTGTATTGATTTCTTCGATTAAAATTACTGAGTTCAGAAATATCAAAATTCCCAACCCAATCTGATGGCTTTGAAAGCCCTGAAATAGCTCATGAGAGCTTACACTTCCTTTGAGCAAGAAATATTCTGACTTCCTCGAGCAAAGCAAGAAATGGTTCTGACTTATTCCAATCATTCCACACCCTTTTGAATTCTTGATTTGCAAAGAAATGTTAATGGTGGAAAAACCATGGTTTTTAAATATATCGGCCATTACATTATTTTTCCAGTTAAAACATGGGCCATTTGATTTGATTTTACAACTTTAAATTTGGGCCACCCATGGAAGGAAATTGATTGGAGTGGGCCTGCGGATGCCTTTTGCATTTTTTTCCTTTGAAGTTGTGCCAGATGACACGTGGAGAGCTCCATGCCGGTTCCTTTATACTTAGCCAATTCGGGCCTATTTCTGCTTGACTTATGTTGACCCCTAGACACATGGAGAGCTAGCACTCATTTGAGTTTCCATTTTGGAAACACCTCTAAAATTGTGCAAGATGAATGTGTGCTCCTTCCTTCATTGGTCTTGGACTTTTCAATGGCCAACTCTGTCTCTCCATTGACTTTGACCACATGGTGAGCTGGCACTCATTTGAAGATTGACCCTTTGATTTCACTTCCGAAATGGCATCGTTAAGGCACGTGGAGACTTCCGCCCACCCACCCATACTTAGTCAATTTTAATGATCGACTCTTTCTCTTTTTTTTGGACCTAGGACACGTGGAGGATTGGCACAAGTTTGAGAACTACCCCCAGACTTTGACTCTTGAAGTTGTGTTGATGAGGCACATGGCATCCATCCACTGAACCTTCCATACTTAGCCATTTGAGCTTGTTTTACCTTCATTTTGAACCTGGGACATGCGGAAATCCTGCGCTTATTTGAGGATTGTCCCTTGGGCCCTGCCTTGGAGTTGTGCCATTTGGATGCATGGAGGCTTCCACGATCTGACACTTGAAACATGGCCAAACCACATCCAATCAGAGATGTCCACATACTACCCATGGATTTTGGGGAAAAAATAATGGGAAGATACACTGTCATTCCCATTGTGGAAGAAAATAAAAAGAAGGGAAGAAACTTCACCATTACACCCGACTTTCAAATTTTTCTCCATGAATGCAAAATTTTCTAAACTTGACTTCAAAAGAGGGGAATTTTGAGGAAAAACAAAATTTTCTAAACTTGACTTGAAAAGAGGGGAAACTTATCTTCTCACTGTGCATGCTTCCTCAAAGATAGTCTCTCGTAGTGTATCCTACTAGATTAAAAAAATTCTCCTTCAACATTTTGTTCACAATATATAGCCACATGGCAATTACCTATGACCATCTCTCTTGATCATTAAACTTAGTGAGTAGATGTGCAGCTACTGCACTATAGGATACTTCATCAATTTGTATATGTCCATTACGTGTGGACCCTTGGAGTATCCCAACTCCTTGCTGGTGGCTATAACAGCTTTCTTTTCTTAGTTAGATCACTACTGATATCCGTCCTCGTGCCCTTCAATCCTATCAATATAGTAATCGGGGTTGTTGTGATCCTTACCCTTCGTCCAAAAAAATATAAAAAGTCCTCATGGAATATGCTCATAATCCATTGGTATAAAGATTCTGGTTTTCCAAAATATGGGAGTTCATAAAGTATATAAACCCCTACCTTCTTGAGTAACTTCTCCCAATGTTTTCATACACCGGCATGTCCTCCACTGCACTTGTTGGTCTTCTTGTTTAATAACACATCTAATTATCCCTTGTTTTCGGTGAAGTGGTACGTGTGGTTCTAATCACTTACTTTACATCTACAAATGTGGGAATCCTAATCACGTCCCACTATCACTCTTTACATATATTTCATCTCTAAAAGTTAATCTCGGAAGAAAATTTGACCTCAACTTCCACCCTTTTCTTCCCCTTCATACCTATTGCAGGTGCTTTCTTTAGTGCCATTTGAAAAATCCCACATTTTTAATTTTTCATGTCAACTAAGCTCAAACCCTAGCTCGGAACCACATGCCCTAGCTCAAAACCACATTCCCTAGCTCCTTCTCAATGCTTCTTTTGTGCTCAAACCCTTCACCAATGGGGACATAAGCCACTTCCATGCACAAATATTCTCTCCATGTCTAGTTTTGCAACTCTCCGCACCTCAACACATTTCTCTTGGCTTGGTCACACTTAGCTCACTTGAATACTTGTGATTGCAAAGGTAAAAATGAACCCACATTACATCTTTATATAGATTTTAAAAAAATTAGTGCATTTATTGATCCTTCACCTACAACCAATTCTCTTATTATTTGATCATTTCCAAATTTCCACGTGGTACACCTTCATGCCCTGGCCTATAACCTTCTAGTGTGCCTTCCTACCTTCTAGTTTCGAATTCTCTTCGCATGTCTCAATGTGCCAAAAAACCTCGACAATGCACCTTCTTCTAGTAGTTTCTATGGTTGTTGCTTACCTCATGTTATATTGTTCATTAATTTATTTCCATCTATGGTCTTCTTTAGAAGCAATTTCCTTTCTAATAGCTCCTTTCCATACTTAAATAGCACTTGTAACAGTTTTTTCTCATGTGTACCCATTTTTGAATAAAAATAATAACCACCCCACACCAATGGTATGTGCAAATTCCTCTCAGGCATAAAAATACTTTAGATTGTAATTATCTTCTAGTGCACAAACACGCTTATTAAATAAAACACCAAACTAAATTGACAAATCATAGAACGAAGAAGGAAATACACTAAAATAAAATACGTAAAAGGAAATATATTCTAAATGGAAATACTACCTTATTTCAAACACCAAGAAGACTTGTTTATAGTAGGTCTTCATCATACTCCTATTGAAGTAATCGGTTAATTGTATTCCATCAAGTGCTTCTAACTAGAAAGCACCTGATTCAAGTATATGAGTTATAACATACAAGTCCCAACCAATGTACCTTAAGTTTTCCTAGATGGCATAGAAACTTGGAATCATAAAGATGTACTATTGGTGTAAATCAGCAGCAGACTCTTCGGATGCTAATCAGATTTCTAGTTTGACACTTTGGACATCCAGTGTGATTGCACAACATTGAATCTTTTCCCCAAGTGTGGGACTTGTAAAAATGGGAAAAGAATCTCCAGGTTAGAGGTTGGTTCCTCAACTCCTCTGATTAGGTATATTACTTGCAAGTTACAGAGGGTTTGAATTCAAGATCCTACTCTAAATTCCAAAGGGGATAGAGATAGAGAATGCAAAAAAATGAAACTAATGCTAATAAGGTGATGCACCAAAGGAGTGGTGAGAATTTTTACTTCTGCAGATTGACACAGATCATAGAAATGCAACAAAACTTCATGCACAAACTGATAAACTATAATGAAAGGTCAAAAATGAATCAAACAACACAAACAGAGGATTAAAACTCATTCACAGAGCCTGCATTGTCATTTCCACTATCAAAACACATGCATTACAACATCTGAGAGGTAGAAAATAGGTTACAGTCTTGGAAGAGGTCTGATTTTTCCACAAAATCACTTTCAAGGTGAAAGAGGGAGCCTGCAATACATGAAAAATGTTCAACCTTCCAAAAATGAGCCAAATCTAGCTTTTACAATGCAAGAAATGACCCCAGGAGAGAGAAATGTGGGAAAACATGGGAGAGCTTCAACCACCAACCAAAAATGCAATAAAATAGCATGGGAATCCTTACAAGTCCATCCCCGACATTTTTCACCATGTTGGGAGAGAATGTGAGCCATTCTTCATTAAACATGGTGGTTGAAATGTCATTTCTGCTCATGACCACGTGCCAGAGGTGTTTTTCAATTTTCTCTCTCCAAACTCCATCAAAATACAAAATTGACCCTAGAATCTTGTAGAGAATTTCACCAGATTTCTGTTGATATAAATAACGTGAAAAACTAAGCTCTGGATCGAAAGTTATGGCCATTTGAAATTTTAGGGCAAAACAGGGCCAAAATGGATTAGTGGGTGAAAATTTTGAAATTTTCCACTTTTTACATTTGGAAAAATTTCCCAAAAATCCCCACACTCTACCATTCCAAGCACCATGTGGCATGTTCTGATTGGATGTGGGCCCTCTGCGCTTCATTTTCCATCATTTTGACCATTGGAAAATTTTCCCAAAAATCTCCGCTGGGCTAATGATCTGAGGACACATGGCGAGAGGTGATTCACTACGGGCCTTTTCCTCTCAAATTTTTCATCGCTTTTTGACCATTTTTCGACTCGACATGTGGTGAAACCCCATTGGTTGCGGGATTTTCCTTTTCTTTTTCCCTGCGGGCCTTTCCTGTATTTTTTCCGCCACCGGACACGTGGCAAGATTCCATTGGCTCGCATTTGGGGGGCAGACTTTTCCTTTTGAAATTTCCTTTATTTTTCTTTGGGAAAATTTCCAATTTTTCCCCACGTTTCAAAGCTCAGTGCCATGTGGCACGATTCCATTGGGCGCGGGGCCTGGGGCAAACATCTCCTTTTGCGCTTACCTTTGGGAAAAATTCCCAATCTCCCCAAAGCACTCTGCCGATCCGACCCCCGGGACACGTGGCGAAGCTCACGGCCGTCGGGTGGGGTGGTGGGCCAAAAACTTCTCCTTTCCTTTTACCAAAACACTTTGCCAAATTTTTAAATCTTCCCCACGGTCCACCGGTCCTGGGACACGTGGCATCATTTCATTCGCCCGGGCCCTCCTGGAGATTTTTTACGGCACCAACACTTAGTCAAATTTTCCATTTTAACTCCACCCTCCGCCACTCTTTTCCTCTCAAGACACGTGGCACAATATGATTCGATGTGGGCCTAGCATCAAAATTTTTGCTTGGATCAACCCTTAGAAAATTTTCCAATTTCCTTTCCTTGGACATGTGGCAACGCATCTCATTTGTCGGTGGGCCTTTGGGGTGAAATGTTCCTTTTGAAAACCCTCCAAATCACTTTGTAAAATTCCAAGTTTACCTCCACCCTCCACCAGTCCCGAGGACACGTGGCACCATATTACTAGCTACGGGCCTTCCAGGGAAAATTTCCCATAAAAACTCCATCGAGCCATAACTTCAAAAATACATGGAGTTAGGAGGAAAACTTTACCTTTCTTGGAAAGTTGAGAAAGAGATCTATCCAATGGTGCCATTTCCAGAAGGTTTTGAGTGCTTGAAAAGAAAAAAATTATGACTAAGGCACAAGAGAGGGAAGAATGAAGGGAGTTAGCCACAAAATGTGCAAGGGGCTCATTTTGGATAACAATTTTGGCGACTCGAGGGATCATCTCGCCCGATGGATGAAGTTACCAGTTTCTGAAGTAATCCATTGGGCATGGAGTCATCAAATTCTCTCGCTTGGTACCCTAACCGATTAGAACACTGCAAGGAGGAAGATGTGGGGTAGCACATCACTTGATTGGAGCAAGGCCTACAAAACACATTTCTGGAACAATGCTTGTGCCAAAGCACTTAGGGAAAGTAAGGCTAATCTACAACAAAACAATGTGTATAAGCACTTGGAGGAATGAAAACCTAAGATAATATGTACAAGGTGGAGAATTCCCTTCAGTAGCAATGCTTTAGATGGATTCCATTGACTGAATCTACAATTCTTCACCATCTAATGAAGACAATTGGAAAGCATTGTTGTCCTTACCCTTTGTGACCATGTATGGGCCACTCCAAATGGCATCAAATTTTGAATGCCTTCCTATTTTTCTCTATCTCGCATCCCATTTTAACACTAGATCTCCAAATTGGAAAGATCTATTTTTGTCCTTTCTATCAAAGGTCTTCTTTATCAAAGCTTGATCCTTCTCCATTGCTTGGGATGCCTTATTTCTGATTTTTAGAGCTCCATAAATTCTCGCATATCTAACCTCCATGGGCTCAAACTCCAAAACTCCAATTTTTCATGAGTTCTAATGTTGGAAACTCAAGTGACATGGGAAAAATTACCTCTCTTCCATAAACAAGCATGAATGGGGAGTTACCTGTAGATCTTTTAGGAGTTATCCTATCAGCCCATAAGGCTGATTTCAACTTAGTATGCCAAGATTTCTGATTTTCATCAAGATTCCTCCTAATGATCCTTAACAAGTTCTTGTTTGTAGATTCAGCCTGGCCATTACCCTGAGGGTAATAGTTTGATGAAGTACTTAGGTAGATCCCATTTTGACAGCCCATTCAATTACCTTGGACCCAATGAATGCCAATGCATTATCTGATATTATTGTAGTAGGTATGCCAAATCTAGTTGTTATTCCCTCATAGAAGTCCGTGATGATGGATTCATTTGCTTCCTTGAGTGGTACTACTTCATCCACTTGGTGAAGTAATATATTGCTGTTAGAATCCATTTGTGCCCTTGGCTTGAATTGGGATTAATGACTCCAATGAAGTCCAAACCCAATTGCATGAATAGATGGTCAACTAAAATTAGATGCAATGGAAGGGCAGCTAGCCTCTCTTTACCTCGTGAAGAATGCACAATTCTTGCACCTCTTGATCCATGCATAATAATCACTGAAAATATTGGGCCAATAATAGCCAACCCTCATGATCTTTAGAGCTTTCACTCTTGGTGCAAAATGACCACCACCGATCCACCATGGAACTCTTCCAACACCCTATGAATCTGATTTACACCGACAAGTACCACCTATCCAACCTCAAGCTTCTTATCCCTAATGTGTCCATCAAGTCATTCCTTCTACCTGGCCTTTTCATGCTTTTGACTCCAATGTGCTATTGCAGTGCCTCTCATCCAACTCGTATTAACTTGTCAATTCTTTCTTCTAATGCTCGTTCATATGCTAGACCTCCAACACGTAATACGTAATGATGGTAACTTGAATTCCATTGGAAGAAATGATTTTGTGCCAAACACCAATTGAAAGGGTGTGGCCTTATTCAACCTCTTGTAGGTTGTTGTATATACCCAAATTATAGAAGAAATGTTATCATCCCAATCTTTCCTTCCAACATCATAAATTTTTGTCAAGGCACTGCTCAATATCTTGTTGAAAGCCTTAATAGTCCCATTGGCTTGAGGGTGATAAGGTGTAGCCTTATGGTGCATGACCATAAACTCATCCAATAATATCTTAATTGTCTCATTCAATAAGTTTGTGCCCCTAGCACTTTTCAAGATCAACGGACATCCATATATAGTAAGAATATTTTCCCGTAAGAACCTATTTGTTATAGATTCTTTACAATACTTTGTAGGTCCCGATTCTACCCACATTGTAAGATAATCTATGCAAGTGATGATATATCATGATCCAATTTTACACGCGGATGAGGAAATAGGACCCACAAATTATATAGCCCATTTCTTAAATGGATCTACACTAGAATAGGCCTTAAATTCATTTCATATCTTTGTCCAGTTTGCCAAGTTGCCGATAAAGTGGTCACAAGCCTTAAATTACTCTTTGAAATCTTTCATAGGGTCTCCCACCATAAACCAATGATTAGAATATTATGCGCAGTGGTGTCACCCGCATAATGCCCACTGCATAATACCGCCATGAGCCTCTTCCATGATATTTGTGCACTCATGTTTTAATACACACCAACACAATACCTCATCTCATCCTATTTTGTATAAGTCACCACTGATCAACATGAAGGGTACCATGGGAATTGCAGGTTGTTTCTTCTCTAATGATTTCATTCCTTTTCGCATCATACTTGTGCATATAAAGATAGCAATATCCTCCAATTATAAAGACACCTAATGTAACTCGTATAACTATGAATTTGGCATTGTATCTTTAATTGGTTGCGCATCCTCTCTTGAGTGAATTCTTGATAAGTGGTTTAGGACATAATTACTTTTACCTGGTTTTACCATGACTATAAAGTCAAATTCTGGGATAGGAGCACCCATCAACATATGCACCACTATTAAATAGGATTATTTACCAAGTATTTTAATGTCATGTGATCAGTGTAAAATACAAAGGGTGTTGCTAGCAAATTATGTTTGAATTTATGCAACACGTAGATCATCGATAAGGCCTTGCACTCGTAGTTGTGTAATTCTATTCTACAGAGTCAACTTTCTACTAGAAAATAGATAGTATGATCTATAATAGCTTCTCTCTACCGAGCTAACATCATGTTGATGGTTATACTAGAGGCATCCACATGTATGTGAAATGGTTGGTTCTATGAGGGAAAACGCAGAATGAGCATTGTAGTAAGTCTCTCCTTTAATGCCTCAAATGTGCATTATTTTGGTTATCCCCATTAAAATGTCCCTTTTCCATTTAGTAACTCTTCTAGGGGGTGCAGAAATCTTCGTATATCCTTTGATAAAAATTTGTAATACCCTATGTGGCCCAAGAATCTATGCACCTCACTTTTACTTGGTAGGCTCCTTCAGGACCCACAATAATTGCAACCTTAGTTAGATCTACTTACAAACCCTTTGTAGATGATATGCCCTAATAGAGTTCCAAAAGGTGTAGCAAACACACACTTTTTGATGTTTAAATAGAAGCTTAAATGCCTACATGTTTGAATCATTAAGCACAAATTATCACAATGATCCTTAATAAGCCCATATATCATCCAATCATCCAAGTAAACCTACAAGAATTTGTGAATAAAATCCTAGAATGCTTGAACAACTATGTGCAAAAATACAAACGGTGCATTTTTCAAACCAAAGGGAATCACAATATATGAAAAAATTCCCCATTCAAAGGTGAATTTTTTTCTCTTGATCTTCCTATGCAATTCTAACTTGGTGATACCCTGAAAATCCATTTGTTAAAGAGTAAAATTTGCACCCTACAACACCTTCTAATATTTCCTCGGTGAAAGGCGTAGGAAAAGGATCAATCACACATGTAGCATTCAGCTCCCTGTAATCCACACAAATCCTAATCTAACCATATTTATTTATGTTGATTACCATTTGGCTAACCTAGTCTAACTCCTCTAGGGGCTTAATGATGCCAGATTTCAACATTTTGTCAATTTCTTATTTAAATTTTATGCACGTGTTCAGGTTCATCCTGTATGGTCTCTTCCTGACTAGGCACACTCCTTCCTTTAGCTTAATATTCATCTCTCCTAATGACTCATGCACTCCTTTTAACTCATGGTATCCCGTAGCTAATAATATTGAAAATATCATAGTAACTCAATTATCTTCGCCACTTCGTAATCATACCAATAATCACCGATTATAGCCTCCTTGGGTTCAACATCCGTGCCAATGTTCACTTTCTTTTTCTTCATAGGTTCATGATAGGCATGCGCATTCTTATCTCGCACTATTTAACACTTCACATGTACCTACCGAATGATCTATGTCCAATTTTTCTACTTCCTCATCCTCCACTATAAATACCTTCTTTCCTTTCTCTTTCTCAAAGCAAGCACGCATAAATAGATTGACATATATATCATATACTTGATAAAAATTAACTTCAATCTACCTCACAAAATAACTCATGAATGATTTCTTCATCCTTGCACTCTCTCCCATAGATAAGCTCTCCATAACCCATTATGCTTCTCTTACCAGACATTTAGTATAGAAATACTCAAAATTTTAGGTCATTCCGAAATTAAGTCTTTCCAATTTTTAGTCTCCTATGCAGTTCTACATAAACATACCAAGTACATGTGCAACCTTGCAAAGTGGAATAAAGTTTGTGCACCCAAAGTGAAGGTGGTAAAGCTTCCTGCCCCATTGTCTAGAGTCTCTCACACTATTGAACGTGGTGCTGAACAAGTTGATTACCATGATATATGTAGATTTGAGTAGGTGCATTGCTCCTGAAGAACCAAGTGGTTAGAGAAATTTTGACTTCATTCCATTCTATGAGATTATCCTTGTGAACCATCCACTAGTGCGTTTCTGTCCCACACAAGGTATACACTAACATATTTCTCCTTTCAACTTGATTTTTACACTATTCCTCTATGTCGCACAATAATATTGTAGGATAACCCTCTCTCGTATATGGAGGTATAGAGTTGTTACCTATTCTCCTAATACAACGAGGGTTTCTTCTCCATGTAAATGTGCTTCTTAATTCATGCCCAACCATCTCATAGGTGTAATGCGCTCAATTTTCACAAGAAATACTAGTAGTATCACTAATAGACTGTGCATCTTCCCACTGGAGGATTCCTTCTCTAGATGGCTCAAGTACTTTCGGATCCCAAATGGAGGGTACATAAATTAACAGTAAGGTCTTCTTCACTCAAGCTTTAACATAAGGTGTAGATTTCCTATATGTTAAAGGAATAATAAATATTTCTTCATTGTTCTCAAAACTTATATACCCCTTGTTGAACCGTAGATAAACATTATTTTCATAACAACAAGGGAACCCAAGTAGATCTAGGAAGCTATCTACTTCTATAAGTGCTAAGACCTCAAAGCCCCCAAAGTGAACTTGGCCCTCTTGTATAGTAATGGATGTATCCTTTAAAACTCCTATTAGAGTGGCCTTATTTCGATTAAACATAAATAATACATTAGAGGATGGCTGCAATGGAGGTATACCCATATGTACCCATACATCTAAATTAAGCACATTTACTTATGTGACTATGTCAATCCAGTGGTTCATTTTAAGAGACCTCTTGGAAATCGGAGGTGGAGAATACCTGGTGAATATCCCCGAACCGGTTTTGCGGGAAGGTGAATTTTTTGGGGGTTGTATGAAAAAATTTCACCTGATTGTCAAGTGCTACTGACGAGTCTCCGCAGACGCGCGACGGGAGATTTTGCGTGCGTAGCGTCAAAAATGCACGACGCACGTCACTAGACCTCAGTGATGCACGTCAACAACCTTGTTGACGCACGTCAAAGAGGTCTAGTGACGCATGTCACTGAGGGTGCTGAATCTCCTATCGCGCGTCTGCACTCCGCCTCTCGCTTTCTCATCAAAAAATATCCGTGTTGTGTGTCAACAAACTCTTTGTCGTGCGTCTGCTATGCATCAATATCTGTTGTACCTCCTTATCGCGCATCAACTATCCGTCAAGGTCGAGACAGCACCCTCAGTGACGCGCGTCACTAGACCTCAATGACGCATGTCAACAACCGTGTTGACGTGCATCAAAGAGGTCTAGTGACGCACGTCATTGCATTTTTGATGCGCGACGAGAAAATATCCTGCCACGCGTCTCTCGTAACCTCTCCGCCTCTTCTTGCGCATCGAAAAATCTCCATGTCACTCATCAACAAACTCTTTGTCATGCATCTACTATCCGTCGATATCCGTAGTATCTCCTTGTCTACAAACCTCTCCTTTGTCGCGCCAATAACTTACCCCTTGTCACGCGTTTATAATACAGGGATATATCATATTGTTTAAAAATGTGAAGTAGAAGTGTTCTACCCTGGGAATAATCTAGGTTTATATAGGGGATATTTTTCAAGGGTAGGCGGTTTCACCCCTAAAAAAATTAAATTGTAATTTTTAGGCGAACAAAATGTCACCGACCCATGCAAAAATTCACCTTTTCAAAATTTTCAAAATGGAATATTCGCCATATTACGAATATTCGCCACTAAAATTTTCCCCTGTGTCAATCAATATATTGCTCAAAATCCATCCATCCACAACAACATTCATGGTGAAGGGGGAAGATTAGCATATAGGATCTGGTCTATCCATTCTCAATACTTACATGTAGAGTGTTCCCCTTTAGCCAATTCCCTAAGTACTCGAATGATATTCTCCTGGCACAATGTCTTACATACCTCTTTGAATTCATCAATATATGATTGGATTGTCTCTACTTCCTTATTTTGTTTCAACTTTGATGATTTTTATTTTAAACACTATATTTCACCCCGAATATTTTTGAGTACCTCTATGGTCTCCCGATAAACCTCCTTTTTATGTGTAGGATATGGCTACCTTGTATGTAAAAATTCCTCCTTAGTGATGGTAGGCTTCGTTATAATGTCTTTAACGCACGCAGCTTCGGTGCGTGTAGTAATCTTCATAGTACTACCTCAAGTTCTGATATCAACTTTGGCATCCACCGATTTTCTAGTGCACGTTGTATTCTAACCATTCTTTCACCCTTGTTCTCTTATTTATGCTGCTTACTAAGATGCTCATATAAGTATGGGCATTCCTCATAGTTATTATTCTTCCCACAAAAAGAAAAAGTAATATTTTGTGGATAGTCATGCTCGTAGTGGTCAAGAGATCCATAGGTAAAACAAGTTATGAGAGGAAACTCACCTCGTCCACCACACAAGCCTCAGCCCTTGAATCTACCATGGTATCCTCAACCTCCACCGTGAACTCCTTCAAAATGTCCTTCATTCCGATCATAGCATGCTTGAGTGTGATCATGATCATGGTGCTCACTTTTACCTTTAGAGTTATCTGATACTCCTGTTTGTCGCACACCAATATCTATGGCATCATGGATCTGACCAATCAACCTGCACAGTCCTCTATACTTGTGATTCATGGACTTTGGAAAATCTTACAATAGCAAGAAACATTCTTTCTTAAAACACATTGTAATAATGGTAAGCCATTTTCATCATGGTCTAAATTACATATCTCATAGTCTAGAAAATGAACATATTGACTCGCAAGGAAAACTATCTTTAGTGTTACCTTCCACTTTACAATTTATACACCAAATCCCATTACGCATCTCATACATTGAATTTTCTTATAATTTCTCCAACTGCTTTACCATAGCTATAATCTATGCTTCCAGAATGGGCTCACTCTATTTTCTATAATTTCGATCGCCTCAAGTGGGCAATGCTACTTCAAGTGCTTTGCATGTGGGTTTGTATATGTCTTATGTGATAGTGCCCTCCTAAATGGTGTGATCAAACCCCAACAAACCACTATGCATGTTGGCTTGCATGAATATCATACAAAATCTTAGAAAAAGTGTTTTAGCACAGGCATCATATTCCCAAACACTCTTAGTAGTGCCTTGCTTAATATCCTTGAGCGCGTTTATACTCTTCTACTCAAACTCGGGGATATGAAACTCCTTAAGGAAAGCTTCTCATAATGTTGCATAATCTACGCAAGTCTGATCAGGGTCAAAATTCATGTACCAACTATGAGTGTGACCCTAAAATGTGGATTTAAATTGACTTTTTGTAATTCCTTTTACATGCCGCAAGATCTCACACATGTGCATGTGTTCAACAACATCTTCTATTTGCCTATACTCGGAAGACAGATGAAGATACATCTCCATATAAATATTATGGGGTTGATAAGGACCTTGCCCACCTGATCCAAAACCTCCTATGTTACCTTTGCCTCAAAACCTACCCAGATCCACTAGAACTGGAGCTAACTATGCCCCCTACTCCCCACCTATAGCTGGAAGTGGACCAAAGGATGCACTACATTGTATCCCAATAGTGGTACTAAAGTGAACTCTTACCATCTTTGAAGTGGTCCTACTCCATAAATGAGTCCAAAATTATACGTGCTTGAGTTCTGTGCTGACGATGCACCCAATAAGGTACCTCTAAACAACAAAGAATATGTTTTCCCAGCCATAGATGCACTTTATAATTGATTTAATCCTTTTCTTCTACTCCCAAACTATATTACTAACTACTAGTTGTACTAGATACAGAAAACCAAGTACAAGGGCTAGGTTTATAGGTAGATTCAGATGTGTTCCCGTGGCCCATGTCATCTATGCTAGTGTGCTCTCATGTGAGGCCAAGGAGGGTTCCCTGTCATGATTTCCTAAATGGGGGAGTTCCAAATGCTCTGGCTCCATGCCTTCTATGTGAGCTCCAAATCCTTCATGAGCCATCTCTCTCCTCAATGCCATCCACTCTACAATATCATGTTGCTTCTCTATCTCCCTCTCACACACTTCATTGTACTTAATCCACATTTATTCCCTTTTCCTCTCTCTGCCACTAGGTCGGCCATCCTTCACCAAACTCCGCTCCAAAGCACTACGCATGGTAGGGTTTAGCTAGCCATCAAATTTTCTTCCAAGTTCATGGTTACCATCAAGATTTTGATCGCTAGTGGAATTCCTTGAAAATAAGTTCCCCTAGGATAATGTAAAAATGGAACTCAGCTACCTCTGGTAAGAATAAGTGGAAATTGAGTACTCCAAAATATATCTATTCAAAACACCATGAAACCAGAGTATCCATAACATGTGTGTAAATCGATCAACATTATAGAGGGCTTGAAATTATTCTTATGCCCAAAAATGTGTGTGATACCTCCAATTCCTTTTAGATGCATAAGCAACTAGCCACTTGTATAACTCTACTAGAAAGATAGAAAATAAGAAATCATAGAAATAGTCATAGAAATTCTACTCCACCCAAGTGTGTACTTAAAACTCGAGATCTAGTCTTTGAAACTCAAGAGCATACTCTTCTTCCAGATCCTTTATCCACTCCTCAACACTTGCTAAGGTAAATCTGGTACATCTTCATCGTGAAACATCTTGAAAAAAACTGAAAAAGAGGTTCCGAAAATGGAACCAATGATGTAGCCTAGAATCTACTATATAAAACCTGTGCACACCGGCACATCACCTAGCCTGAGCTGAGTGCTCACCGAAGCACACAAAGGTACTAGGCCCCTCTTTAGAGTTTCTTGTGTAGGATGTTAGTGTGATGAAGATAAGACATATTCAGATCCATAATTAAACATAAACATTCCACAGTGCATAATCCAGATCTAGATCTTAATAGATCAAGAATTAAAAAATATTTGTAATAAGATTAACCATACATGAACCAGCCAGTTATGTCTAACACCATTATCTAGCCAATATCATCCATTTCATTAAATAATGTAAAACACAAAATCATCTTACATTATAAAGTATGTCCATAAGTCATGTGCGCATCGATCTAGTAGCATAACTCTAAAATAACTTAGTCTCTCCCTAAAATACACAATTCAATACATATTTATAGGGGTAGGTACTTTCCATTCACCGCCTATGCACTTCTAAAAATAGGTCACATGCTATTAATAGCCATGCACCTTTATAATAACATGCACACATACAAGTGTGCTAATAATAGATGTCCTATAGTTAACTGGAAGAAGTAATCCTATTATTAACTACAACCATGCATGGTGCTTACCAAAGAACTCATTCCCAAAATACCATTTACATGTCACATAATTCTCTATCCTGATGTGTTCTCCACATGCTATCTCCAAAAATATCCTATATCCATAAAAATGGCTAAGTCTCGAACTAAATCTGTTCTTGTGTGCATTCATTTCATATCATTCCACACCTTCAAATGCATCTTGTTCCGACACACATATTATTTTTGTGTCTTCTCCTTAGGAAAATATTATGCCTTCTCAATAGGACAGAGAGGCATAAAATGTTCCCACCCTCTGTCCCTTCCATTTCAATCTTATACATAGCGAGGACATAGCCATTTTCAGCATTTTCCATGCCCCACACCTTTAGATGCTTTAAGCCCGAAAATGCTTTGGAAATATTTTTGATGCGGGAGCATAACTTGCAGAGGCCATAACTTTTGATCCGACCATTGGATCGTCCTGAAATTTTATAGGGTGGTAGATATACATTAGTACTATGTTGGGGACAACCTTGCTCTGCAAGGTTGTGCTCATTTTGGCACGTTTTCGGGCTCGGATTCCGTCATCTAGTGGCCTAAAATTGGCTCCGAATGTTTTTTCCGCTTTTGACTAGGTCTTAGAACTTTAATAACTTTTGTTGTGCTTGTCAGAATAAGTCCAAATTTCGCATGAGCCCTAATTTATGAATGCATATTTGGCATGCAAATTTTGGGGTCAATCCGAGTTGTTTTGCATTTTAGGGTTTTTTGGCATTTTAGGGTTTTAGAGTAGTCTTGAAATAAAAGGAGAATTGTAATGATGTAATAGATCAGTGTGAATTCCAGAATGAGAAGTAAGCTATTGTGAAACTCCTGGTTTTATTTGCAAAGCTGTTTATGTGTGTTTTTGGAGGTATTTCAACCTCTTGCAGCTGGATTCACATCAATTGGTATCAGAGCAGGATTTTGATCTTGCGGAAATAATTAAGGTAACATATTACATTTTTATGTGTAGTTTTTACCTCTGTTTTATATAACCATGGCTAGACGTGGGAGGGGAGGTTATGCCCAGATGAATAGGCATATGCAGGAGCTACAGAGACAAATTGCTGAGCTCACGGGGGAAGTTACCCGCCTTAGAAGGAGACATGCAAATGGGGATGCAAACCCAGATAGTGATATTGAAGAAGAGACTCCATTAATGAATGAAGGAGGAGATGAAGAAGAAAATGAGAGAGACGAAGAAACCTTGAATGAGAGACCATTTGAGGAGAGATTGATCAAGGCCTTAGAGGGAAAGAATGACGACATCAAGATTAATGTTCCTGATTATGGTGGAGGGTTACGACCAGAGGAGTTGATTGACTGGTTAAATCGCATGGAAAAATTCTTTGAGTGGAAAACCCTTTCAGAGGAGAAGAAGGTTAAGTTTTCATGCACTAAGTTATCTGACATGCATTGATCTAGTGGGATCACCTACAAAATGAAAGACAAAGGAATGGAAAGGGCAAGATCCGAAACTGGAATAAAATGGTAAAGAAGCTGAAAGAAAAGTTTCTTCTTGTAGATTATGCTCAGACACTCTTTCGAAGGTTCCAAAACCTAAGGCAGAAGGATCTCAGCATTGAGGAGTATACTAATGAATTTTACAAGTTATCAATCAGGGTGGAACAAGGAGAGTCTGAAGAACAAAAGGCTACACGGTACATAAATGGGTTGAGTTACACCATACAAGATGAGCTGAGTATGCTCCGGATCCATAGCCTAGATGATGCTTATCAACTTGCATTAAAGGCAGAGGAAAAGAACAAGAGGAGTAATTTTAGAAGAGGTGTGAAGAGAGGTCCATCATCATCTCCAATGAGGGGTAGGGGTAGATTTGAATCTACAAAAGGTGAATCCTCTAATACATAAGGGCATGAAGATTCTGGTCAAAGCCATGGTAACTACCAAAGAGGTAGGGGATTTCAAAGGGGAAGAGGTTATAATGGAGGACGGGGCTGGAATAGCCCCCAAAGGCAATATACATGTTACAAATGTGGTGAAGAGGGGCACAGAGCTTTTGAGTGTCCGCACTATCCTACACAAGATAGATGGCAAGGAGAAAAACCACGAGTAAATCTGGTTGGAGGTGAAGAGGAAGAAGAAATGGAGGTTGCTACAGACTTGGGTGAAACCCTCATGATAAGGAGGACGATGATTGTCCCAAGGAAGGAGAAAGAACGTGACGTTGCTGGAGCTGATTCATGGCTTCGAACAAATATATTTCACACAAGATGCACCTCTGGAGGAAAGGTATGTAAAATTATTATTGATGGTGGTAGTTGTGAAAATATGGTTTCAACTGTAATGGTTGATAAACTGAATCTGAACTGTGACAAGCACCCATATCCCTATCGTATATCATGGTTCAAGAAAGGAAATGAAGTAACCATAGATAAAAGATGCCTTATAAAGTTTTCAATTGGGAATACCTACAGGGATGAGGTGTGGTGTGATGTTATCCCAATGGATGCATGTCATATATTACTGGGTAGGCCTTGACAATACTATAGAAATGTTACACATGATGGAGGGAAAATACATATACCTTTTGGAAGGATGGTGTAAAGGTGGTCTTATTACCCTTCAGGAAGAAGACAAGAGTAAGGGCTTGTTAGCTACAAAAGAGTTTGTTACTGGAAATGGAAGAAGTTTGGATGTTGTTATGCACTAATGTCAAAGAAGCTGGAGAAAGAAGGATTTAATATACCTATTGCAGCAGAAAAGATACTAAAAGAATACAAAGATGTCATACCAGATGAGCTACCGGATGGGTTACCCCAAAGCAAGATATTCAACACCATATTGATTTGATCCCGTGGATCGGCCCTTCCAAACTGGCAGCCTATCGGATGAGTCGACACGAGTGAAGATTTGAACAAACAAGTGATAGATCTAATACATAAAGGGTTAGTGAGAGAAAGCATGAGTCCATGTGCAACTCCAACATTATTGACTCCCAAAAAGATGGAGACTAGAGAATGTGTGTAGACAGTAGAGCCATAAACAAGATCACGATTAAGTATCGGTTTCCAATTCCGTGATTGGATGATATGATGGATGTGCTAATGCGGAGCCCGATATTTTAGCAAGATTGACCTACAGAGTGGTTACTACTAGATCCGAATCCGTGAAGGGGATGAATGGAAAACACTTTTAAAACAAAAGATGGATTATACGAGTGGATGGTGATGCCATTTGGGCTATCTAATGCACCTAGTACATTCATGAGGTTGATGAACAGAGTACTCCGAGAATACAATGGTAAGTTTGTTGTTGTCTATTTTGATGATATTTTGATATTCAGTAAGACAGTGGAAGAACACTTGTTACATCTGAAATTGGTGCTAGACTTGTTACGTAAAGAGAGTCTATATGCAAACTTAAAGAAGTGTAGATTCCTTCAGAAGAGTCTTGTTTTTTTGGGATTTGTCATATCAGGGGATGGAGTGAGGATGGATGAGGAAAAAGTAAAGGCAATTCTGGAATGGCCTATTCCAAGGAATGTGACAGAGGTTCGTAGTTTTCATGGATTGGCAACTTTTTATAGGAATTTCAGTAGCATTGTTGCACCCATAACAGAGTGTACAAAAGGGAGGGAGTTTGTATGGACCAAGGCAACAAAGATAGTTTTGAATTGTTGAAGAAGAAAGTATCAGAAGCACTTGTTTTGGTATTGCCAGATTTTAGCAAGGTCTTTGAGGTTGACTATGATGCCTCACATGTTGGGATTGGAGCTGTGTTGAGTCAAGAAGGACGACCAGTGGCATTCTTCAGTGAAAATATAAATGAAGTCAGGAGGAAATATTCTACTTATGATGTGGAATTTTATGCTATTGTTCAAGCATTAAGGAACTGGAGACATTACTTGGTAGCAAAGGAATTTGTACTCTTCACTGACCATGAAGCCTTAAGGTATGTAAACACACGAAGAAACTAAATAGTAGGCATGCAAAATGGGTTTCATTTTTGCAAGAATATACTTTTGTTTTAAAGCATAAGTTAGGTAAGAAAAATCAAGTTGCTGATGCCTTGAGTAGGCGTGTAGCCCTTTTGACAACAATGGAAAATAAAGTGCTAGGGTTTGAGGCAGTTAAGGAATTGTATGAAGGTGATCCTGATTTTGGTGATGTTGTCAAAAAGCTTAAGGAGCCTACAGTAGGTAGTGATTCTTTTGATTATTTGATATAGGATGGTTATTTGTTTAGGGGGAAACAATTGTGCATCCCTGCTGGTTCAATGAGAGAAAATATTATAAGAGAATTGCATAGTGGAGGGTTGGCTGGACACTTTGGTATAAGTAAGACAATTTCTCTTGTCGTAGAAAAGTATTATTGGCCAAAGGTAAAGAGGGACATCAGTAGGGTTGTAGCAAGATGTAGAGTGTGTCAAATGGCTAAGGGTCATGCACAGAATACTGGGTTGTATATGCCATTGCCTATCCCTACAGGGCCATGGGTTGATCTGAGTATGGATTTTGTGTTAGGGCTTCCTAACACACAGTGAGGGAATGATTCTATCTTTGTTGTGGTTGATAGATTCTCTAAGATGGCACATTTTATTTCTTGTAAAAAAACTAATGATGCTTCCAGAATTGCAGATTTGTTTTTTTCAGAAGTGGTTCGATTGCATGGAATTCCAAAAACGATCACTTCAGATCGGGACATGAAGTTTTTGAGTCACTTTTGGAGGACTCTGTGGAAGAAATTGGGGACACAACTACAGTTCAGTAGTGCATATCACCCCCAGACTGATGGGCAGACTGAAGTAGTGAATAGAAGCTTGGGAAATCTCCTACGTTGTATAGTTGGAGAAAAGCCAAAACAATGGGACTTAGCTTTACCTCAAGCTGAGTTTGCATATAATAGCTCGATAAACAGGTCAACAGGGAGGTCTCCTTTCCAGATTGTATATGGTAGAAATCCGAAGGGGGTCCTTGATCTAATTGTTCTACCAGGTGAAGATGAAACTAGTGATGATGCAGAAGCATTTGCAGAACACATTCTACAGCTACAAGATGAAGTGAGGGAAAAGCTGAAAGTGAGTAATGCACAATATAAAATAGCTACAGATGCCAGTAGGAGAGTAAGTGTATTTGAAGAAGGAGATATGGTGATGGTTCATCTTAGAAAAGAGAGGTTTCCAAAGGGAACATATAATAAACTCAAGTATAAGAAGATTGGGCCATGTAGGATTCTGAAGAAAATGAGTGATAATGCCTACAAGGTGGAGTTACCTGAAAACTTTGCTATCTCACCAGTTTTTAATGTTTCTGATTTATATAAGTTTCCAGGTCATGATGAAAATGTTGCAGAGGAGGAAGAAATAAACTGGAAGAAACAGATGCCGAAGGAGAAAAAGGAGAGGGTAATGCGTGTCTTGGACCAAAAGACAATCACTACTAGACATGGGAGCTACAATAGATATTTGGTACAGTGGGAAGGTTTGCAGCAAGAAGAAAACACTTGGATTCCTGAGTGGGAGTTGAGGAAAATTGACAGTGCAAAATTAGATGAGTTCCGTCAACAGAATTTGCAGGAGCTGAATTCTTTTCAACCAGGGGAGAATGATGCGGGAGCATAACTTGCAGAGGCCATAACTTTTGATCCGACCATTGGATCGTCCTGAAATTTTACAGGGTGGTAGATATACATTAGTACTATGCTGGGGACAACTTTTCTTGCAAGGTTGTGCTCATTTTGGCACATTTTTGGGCTCGGATTCCGTCATCTAGTGGTCTAAAATTGGCTCCGAATGTTTTTTCTGCTTTTGTCTAGGTCTTAGAACTTTAATAACTTTTGTTGTGCTTGTCAGAATAAGTCCAAATTTTGTGTGAGCCCTAATTTATGAATGCATATTTGGCACGCAAATTTTGGGGTCAATCCGAGTTGTTTTGCATTTTAGGGTTTTTTGGCATTTTAGGGTTTTGGCATTTTAGGGTTTTAGAGTAGTCTTGAAATAAAAGGAGAATTGTAATGATGTAATAGATCAAAGCAGTGAATTCCAGAATGAGAAGTAAGCTATTGTGAAACTCCTAGTTTTATTTGCAAAGTTGTTTATGTGTGTTTTTGGAGGTATTTCAACCTCTTGCATGACTAGATTCACATCAATTTTCCATATATTGAATACAACATTTTTGTCCTCAAATGATTCCATGAAGGCCTAAATAATCTAAAATAATAAAAAACACAAAAATAATGGATTCAAACAAAGGAGAAATGAGAATGTTTTTTTGAAAACCTCGAAGTGAGTGGAAGACAAATTTCTCATATCTCACAAACCGTCAGACGGATCGATGTATCATTTTTTCATTCATCAAGTTTCTCAAGTGCGTTGATTCTCCTAGAATAATCTCCCACATGAAAAATGTGGTTTTTTTAGCGAAGAAACCCTAAGTTTCCTATGACAAAAATTAAGATTTTTAAAATCTCTCAATCCTAAGAATTGGTTTGAGCTAAAAATATGAAAGAGCGTTGTTGGGTAAAAACCCATATCGAAATTTCATTTCATTGAAAACCGACGCCCAAAAACTTACTTTCCAAAAATAGTAAGCCTTCCTACATGGGTACTTGCTATTTTTGGTAAGCCATCTCTAGAAGTAGTTGCGGTGAAGACGGTGTGCACTAGAGATAATCAAAAGATTAGAATGGTCGAGAAGTGCCAAAAATGGTGAAAACAACCACTTACTAAAAATAGTAAGTTCCCTATCCTGGGCACAAGCCATTAATATTAAGCCATCACACATAGTGGTTCTAGAACAACAGATGCACATGGTTAATTGAGAATGCTAATCTCGTTGGTGCGGTCAAAAGAGCCAAAACATTACCACTTACTAAAACTAGTAAGTTTCCCATACATGCACTTACTATTAATAGTAAGTCATACCAAAACAAAAGTTTTTGTAGAAAGAGTGCACAAAAGGGTAATCATTCAAGCTAACATCACCAATTGGGGTCAAGAGAAGTGAATTTTGACACTTACTAAAAATATTAACCCCCTTATTCCAAATATAGTAAGTGCTCCAAAGACCATGAAGTTCAAGTTCATTGAAGGGAATTCTTCATTATCATCAACGATGTACTCATCGGTGTTTATCACCTACTTGCTTGGTGTGTACGAGAAAGTACATCATTCCATGAGCAATCTTTTTTAGCAAAGCACGAAAATGTCACAAAGTATAATCACGATAATTTTCTACAGGGAATATTGAATTCACTTCTTGAAATCTCAAATAGTGTTTTTAAACACTCATTCGATGGTTCAAAGTATCATTGTATCATGTATAAAGGAGAGCGTGTGATCATCGTCGGCAAAGTTTAGTGTATTCAAAGGTTTTCTAAGTAATGGTAACTTTTCATGGATTATTCAGGAAGATTTATCTCATGTTAAAAGGTCATAATTCATCATGACATTGGAGCATTTCATTGATTCACCAACAAAGTTGATCTACATCATAGGCGAAGTGTTCTTCATCCATGTCGATAGAGCATACCCACCCTCCTTCTCTCTTTCTCCCTCTTCTTTCTCTCTCCTTTCTAATTCTTCATTGGGATTCATCATTGTATTTCATCCTATTCACTTAAGTGACCTATTTTAAAATTGTAAAAGTATTTTCTCAAAATTATAAGAGAAATACTTAATTTATGGAAAACAAAAGATCGCGAGTGGAATACGAGTATGAAGAGTCATATGAGGGAGGTGAGAAGACATTTCACATGGATATAAATTGTGATGGTCTCTCCATTCTAAAGGATTCCATATTTTTAAGACTTTGCCTCTGTGAGCAATCGTGATAATTCACAAGGAATAAAAGCTACAATTTCTTCCACTTTCTCCTTTTCCCTTGTTTTGTACAACTAGTGTAAATGTCAATTAAGGAATATAGTTTCTTCTTTCCAAGATGTATGAATGTGTGTAGATTTGTATACATGGTTTCCTCTCATCATTGACATGATAAGCATGGTTGTTATAGGAATCTCATGGTTATTCTATTTCCCTCTTTTATACACTTTGTAAACATAGTGATGTAATAGCTTTGTATCTTTGATAGATGAATATGATAACTTGGTGTCTCAATTTTTCCATCTCACTAGATAGATTCATTGTGTTTCCTCTATATTGAATATTTAACTACTCTAGTTACTTTGGGTGTGAGCTCTATAGTCTACTCACGGAAGTAATCTTCCTTTCCTAATTTCCCTTCTTTCCTCTCATCACTGTAATTTCCTCCCTTATACCCCATACAAGAACTTTTCCATAGGTTTAGTGGAGTGTTCCTATGTGATCCTTGATGTATTTAGTCACCCATAACATTTATTTAGGATTAGGATTAGTTTACTTTTAATAATGGGAGTTATATCATTCAATGTAGAGGGTGTAGCCCCGTGAAAGTTGGTGGAGACACCTAATTTTACATATCAATAAATTTTCTCACCAACAAGTCATCAACCCAATAGTATGGCCATGATGGAACTTCATTCCAGGACATATCATTATCCCTATATATGCCATAGTTTTCACTCCTCATTATATACCGATATTAAAAATCTGAACCGTGAAAGAAAAAGTATTTAGCTCCCTTACCCAAATTATGAAACATGCCACTAATTTTGATCCTTTTTTTGGATAGTAAGATTAAATTGAATATTTGTTGTTGGATTTTGTGAAAAAATGTCACTTAGAAATTTTTACAACTGTCAAGTACCTATGTTTTTTCTTGGCTATGAAACTATCACCCAACGTTACTATCTACTTTGGGTACTTGTATCCCTCTCCTAGTTCTATCTCATGCGTGATTCTAAACAATTTTACTTGCTCATATTTGATCAAATTTTGTTATGTACCATTTTGTATCGATTTCTAGATTTTTGAGAGGGTGAAATAATCACTTGATGATTTCCCCACTTGTTTTGGGTGTGTGAGATGGATCAAAGTGAGAAAATCCTAAATGATAGAAATTGAAGCCAATTTACACATTTGAATAATAACTCCTATGTGCATGGTATTAACCACAATACATGAAAAATAATGGGAAGAAAGATAGCAACAAGTTTTGGTGACAAATTAACATGATAGAATGTAATAGAAACTATTCAAATACATAAACTCATATCAAGAGAACAACATAGTAGCTAGTGGAAAACATGGGACACCACTCAAGATGTCACAAGACACTCAAGGCCTTCAAGGCCATACAATAAAACTAGTAATTAATCAAAGGTCATAGCCCATAAATAAAGAAAAATAAGGAACAAACATAGAAGATAAGACACAAGCAAAGAAAATAACCATGGTTGGGAGTAATCCTATAAGAAAAATGATACACATGAAGCACCCATTAACATGTTATAATAATTTATAGTATGTCACATTGTATATAACTAAAAAGGTAGGAAATTAGATGCCCAAGGAGCCTCGGTGGGACCGGTAGAGAATAGTATCAACCATCATGTGATAACCTATAGATAGCTTGCATTCACCTCAAAGTACCATGTGAATGCACATGTGTATATGTACAAGTGTAGAACATACTATGAATCAAGCTATCATGATTAAAAAAGGCAACATGGAATAGTATGAGAAATCAAAGATACATCCAACCAAGATCTAAGTTATTTTTTTTATATTTTTGTAAATATTTGAATGTTTTTGTATTATTAGAATATGATATCCTATGACTAGGGAAGGGAAGAAAGGTTTCCCTAATGTTTATGTGTGGAGATAAGTGCACGCTTAAGAGTCATGCTTTAACTTAGAACAAGAGTGTGTCATTAGGTATCAAAGGTAAGACAAGAGCTACTGAGAGAATAGTGTCAACATCTAAGGGGATAACCCTATAAAGTCCAAGATTCCATATGCATGAATAACAAGTCGAATGACATAAACAATAAGAGTGTGTTCATTAGGAGAAACTAGAATAGGTGGAACATTGGTAAGAAATATGTGTAATTTGGGAAGATAAGAAACATTAAATTTGTATGTAATAGCCCATATGATTATAGAAGAAACCATGGGAAAAAATGTATAAAGAGGGTGATTGTTTCCCCCATGTATGTAACAAGATAAAGTTTATCCCTAATATAAGAGTCTTGCATATAATTTGGGAAAGCGAGTAAGGGAAGAGCATCGGGAATTTGTATCAAATCGAACACTATGTTTTTACTTGTAGTGGAGAAGTTATGGTAAATGATGTAATTGTTATCCAAAATGAGCCCCTTGCTCATTTTGTGGCTAACTCCCTTCATTCTTCCCTCTCTTGTGCCTCGATCATAATGTTTTTCTTTTCAAGCACCTAAGACCTTCGGAAATGGCACCATTGGATAGAGCTCTTTCTCAGCTTTCTAGAAAGGTAAATTTTTCCTCCTAACTCCATGTATTTTTGAAGTTATGGCTTGGTGGAGGTTTTGTGGGAAATTTTCCCCTGAAAGGCCCACACCCGATAAGATGAGGCCACGTGTCGAAGGAAGTGGTGGGGGTCGGAGGAAAACTTTGATTTTTTACCAAGTGTTTGGAAAATTCAAAAAATAATATTTCACCCCGCAGACCCGCCGGTGAATTGGATCATGCAACGTGTCAAGGGGGAAAAAATTGAAAAAATGACGTAAGTCTGGTGCCATGGAAAAATCTCCAAGAAAGGCCCGCATGACTACCACATTGTGCCACGTGTCCTCTATCCCCAAAGTGGCGAGCACGGAGGGTGAAGTTAAAATTTTGGTGAAATATTTTGTGAAGGCGCAAAGTCAAAGTTTTCCCACAAAGTCCGCATCCAATGGCCTCATGCCACATGTCTCAAGAATAGTGGGCCGCGAGAGAAACTTAAAATTTTGGTGAAGTGTTTGGGTGGGAGGAAAGGAGAAATATTGGCCCATCAACCCGCTAACCAACTTGTCGAGCTCGCCATGTGTCCTCGGGAACCAGAGCTTCAAAATGCAGGGGAAAATTTTGAAATTTTCCCAAAGCAAAACAAAGGAAATTTCAAAAGGAAAAGTCTAGCCCCCAAACGTGAGCCAATGGAATCTTGCCACGTGTCCTGGTGGTGGAAAAAAATACAGGAAAGGCCCGCAGGGAAAAAGAAAAGGAAAAGCCCACAACCAATGGGGTTTTGCCACATGTTCGAGTCAAAAATATGGCCAAAAGCGATGGAAAAGTTAAGGAGGAGAATCCCATGAACGAATCATATCATGCCACGTGTCCTCAGATCATCGGCCCGACGGAGATTTTTGGAAATTTTGTCCAATGGTCAAAACGATGGAAAATGAGGCATCAAGAGCCTATGGCTAATGGAATTGTGCCATGTGGCACCCGGAATGGTGGAGCGCGGGATTTTTGGAAATTTTCCCAAATGCAAAAAGTGGAAAATTTCAAATTTTTCACCCGCCAATCCGTTTTGGACTGTTTTGCCCTAAAATTTCAAATGGCCACAACTTTTGATCCGAGTTTAGTTTCTCACATTCTTTATATCAACAAAAATCGGTGAAATTATCTACAAGATTATAAGGTCAATTTTTATTTTGATGGAGTTTAGAGAGAGAAAATTGAAAAAGCCTCTGGCACATGGTAACAAGCGAAACGACGCTTTCAACCACCATTTTAATGAAGAATGGCTCGCATTCTCTCCCAAAGATGGTGAAAAATGTCAGGGAATGGACCTGTAAGGATGCCCATGCTATTTTATTGCATTTTTGGTTGGTGGTTGAAGCTCTCCCATGTTTTCCCACGTTTCTCTCTCCTAGGGTCGTTTCTTGCATGGTAAAAGCCAGATTTGGCTCATTTTTGAAGGGTTGAACATTTTTCATGTATTACAGGCTCCCTCTTTCACCTTGAAAGTGATTTTGTGGAAAAATCAGACCTCTTCCAAGACTGTAACCTATTTTCTACCTCTCAGATGTTGTAATGCATGTGCTTTGACAATGGAAATGACAATCAAGCCCTGTGAATGAGTTTTAATCCTCTGTTTGTATTGTTTGATTCATTTCTGACCTTTCATTATAGTTTATCAGTTTGTGCATGGATTTTGTTGCATTTCTATGATTTTTGTCAATCTGCAGAAGTAAAAATGCTCACCACTCCTTTGGTGCATCACCTTATTAGCCCTAGTTTCAGTTTTTGCATTCTCTATCTCTGTCCCCTTTGAATTTAGAGTAGTATCTTGAATTGAAACACTCTTTAGCTTGCTGATAATACACCGATCGGAGGAGTTGAGGAACTAGCCTCTAATCTAGAGATTCTTTTCCCATTTTTACAAGTCCCACAATTGGGGAAAAGATTCAATGTTGTGCAATCACACTAGATGTCCAAAATGTCAAACTAGAAATCGATAAACATCCGGGGGTGCTGCTGATTTGCACCAATAGTAATATTGGATTCGGTAAGCATATAATCATTAGAATTACATTAAGAGTGGCTACAAGAAAAAATTTGAAATTTGTGGTCATGGTGACATTTTGAAGGGCGGTGTGAGTGTCTCCTAGCACATTAGGTATCATATATGTAGAAACAATCATAAGTGACAAAGCTATATATCGATAAGTGCAAAATAATATGCATTAGGGACTAAGCACCATTTAGATGAGAGTGATACATAGTGAGAGGAGTATCATTTACGTCAATATAAAGGTCATCATGTAAATCAATATCATTGTATTACATCACAAGATGAGAATGATGTACAATGTAAGTAGTGTCTTCATTATCATGTATGAGAGGGATATCACAAAGATTAGCAACATGAGGTGTGGAATCTATTATATCATTATCCATGGAAGAAGGTGTTGTAAGGGCATTGTGTGTTATGACATGGGTAGAAGGGATTGCATGCATAGTATGTAACCAAGGACAACTTAGAAGGATATTGTAATTGATATTAGTAGGCATAACGTGACGGTGAAAATTAAGAGTTCAAGGTCCTATAGTAATGGGTAGAATGATTTCTCCCAACTTTCACTTAGGTGTATTATCAAAACCATGAATACATAGAGTAGAAGGATTTAGATTAGAAGCAAAAGTCCCTAGTTGATGGAGAAAATAGATGTTACATATATTAACACTAGATCCATTATCAACTAAATCATGCTTAACAATCACATTATGAATGTGAACCTAAATATAAAACAGGGACCATTATGTCATAATTATTTGGGAATTGTTGGTGAGGAAATTTTTGGGTGGACAAATTTATGAATTCCTTGCCAATGCTCTGGGAATCTAAGTCCCTCTACTTAACTGGTGCAGCTGCCGTGTATGCATGTGTGAGAAAGCATGGATTTTTGTGGTGGCCTTTCAGCTGGGGATCCAACAGGGGCACTCCACCAGACCTACGAAAAATTCTTGCAGGTTATTTGCAAGGGGGAAATTTTCTATGAAGGTGGGAAAATGAGTGAGAAAAGAGTTAGGAGAACTAATGTTGCGGTAGGAAATCATTCCCACACACACTAGTTATAAAATTCATCACATGTATTCATGAGAAGAAACAACCTGCAAATGGAAACAAGACGAGATAAGATTACAAACTCAAAGTTTTTAAAATATCCTCATCAAACAGGTATAAAATCCTTCTTCTTGTATTTATTCTTAAATAGAAGTTATACATAATGTGGGAATGAGAGAAATTTGAGAATGGAGGAAAGTATAATAAAATGGCTATCTCTCCTTTGCATTCTCTAAGTACAATGTACTCGTGAGTTTACAAGATCAATTTCAATGCTTTACAATGGCGTGAAGAAGCCATTAATTATTTTGCAAGAAATAGTTACAACTTCTTCTTTGTTAGCAAGAAATGGTTTACAATCTTTTCAATCATCTATGTCAGTTTAGATTCTTGATCCACGAAGAAACACCAATGGCAAAAAAACTAGACTTTTCATAATGCAATCGTTACACTCATTTTGTAACTTTGAATTTGAACCATTCATCTTGCCCTTGAAACTTTAAACTAGAGTCTTCCACATAGGAGAAATTTATTGGAGTGGGCATGAAGGATTCCTTTTGCATTTTGTGACTTTATAGAGATTTGGCATTTTGGAACATTTTGGCCTTCTCACCCACTTTTGATACGGTATTGACACATGGCCTCACATGAGTGGAGACAGAGTCACAAGCCACTTTTATAATTTTACCTTTTTCTAATGCGGGCTCAAAAAAACAAATTACTCAAATCGGCCCACCCACTTGCTTTGACCTTCGATGTGGGCTTAATATTTGACTTTTTCCTCATGGCATGGGTGGGGATGGGGGTCGGTTTATGACTATTGGTGAGGAAATTTTTGGGTGGAAAAATTTGTGAATTCCTTACCAACGCTCTAGGAATCTAAGTCCTTCAACTTAACAGGTCTGCAGTACTGCCATGTATGCATGCGCGAAAAAGCGTGGATTTCTGTGGTGGCCTTTCAGCTGGGGATCCAACAGGGGCACTCCACTGACCCTAAAAAAAATGCTTGTAGTTATCTACAAGGGGGGAATTTTCTATGAAGGTGGGAAAATGAGGGATAAAAGAGGTAGGAGAACTAATGTTGCGGGTAGGAAATCAGATTCTTGCACACACTAGTTATAATATTCATCATATGCATTCATGAGAAGAAACAACCCTACAAATGGTAACAAGATGAGATAAGATTACGAATTCAAAGTTTCTAAAAATCCTCATCAAAGAGGCTACAAAATCCTTCTTCTTGTATTAATGCTTAAATAGAAGTTGTACATAATGTGGGAATGGAAGAAATTTGAGAATGGAGGAAAGTAGAAGAAGATGGCTATCTCCTTTGCTTTCTCTAAGTATAATGTACTCATGAGTTTATAGGATCAATTGCCAACACTTTAAAATGGCATGAAAAATACATTAAATATATTAAGAAATGGTTTACAATCTTTTCAATCATTTGGGTCTGCTCATATTCTTCATCCACGAAGAAACACCAATGGAAGAAAAAACTAGATTTTTCATAATGCAAATTTATACACTCATTTTGTAACTTTGAATTTGAATTGTTCTTCTTTCCCTTTAAACTTTAAACCAGAGCGGGCGTGGAGGATTCCTTTTGCATTTGTGACTTTATAGAGATTTGGCATTTTGGAAATTTTTGACCCGCTCACTCGCTTTTGATATGGTCTTGACACGTGGCCTCACTTGAGTGGAGACGAGTCACGGGCCACTTTTATAATTTTACCTATTTTTAATGCGGGATCAAAAACAAAAATTGCTCAACCGCCCACCCACTGCTTGACCTTCGATGTGGGCTTAATATTTGACTTTTCCTCATGGCGTGGGTGGGGCTGCGGGTCACTTTATGAATTTTAGCCCTTTTTGCAAAAAAGCTCAAAACCTCAAATCTCCCCACTTTTACGCTTCTCTACTTTGACTTTCAATATGGGCTCAACATTTGACTTTTTCCTCATAGCATGATCGGGGCTATGCGGGGAAAATTTTAGTGGCGAATATTCGTAATATGGCGAATATTCCATTTTTGAAAATTTTGAAAAGGTGAATTTTTTGGCATGGGCCAGTGACCTGTTCGCCTAAAAATTACACTTTAATTTTTTTTAGGGGTCGGCTTCGCCTACCCTTGAAAAATATCCCCTATATAAACCTAGATTATTCGCCAGGTAGAACACTTCTACTTCACATTTTTCAACAATATGATATATCCCGTATTATAGACGCGTGACAAGGGGGTAAGTTATTAACGCGTGACAAGGAGGGTTTGCAGACAAGGAGATACTATAGATATTGATGCATAGTAGATGCATGACAAAGATTTTGTTGACGAGCGACATGGAGTTTTTTTCGATGAGCAAGAAGAGGGCAGAGGTTACAGACGCGCGATAGGATATTTGTTGTCGCGTGTCAAAAAAATGCAGTGACGTGTGTCAACAGGCCTTAGTGACGCACGTCCACAGACCTTAGTGATGCGCGTCACTAAGGTGCGGTGGCACTGCGTCACTAAGGCTGTTGACGCATGTCACTAAGGCCTGTTGACGCCTTAGTGACGTGCGTCAACAGGCCTTAGTGACGCGCGTCAACAGACCCTAGTGACGCGCATCACTAAGGTCTATTGACATGCATCACTAAGGCTGCATTGGCGTGTTTCACTAAGGCTGTTGACACCTTAGTGATGCGACGTCAACAAGCCTTAGTGATGCGCGTCAACAGACCTTAGTGACGCGTGTCACTAGGAGTGCATGACGCGCGTCACTAAGGCTTTGCTGACGCACGCCAATCGTATTTTTTTGACGTGTGACAAGGAGGTATAATAGATATTGACACATAGCATACGCATGACAAAGAGTTTGTTGATGCACGCGACACGGAGATTTTTTGATGAGAAAGCAGAGGTCGGAGAGGCGCAGACGCGCGGCAGGATATTTTCTTTGTCGTGCGTAAAAAATGCGGTGGCGGCGTCAAAAGGTGTTGACGCTTGCGTCACTAAGGTTTGTTGGCGACGCGTCACTAAGGTCTTTGGCGCACGTCACTACATTTTTTTTTGACACGCGACAACAAAATATCCGTCAGCGCGTCTACGACTTCCTTCTATCGTAGTGCTTGATAATCGGTGAAATTTTTTCATCTGACCCCAAAAAATTTTCCTTTCCGTGAAACCGGTTCCGTGGGGATATTCGCGGTATTCTCCACCTCTCGATTTCCGGGAGGTCTCTTAAAATGAACCACAGGGGCTATGGGTCACTTTATGAATTTTAGCCCTTTTTACAAAAAAGGCTCAAAACTTTAAAGTTCTCCATCGACCCGCTTCCTCTCTTTGACTTTCAATGCGGGCTCAACATTTGACTTTTTTTCTCTTAGCATGATCGGGGTTGTGGGTCACTTTATGAATTTTAGCCCTTTTTACAAAAAGGCTCAAAACCTCAAAGTTCTCCATCGACCCGCTTCCCCACTTTGACTTTCTAATGACGGGCTCAAGATTTGACTTTTTCCTTTGTGTTTGGCGGGGTTACGGGTCACTTTTTAACTTTAAGCCCCTTTTTTACAAAAAGGCTCAAAAACACAAATTGCTCTGCCGACCCGCCTCCATTAGATATGTCCACGTACCCATGGATAATGGGGCCAAAAATTTTATGGGGAAGAAAATACCCGTCATTCACGACTGTGGAAAAATGTAGAGAAGAAGAAAACTCCACCATTTCGCGCCCGATTTTCAAATTTCTTTCGTGAACCAAGGAATTGAAAACAATACAAGGTTTGATGATCCATGGCCATAGAAATATTGACAATTTCATTCAAATGAGGACAACAATAAAATTTTCACTCGTCAGAGACAGGAAAGTGGAAAACTTATCAAAACATGTGGACTAGAGCTTAAACAAATCCAAAGCATGAATTTCTCTATCTTTTCAGACTTCTAACTTTACTTGAACATTTCTCGACGGAGGGTGTGGTCTCAAAATTTTCAAATTTGACTTGGGGGATTTTTAGGTAAACAAAAGGAATGAACAATAGAATCATGAGAATATATGATAGATGGAATGTATTGAAATCCACAACCAAATAAAGAAACCATAAGGTCATTAGGGTTAGGGATACGATGTTTGATAAGAGGGTTGGGCTCACTAAATGATTTTAAAAACATTAAATATTAATTAGAGAAAAGGTAATCAACCATATATATTAGAAACACACATATGAAACATGCAATAGCATGCAAGTACAAGTAATAAGAAGATAATAGTGAATTAGTCAATAACTTCTTATGCTGCTTTGGATATAGGCTAGAATGATGATGGAATAGATTAGATCTATATTTTATGTGCTTCATTTAAAGGAGAGAGATCTACATATATGTTGGAAAATAGCACCCGAAAGGGGATAATACCACCCTAGGCATTAGTGTCTCTAATTGGCACTAGGGTCCAGGTAGTGAGTGTCGATATGTCTCTTTTAGGGTTGATCATATCACCTTTACTTTTCTTTGTGTTGTATCCACTTTTTTGTAGTGTTTTTCTAAAATCCACTTTTTAATGAATTAGAAACAAGGGGAAAAAAATTAACATAATTTTCTCTGTTCTAAATTCATTTAATTAGAACACACACTCCATTACAAATTCATCTCATGAAAGAAAAACATATGTAGTTGTAATGACTCGGTGAAACACCGATCTCTCATTCCATGAATTGATATTCAACCGATCTCTCATGTTAAATTGTTCAAGTGTATACTATTTATACTTTGTTATTTTACCCATTAAGGGTCACTCAAGTGTTTTGTCTAAGAATCCTATTTGAATATTTGTTACCAATATTCATCTAAAATCCCACAACTTAGACTAGGTGACATAAGACAACACAACCACGGATTTCGATACTTTGGCCAAAGTTTTAAACATGTTTACCATGTTTATATTCCAAGACAACATACTCATCAAAAGGAATATGTCTTTCACCACACTCATACTATTATCTAGATTGGTCTTCCTTGACTACTATGTCAACCAAACCCGAGTCAAAGTTTCACACTAAATAGGGGTAACTCACATGCACTAGTGTGGAAGAATACTCATGGTGACTAAGGATAAGTAGACATACTCAATCAACTTTCATTGATTGGGTGTGTTTAGTTACCCTAAGTCAACATGAGTTGACCACTACACTATTCCATGTGTCTATCTTTATTTAGAGTAGAACCATGAACCAAATTTCCACTTATGTCAATCAAGTTAATTAAACTAAGTGGGGTGTTGAAGCATAGTTGGTTGCATCACAATATCCTTGTAATGACTCCCATCATTATGAGGGTACTCTATTGTAACCCCTATATTAAAACAACCTACTAAGTTCCTTCAACTAAACTAACATACTTAAGAACATTAGATTATTAACCCATCAATTTATTATCTTGTTTAATTTATCATTAAAAACAATGCACCTAAAGGTTCACTAAGTATGATTGATCCAAAGAAGGATTCAAAATGTACTTTCACACCAATTAAAGGTATGTAGATAAAATCTACATTCATGCATATGAAAATTTTAATCTTAAACCATTATTTCCATTTATCGATAAATCTAAATTCGATATCAAGTAAGTAAGATCATTAAGTTTTCTTACTACAATTTATCATTGTAAACAATCTTGATTGAAAGATTATACATTAGACTTAGTGATATCATATTATCAAAATCCATCTTGTTAATTCTTTTAATCTTTTCCCTTTCCATTTATTGTTTACATATAAAGAGCATACAACCCATCATCCTTTTTGATTTAAACTTAATCACTTAACAAGATAACATACATAGTTTGTTTTAATGATAAAAGGAAGTATCCTTTTATTCATAATTAAGGACTATTGTCCTATTTAAGAAATCAGAAAACATAAGGTTTAGTTTCATAAAATAATACCACATTCATCTATATAAAACTATCCTTATTCCCTTTTTCCAAATGAGGATCTATCATTCATAATCATCATAGTTATACCATTTCCCAAATGAAATGAATCAGAAGTATATATATACATTCCTTATACAAGCATTATTCTATACCTTAGAATCCATTAAGCCATGTATGTCAATTTTTAAGTATATCAATAAAATCCCATCATGCATGTTAATATTTAGGAATATTAAACAAATCTAAGTCATATAAGACCTTAGAATAAATTAGAAATCAACAACCCTTCACAACAATTCATTAATCAAAAGAGAGAGATCACTTTACTCTCAACTTAATTAATATTCCATAAGTTTATAAGAAACATATTTCATCATTACAAAAAAAATTTAATACATCTTCAAGTTTTTCCAACAAGTTCATTTCGAGAGAATTTCAATACGAAAGCATCTAAATGAAGGAAATTATTTCATTAATAAAACAAATGCAACTTTTTATAAGTCTTTCATCTTTCACTTTTCATGAAGTCCATCTGAAAAATTGTTAGCATGAGTCAGTTCACAAGAACTGAGCATGATAAGCGTTATAACGTTAAAACAATACACTTTTATCTAATTGTTTTGTAAAAGGAACCCTACTATTTATGAAAAGGTTCCAAGTACCCAATAATAAGGTCAATAAGAAAGACTTCCCCAAAAGTCACAAAATTAGATATAGAGAAGAGTCACTAATATCTATTTAAGTTTCATTTCCCATAAAAGAAGCTAAGTAATCCATCATAAATTAATTCCATCTAAATCACAATAATGATAATCATTTCAACATGATAACATTCCAAACTACAACCAAATAAGGAAAGAATTAATTAAAGACATGATTTATCCTCATCGGTTCTAATTTAATTCACCAAGAAAAGTTCCACAATAACACAATCAGATCTAAATCAATCAATCAAAAATGAATTGATCTAAAACATACTGACTTGACAAGAACAGAATGTTGTTCCTATAACAATCAATTTCATATCAACTACTAATAAGGTTTGATATAAAAACATGAATGATCCAACATGGACAACAAACCTTCCTAACAACCCAACTCTCAAAATCCCTACCTTTATTCTAAGAGGATAACTTCAAGCAAAGAACCAACTTGACAATACATATTATAATCATTATATATCATATAGAGATATTGGCTCAAGCCTTCACAAGACAAAATAAACACACATACAAAGTTCTAAAATCTTTGTTGTCCACAAGCTGAGTTCAATACTTATTTGAACAAAACATAACCATCACAACCATGCATCTAAAAAAAATCAATAATTGAATTCTCATTATCTCCCACATATAAGCTAAAGGAGAATGAAATTAGAATGTTTCAAGAACAAAAACATCAGAGTACGGTCTTACCCAGAAAATACCAAGATCCAAGTTTTAAGAAATGAAAAATTCCTTATCATTGATCACACAGAACTTGCACCTTCCAACATATTTGGATGAAATATAAATATGAGAAAGATATTGCATTCAAACATTTAAACTATCCCAAATATGTGAGAACAGTCTCAATGAGACTTTTGAAGGATCAAAAACATTCAACAAAACATGCAACAATCGCCAAGGAAGCCATGATGATACAAACCACAAGAATCTCAAAGATGAACATGAACTTCTACTGAAAACACAATACCCCAAACATGATGCTTAAAGCTTAAACTTTCCTCACAAGATCAAATAACTAAAGAATACGAACCTAGTTTAGTTATAACAACCTAGTCCTTTCAATAACAACAAGTTCCTTAAACTTGAGCACCGAGAAGGGTAAATAGATCAACAAAAATTCCTTTTAAATAGAGAGGAGACACCACCATTTCTAAAAACTTAAAGACCACCCAAGAAGGGTAAAAAAAAATGATATGAAATTAAATTTTCAAAGACAAATACTCCATCCTTCACCAATACAACATGCACTTGCAGTGCTCAAAAACAACCTTCGAGAATACCTAGTATGGGTTGAAACAAGATCTCAATAAAACAACAAAAGATCAAAGGTCAGTTACCAACTTAAGCCAAATGAAGGATTAAGAACTAAAACAAGAATCCCAACAGGCATTCAAGAACGATTTGACCAACAATAAATGATAATACAACCAAAACATATTACCATCAACTAAAACAAAAGTTCCATTACATGCCCCTCTTTATTATGGCAAACAAAGTCGACCCAAATAACATTAATCAAAACCTAGTTTCATAATAAGCTAGGAGTTCAAATTTCAAGATATTTCCACAAATCCCTACAAAATCGTTTAAACGCTACAAGGATACAAATGAGGAGACATATGTATATCAAAACAAAGAATCTCCATGAAAGTTCATACCCAGTTTTCCAATAAAGCAACACATCTATTTTCTAACTTTATTCAAAACCCAGATTCAGTAAAACACTATCATTCCACAGAAATATTCATATCCAAAGAAACCATGTCCAAAAGAAACACAAAGGGAAGAAAAACAATCACACAAGAAAACATTCTCAAAACATTTCATGAAGATGAAGATTTCTTTTATGAAAATGTTTAAATAAAAGCAAGAATCTTAAAGAGATAGAGCCTATCATGCCTAGTAGTGCTCTTTCCTTCTCTTCCTTCTTTAAATCCTTCAAGAAA
Source organism: Taxus wallichiana var. yunnanensis (assembly GCA_018340775.1). Taxonomy (NCBI): domain Eukaryota; kingdom Viridiplantae; phylum Streptophyta; class Pinopsida; order Cupressales; family Taxaceae; genus Taxus; species Taxus wallichiana. The sequence continues at coordinate 617,919,085 of CM031242.1, read as the reverse complement.
AACTTCTATAGAAATATTTCCAATGAAAATTCCAAACAAGTCCTCTGAAACTTTTCCCATTTTCTTCTTATAGTTTCCACACCAAATTTTGCCATCATTTCTGCCATGCAAGGGAAAATTCAAACATGCAATAGAATCGAACTGAGAGCTCACAAAATGAAAATACCACATGCAGAGCCAAGAAGCTCAAAAAATCTGAATGCACAATAAAACCAAACCATTTATTTTTCCTCCAACCATTATACTATTCCCCCATGCATTTTTTTCTTGGGTCGAGGTTCATAAATGCCAACAAGCTTGACATTGTCCCTCCCAAAACTCTTTCCATAACTTATCTCTTGTTAGTTATAACTAAAACTTCCTCAAATCTAATTTAGTAGTTGACAACTCAACATCTCCCACTACCTTCTTTCCTTAGCCAAAATTGGACAACAACAGATTTATTAAATGCCTCATTTAAACCTTGCAATGCATTTGGAATGGTGTCACCACCATCCAAATTCACTTGTTAACATAGCCAACCATATTTCCTTAGGTTAGGTCGATGTCCATTAGGTTAGGTTCCCCTAATATTAGTTTATACCATAGCTTAGGACCTTAGGCATAGTTCCAAATAGCTTAGGATTAATTAGTGTCAACTTAGGATAGTTCCCCATTATCCTATTTAGGATTTAATCAAAAATAAATATAATCACCTTAACATAGGTTTAGATAGGATAAGTTAATAAAAACACTTAGATTAATTAGGTCCTAATTAATCAAAGAACATTACCTCTCGTAGTTCATAAAAATGATGAATCAGATCACCTTGAAGGGTGAAATCAAAAGATGTCTACGTGACATCTCTATGACCCCAAAATCCTAGGTGTAGAAATCGAGATATTCTAATTGGGTCGCTCAAGATGATCAAAACATCAAAAAATCCTAAACATGCCTTGATCATCTGTAATTGATCCAAGGTGTGATTAATCATTGTACTTTGCAATCATTAGATTGAAAACAAGTTCAGTATTACAAACTAGGAAATGAACAATTTAGATTGAATTTATTTCCTTCATCCATATGCAGAATACATTAAAAGGTTCAGCATAAAAATTATATGAAATACTTCATTAATAAATTTAGAATTTTCATGGCATGACGTTATCCAATTTTAGAAGATAAAACATATCATCTACAACAACATGATTAATCATTTTTAAAGAGTACACCATCTTCAAAATAAAATCACCTATCAACATTGCTACTTCAATTTCAAGAAGTGATCAAAGATAAAACCATGGCAGAGGCATTACATACCTCCCCTCTAAAAATCATCATCGTCCCCGATGATTTACTTAATCCAAAATCATAAACAAGAAAAATAATCATAATTATAATTCTTCTTTCCACAAAATTTTCAAACAAAAACAAATTTATAGAAATTTAAGTTTTTCATAACTTATTACAACATCATAATTGTTGTCCCAATACTAAAAATTATAGTACCTTGCCCAAAAAATGACATAAATTAAATATAGTTTTCAAACAAAGTCTTTAATTGTCTCAAAAATTAGAATTAATTTTGTTCAAACAAATGAGGAAAAATAGTTTTCATATCCTCAAGGTTTTCCCATGTTGCACTTTCTTCATTAAATGGTCCCACTGGACCTTGCATTGATTGATTTCATGATTTCGTAAGTGCAACCAGCGAGTTTCCAACACTCTTATGGGTTCAACCATGATTATTCCTGGGTCTTGGACCTACAAGGAATCCCAATTTAATACATGTGATAAATCTGAAATGTATTTCTTAAGAAAATAAATATGGAAAACATCATGCATTCATGACAAAGTGGGAGGTAATGCTAAGTGATAAGCTACAGAGGCTAATCACTTCAATAATCTTGAAAGGTCCCACAAAATGAGGTGATAATTTGGTTGCCTTGCCAAAGGTAATAGAGCTCTTTTTAGGCTTAACACGTAAAAATAATTTTTCACCAAGTTCATATTTCTTATCGATCCTTTTCATATCTGCATAAATTTTTTTCCTATCAGCAACTTCTTTTAATCGTTCACAAATTATTTTCACTTGTTGTTCCATTTCAGTAAGCATTTCAAGTCCAATTACCTCTCTATCTTCAATGTTATCCTAACTAACTAGGAGTTCTACATTCCTTCCATATAATGCTTCGAAAGGTGTCATTTTTAAAGAGGAATGATAAGTATTATTGTAAGAAAATTCAACTAAAGGAAGGTATTCTTCCCATTTGTACTGTTGATCCATATAGTACATTCTTAACATATCCTCCAAAACTTGATTTACTCTTTCTGTTTGACCATCTATTTCGATGGTATGCAAAACTAAAATTTAATTTTGTTCCTAAGGCTGCATTTAGTGTTTTCTAGAAAGATGTCATTCTAGGGTCTCTATCGGACATAATCGGTTTAGGTACTCCATGTAATCTGAAAATTTCATGAACAATTTTTTTTTAAAATAGGTTAATCATCTTTAAGATTACCAACAATAAAATGCGCTATCTTTTTTAATTTTTCAACCACAACTAAAATAATATCATGCTTATTTTTTAGACATAGGAAACCATTGATCAAAATCCATACTTAATTACTTACCACTTATATTGTTGTATGATATGAGGATACAATAAACTAGTTGGGTGTATATGCTCTCCTTAACACGCTATCATTCCAGGTAAATGTGAAACAAAATCAGTTATGTCTCTCTTCATCCCTTTCAAAATATTGTTGTTTTACATCATAAGCATTTTTGTAACACTAATATGTCTGAGTAAGGAGAATTATGAAACTCCATCCTTAATATTTTCCTTCACTCATTTCCCAAAGTACATACACTCGCTTCTCATATCTTAAAATCCTTCATTATCAAAGTTAAAACCTTTGTATTTTGCATCATTAGGATCTACAAAAAGTGATGCTTTTACCTGTTAAAGGAAAAATCAAAATCCATGATACTCTTTACCTCATCCTTAAACTGAGTTCTTAGAGTTACAAGTGCGAAATATGCTTTCCTATGGCTTAGTGCATCTTCCACCATGTTTTCTTTACCTTTAATGTAACTTATGTCAAAATCATATTGTGAAAATAATTCTAACCATCTTTTTGTCTTGCATATAGATTTGGATGAGTGAAAATATAGTTCATCCCAAGGTGGTCAATTTTTAACTCAAAAGGTCTTCCTAAGAGATAATGTCTCCATACTTGAAGTGCATGAACTATGGTAGTAAGATCTAGGTCATGGAGAGCATAATTCAACACATGTAACTTAAGTTTCCTACTCTCATAATCTATAACATGTTCATCTTGCAACAATATACATTCTAATCCTTCTCCGGAAGCATCTATAACTACCGTAAATCTCCCATTTGGATCTCGTATAGCCAAAATATGTGATGAAGTTAGTTGTTCCTTTAGATTTTAAATATTGATTCACATTTATCACTCCACACAAACTATTTTCTTTCTTTTGTAATGAAGTAATTGGGCGGTGACTTTTGAAAAGTCCTTAACAAATTTTCTATGATAACCGAATGCCCATAAAGCTTTTGACTTGATGTACATTTTTAGGTGCATGTCGTTCGATTATGACAAAAATATTTGATGGATCAACTTGCTCTTCCATATTTTCTTATGACATGTCCTAAATAGTGTACTTTGGTGTGAATGCACAACATTGAGTTTTCTCTAAGTGTGGGACCTTGCAAATTGAGAAAACTCTCCAGATTGAAGTTGGTTCTTACTCCTCTATTTAGGTGTATGCATGCAATTTTGCAGAGGTTTGATTCAAAATCCTACTCTAAAACTACCAAGGAGACAGGGTTGAGAGAAAACATGGAAATGGAAACAAAACTAAGCAAAAAATAGAAAGGTGATACACCAAAGGAGTGTTGAACTCCTTGCTTTGCAAAAATAGACACAAATCATGAAGATGCAACAACAAAACATGCACAAATTTTCCAAAATACAATGAAATATCAAAAGACAATAATAAATGCATGAGAGGATTGAAAATTGATCACAAAACATACATTATCATGCCCAAATTTGATACAATACGTTGCAATAGAAAAGAGGAAAAAATGTGTTACAATCTCCATGGGAGGTCTGAAACTCCTTCAAATCCACCTGCTAAGGAGGAAAGAAGAGCTTGCAGAAGCAAGAACATCCAACATTACAAAATGAGCCAAAACTGGCTTTTAACCATCAAATAGAATGGAAAGAAAGGAGAAAACGTGGGAAAATCTGATTTGAGATCTCCAACCACCAACAAGATTCATTAAAATGGCAAGGGCCTCTAAAAATCCACTTCCCAATGCATTCGAGCCCACAAGACAAGAAATTTCCCATACCTCATTAAATCTGGTAGATGGAAATCTGATTTTTGCCTTTTCTAGTGCCAGAGATGTTTTCCAATTTTCTCCCATGAATCTTCACCAAAATCCAAAATTGAGGGGTCCAACATGTGGAGAATTTCACAATATTTCCAATGATATAAAGAACATGAAAATCTGAGCTCGGGATCAAAAGTTATGCCCCTCTGAAGATTTAGGGCAAAAATGGTGAAAAACAGTCAAAATTGGGTCGGCGGGGTCAAACTTTAAAATTTTCCCTTTTGGAAAATTTTCCCAAAAATCTCACACCTCTGCCACTCCAGGACACGTGTCACTCTCCCAATTCTCTGATGGAATCGTGGGCTCAAACTTCACTTTTTCCTTTTGATTTCACATTGGGAAAATTTCCCAAAATTTCCCATGCTCTGCTCTCCTAGGTGACACGTGTCACTCTCTGGTTGCTTGGGGATGCGGGCTCTTCACTTTTTCCTTTTGCCTCTTGCACTTTGGAAAATTTCCAAAAAATTCCTCTCTCCCTACGACATGTTTCTCCTCGTGCCATCCACCATTTCTTGCCACTGCACTTTGACCACTTTGGCAAAAATTTCACAAATCCTTGCCACCCCGACTTTTTCCCACATGTGTCATTCTTACTTGGGCTGTGGCCCTAATGTTTACCTTTGCACCTTTTTGGTTTTTTGGGCAAAAAAACAAAACGCTCCGCCCTGCCCCAAATTTCTTTGCCCTTTGGCACCTCTCACCTTAATCCACTTGGCCTCTAACAAATTTTCTCCATTCCTTTCCATGGGCCAACAAAATTTTTTCCTTTGCACCTTTTTCCCACTTTGGAAAATTTTCCAACTTCACCTCCATGTGGCCCAAACTTCTCCGCCCACGTGGCACTATTTCATTGGATGCGGGCCTGTCTAGGAAAATTTCCCCAAAAAACTCCACCGAGCCATAACTTGAAAATTACAAGGAGTTAGGAGGAAAATTTTACCTTTCTAGAAAGGTGAGAAAATTCTCTATCTGATGAAGCCATTTCCAAAACCTTTGAGTGCTTGAAATGTGTGAAAATTGAAGTTGAAGCACAAGGAAGGAAAGAATGAAGGCAAGTTAGCCAAAATAAGCAGGGGGCTCATTTTGGATAACAATTTTGGTGACTTTCAGAGGGTCATCTGCCTGCTAGATGAATGATCAGTGGCCTTTGAAGCATCCATTGGGCATGGAGTCAAGCTTGATAAAATTCTGATCTGAACTATGAAAATCTGACCTCTGAGCCACTTGGAAACCCACTGAAACTTGGAGTTGATCTTCACCAAAATGCCACTAAAATGGACTGCAAGAGAAAAACAAAACAACACCACAAAAACTATGTACAAAAATGAAAATCATACATACTCCAAATGGATATGCAGAGTGTGCACAAGCACTTCTTCTGCTGAAAGAAAACCTACCTACTCTACTCTAACTAGAAGCAAAGGTAAGCTAAACAAACCCTACAACTGGTTGTGCAAAATAGCTTCCTTTCTTCAAAATGGGCAGCCATGCAATTGATTTGGAGCTGATCATGGCTGTTAGGATGAGTGGAAAATCAACAAGAAGCTGGTCTTCTACCCAAATTAGCAAGGTGTCAACTAAAAAAATCCAATACCTCTTTTAGTTGCTCTGCATTTGGATTGAAGAGGTATGACAGCTGATCCTTGGTACTTTGTAGCTCATCCTCATGCTTAGAAGCAAGCATGACTAGTTGTGGCTTCTCCTTTGGCTCCAATGAAGCCAAATACCTTATTGGGCAAGGTCTGATCCATTTGATATGCCCATTGCTCTGATTTTCAACTCCAAAAATGGAGTCCTCTTGTAGACCTTCTTGGATGGATGATGTGGAAGAGGTGGTGAAAATATTTTGCTCTTCCCCTTCCTTTTCCCATGAAGTACATGGAAGATATAAATCTTCCAAACTTGGTTCCAATGAGCTATCACAAAACACAGGCTGTTGTTTTTCAATGTTCTCCTTTGTGGCAGTAGGCTCTTGATGTTGGAGAATGAATGGTGGAGAAGAGAATGTTGTAATTTCAGCTGGCTCCTCCTCAAGACATTCCTCTAAGTCTGATAAACAATCAAACTCTTCTTGTCCCGCTACAACAAAGTTTTTCCCTCTTGCATGGTGACCTCCAAATCTGCATTTTCTTCACCATGTGTAGCTTCATTCTCAAACATGAAACTTGTCAATTCAAACTCATCCAAAAAATCAGATTTTTGGAGAGATGAAGTGGGAGAGAAACATGAAATTTCTTGTGCCTCTTGTTCACAATTTGGACCTATTTTGTTCACCTCCATAATGGCTTCATCAATCAAATCAGCCCCTTCAAATGAAAGAAAAAATGTATCAATAATGCTTCCTTCTTCTACTGTTGCAAAAAATGACTTGATCTCATCCATTTGCTCCTCAAAAATGAGATTTTGAGCTGGTTTTTCTTCCTCCATGATGACTGATTTTGCAGTGCAGATTGGATCAGCATTTTCTTTGGGCAAAGTGCCAACATGGACACCCAACTCATCACCAACAAACTGTTGATTCTTTCCTCTTGTTCTTGTTCTTCTTCTGCTGCAAACTCAGCCTCAACCACCACTTGTTTCTTCAACTCCAACTTCCTCTTTTGGCTTTACCATCAAGGGGATTTTTGAAAACTCAAATTTAGCAGCCCAACTCTTCAGATTTTCTATCATTTCTTCTCTGTTGGGTTCCTCTTCTTGTTGTTCTCCTTGACTGGTCTTCTGATTTTCATCTTCCCAACATGGATCTGGGAATGCAAGAGGATGGATGGGTTGTGACTCAATTGATTTTGCAATTTTTTGTGGTTTTGGAGGAGGTAAAACTTCATTTTTCTTTGGAGGGAATGGTTGTTTGGAAGGGAAAAGAGTAGAGAAATTGAGGTGGGATGGGAGACTAGGAGATGGAGAAATGGGATCAACATTTGGGGCAGCATATGGGAAACTTGAAGCTTGACACTGCTGAAATGATAAAGCTTGAGAGGGTGAAAAAGAAAGACAAGGAGCTGTTGAATGACTTACCCATTGACAAGGTTGATTCAAACTTTTCTCATATGCTTCTATCTCCTCAATCCATTGTGCAAGTTGGGGCAGCATTTCAACCATGAAGTCCAGCTTCTCTTGAGGGTTGTAGTGTCTTGGAATAGGGCCTCCCCATGGACAGGGTGCTCTGAAACCAATCTGAAATGCCTTCATTTGTGCTTGAGCCCTTGATTGCACCATGTTTACCTCCATCTTTTGGATCTTCTCCAACAAATTTGCATTTTCTTCTTGACTTCCCTCACAATCTGCATACCCTTGTGCTTGACATGCTTCATAGCCAAACTAATTTTGGCATTGCTCATATGGATATGCATACTGGTTTTGAATTTGATCAAAATGCTGATCTGGAGGATTTGAAAAACATGTTGGAGGTGGGAAACATTTTGTTGTTGTAAATGTGAATCCCATGATGGAAATGAAGTCATGATTGCACAACTTCATGGAATGAAAGAAGATGAAGAGATGGAAGAGAAGAATGGATGAAAAATGAATGAAAATGAATGGAAAGAGGGTCTGTAACTTCAGAGATGGGTTGTTTACCAGATGGAGTCACCAGATGTGTTTTGAATATGCCTCCAAAGGCTGAAATCTTTAACAGGAACACACCAACCTATAAAAATGAAGTGGAAGACCTCTAAGGTCCCACTGGGTGTGCCAAAACTATTAGTGCAAATTCACAACACCCCCAAAATGACCTATGGATCTACTTTTCTAAGGCAATGTCATTTGGTGTGAATGCACAACATTGAGTTTTCTCCAAGGTGTGGGACCTTGCAAGGTGAGAAAAATCTCCAGATTGAAGTTGGTTCTTACTCCTCTGTTTAGGTGTATGCATGCAATTTTGTAGAGGTTCTGATTCAAAATCCTATTCTAAAACTACCAAGGAGATAGGGTTGAGAGAAAACATGGAAATGGAAACAAAACTAAGCAAAAAGAAAGGTGATACACCAAAGGAGTGTTGAACTCCTTGCTTTGCAAAATAGACACAAATCATGAAGATGTAGCAACAAAACATGCACAAATTACCAGAATGCAATGAAGGATCAAAAGACAATAATAAATGCATGAGAGGATTGAAAATTGATCACAAAACATACATTATCATGCCCAAATTTGATACAATACGTTCCATTGGAAAAGAGGAAAAAAATGTGTTACAATCTCCATGGGAGGTCTGAAAACTCCTTCAAATCCACCTGCTAAGGAGGAAAGAAGAGCTTGCAGAAGCAAGAACATCCAACATTACAAAATGAGCCAAAACTGGCTTTTAACCATGAAGCAGAATGGAAGAAAGGAGAAAACATGGGAAAATCTGATTTGAGATCTCCAACCACCAACAAGATTCATTAAAATGGAAAGGGCCTCTGCAAATCCACTTCCCAATGCATTCGAGCCCGCAAGACAAGAAATTTCCCATACCTCATTAAATCTTGGTAGATGGAAATCTGATTTTTGCCTTTTCCAGTGCCAGAGACGTTTTTCCAATTTTCTCCCATGAATCTTCACCAAAATCCAAAATTGAGGGTCCAACATGTGGATAATTTCACCAATATTTCCAATGATATAAAGAACACAAAAATCGAGCTCGGATCAAAATTATGCCCCTCTCAAAGATTTAGGGCAAAAATGGCAAAAACAGTCAAAATTGGGTTAGCGGGGTCAAACTTTAAAATTTTCCCTTTGGAAAATTTTCCCAAAAATCTCCACACCTCCACCACTCTAGGACATGTGGCATCTCCTAGTTCACCGATGGAATCATGGGCTCAAACTTCACTTTTTCCTTTTGATTTCACATTGGGAAAATTTCCCAAAATTTCCCCGCTCTGCTCTCTCCCGGTGACACGTGTCACTCTGGTTTCACCAATGGAATCGCGGGCTCAAAATTCACTTTTTCATTTTGATTTCACATTGGGAAAATTTCCCAAAAATTCCCCTAATCTTCTCTCCTAGTGACATGTGTCACTCTCCTGTCACCACCTGCTTTTTGACCACTTTGGCAAATTTCATCAAATGGTCCGCCGCCTTGATTTCCGCCTCCACTTTCATGTGTTATATCCTCATTTCTTGGTGGGGATGTGCCCTAATTTTTACCTTTGTGCCTTTTTGGTTTTGGAAAAAAAAACCAAAACTTCTCCCACCACCCCAACTTTTTCCATCCATTGATAGGAACATGTGGCGTCCTCTAGATAATCCACGGGCCTCTAACAAATTTTCTCCATTCCTTCTTGGGGCCTGGGGCCAAAATTTTCCCTTTTTCCCACTTTGGAAAATTTTCCAACTTCGCCCCATCGGCCCAACCTCCACTACCACGTGGCACCATTTCATTGATGCGGGCCTGTCTAGGAAAATTTCCCCAAAAAACTCCATCGAGCCATAACTTGAAAATTACAAGGAGTTAGGAGGAAAATTTTACCTTTCTGGAAAGGTGAGAAAATTCTATCTATCTGATGAAGCCATTTCTAGAAACCTTTGAGTGCTTAAAATGTGTGAAAATTGAAGTTGAAGCACAAGGAAGGAAGGAATGAAGGCAAGTTAGCCAAAATAAGTAGTCTTTGTTTTTGGCCTTGTTAAGATGCATAGCTAACAATTTTCTAACTAAAATTTCTTGTTTTACCCTTGAATGTTTGTTGTTTGATAGATCATCAAGGCATCTAACGTGATTTTCAAAACAATCTACTTTCTCTTTATGATTAGCAAGCTATTTAACACCAATTATGACATCATATGACCCCAAAGGAGAAACATAAAGATCTACTTCGGTGGAAAAACTTTGTAATTATAAGGTTTCTCTAAAAAGAAATTTACTAACAGTCAGGACTATATTATTGCCATAATGTACAATCCAATATTTTTCCATTATTCCTACTTTTATTGTTAATTACAGTAGCTAATTTACTAGAAATAAAACATTTTTACCTCCGGTATAAAAAAGTATAGTGATAGGTGTACCAAATAATTTACTGCACTACATGTAGCATAGGAACAATACAAGAAAAATGGGGGGACCTCCTTGTAAAACCAAACCCATTCATGATCCAGCTTGGAAAAATGACACAATTCTTTGGAATTATCTACAAATGGGGGTATTTCAAATTTCATTGAAAAAATGAAGGGATTTGACCAGAAATTTTGGTGAAATTTGCTAATGGTTGGAGAAATCATGTGGTTGAGTATGGGGATGTCAGGGTCGAGATCTCTGAGGAACTCATTGCCCAGGTCACAGGGCTGAACCTGGATGGAGCCAAGTTCTTCAACAAACGAGTCGACAGAGAGGTGGAGGTGAAAAAATTCTTGATGAAGGGGAGAACCTCGAGTTTGTTGTGGCTGGCATAAAGGTGACCTCTATCCTGAGCCCTTTGCTGAGATTACATGTATGATGGTTAGGTACGTCTCTTTGGAGGGAAGATATGTCACCATTCCCTTGAAACATTTAATTTTCCTCAATCACTTTCACAGGAATCTTCGTAAATTTCCCACATTATTTACTAAACTCCTTGGAGAAGTCATTCTTGAAGTTCAGAAACATACCAGGGTTGTTCCCCTTCACCAAGGCCTGATCCTGCTCATCCACCACCATTTCTTCTCTGGCTCTCACCCTCTACCTACTCCCCCTGTTATTATCCCTCTCCCAGCTGACAGAGATCTGACACTGCTACCTCGGATAGGAAGAGGAAAGACAAGAAGGCTAAGGTTGCTCTACCTTCTTCGTAGAGAATTTTGTGTAGTCATAGGGATTTGGAACTTGCAGAGAACTTATTGCACATAAGTAAACCTGTTGATAATTCCAGAGAAGTGGACCTTCTTACCAGGGTTAGTAAGCTTGAAGAGGAGATCAAAGACCTCAAAAATGCTCTGAGGAATATGGAAAAAACAAAAGGTAAGAGGAAGCTGCAAAATTTTGAGGACATGGATACTATTGCTGAGATTTTCAAAAAGCTTCTTTCACTTGATACCAGGCTGGGAAATGCCAAGGGCATCAGGATTACATCCTCTCTGCTCTGAAAGGTGTCTATAATTTTATGGAACAACATGTGAGAAGTGTGTGCAGCCTTAGCGGCATTCCTGAAAACATTTGGGATTCCAATGAGACCCTGTGACCTTGCACTTGCTCAGGCGGACATGAACGATCCTTCTCATGCCACAACCATTGCACTCTTCACCTCTCTCCAAAAATTAAGGTCAAGATTGATAGGGCAGTCAAGTGATGTGGTGCTGGATGCTTCTTTGTTGCTATGAAGGTGTTATTTTTCAATGGTTTTGATGTTGTTTTCTTGTTGGGATGCCCTGTTTTGGATCCCTCTTTGTTGTTTTTGGCCCTTTTGTTCTTCTTCGGATCACTGTCTGGATTGATCATTTTTTCTCTTTCTACTGATGTATCTGGCTGTTGAGCCTCCATGTTTAAGGTGTTTAGCCTTTCTTGGATGGGTTTTCTCCTTCTGATATCTGGCTTTTTGAGCCTTTTTGTACACAGGGTATAGTCCCTTCAAAACTATTTATCCTTAATAAAAAAACCTACTTTTCGATTCTTTATGCAACATGTATCTTATGTTGCTGGTTGTTGTCATCTTTCTTTAGAGGGAATTGATTTACGTAGTGATCCTTACCACAATTAAAACAACCCCCTATAGGTCCTCTTTTTGGTTCAAACTTATTTCCAGGTCTTGAAATTACTATTTTGACCTCCATAAGATTTATGCCCATTATTGTTATTCTTCACAAAATTGTTTCTAATGTTCGTAGCAGGTTTATTTGTTGTTTTTTTCTTATTTTTATTAGTCACAAACTTGTTTTTGACTCCAAAATTTTTCCATGCCACCTTCTTAGGTGCAAGTGATGAAGAAGAGTTGGAAATTTTCTTTCGATTTTCTTCTTTATGAGCATAAATTACCTTTAATTTATGTTCTTTCCTTATGGATTTTTCTATAACCCCTTCCATAGTGGTTGGGCTATGCACATCTACCTCTCCTCCTATGAAAGGATTCAATCCCATGATAAACTTGTGTATCCTAAACTTTTCGTCAATTTTATACCAAGGAACGTACTTAAAAGTTTGGTAAAATTCTCCAAGTAATCGATTCTGATTAACTTTCCTTGAATTAAATTTTGTTATTTTGTTATTTTTGATCATAATAGAGTTATGGCAGCCAACATTGCCTAAAGTAGCTCTTAAATTTATCCCATGTAATTCTTGATTCATCAATGTTCAGTTCAGCCTTACGGTTGTCCCACCAGGAGGATGCCTCATGGGAAAGCTAATAAGCTCCCCATACTACTTTTGTTTCTTCCGAGAAGTTCCTTATTGAAAATTACTTCTCCATTTTGTTGAGCCAATTCTCAGCCCCATCCCCTAGTGTAGTGCCATCAAACTTTGGTGGACTTATCCTCTTTATGTCATTAGTAAGTTTAGTTTCTTAATCTTGCCTTTTTATTTTTAGGCGGATTAGGTACATTTGCATTTGCAGCATTATTATGGACATTCGATACATTTTTATTTGCTACATTATTTTTGTCAACATCTAAATTTCTAGCATTAGTGTTGTTTCCTAGAGGTGGTTGATTGTTATTATCAACATCATCTTCCTCCTCATTTCCCATTACTTGTTGTTTAAGTACAACAAGACGATCTCTTGTGTCCAACAAGGTAGCAAGAATCTTGTCAAGTTTTTTTATGGTATCTACCTCTCACTTGGAGGTGGATTATTTACAGCACCTCCCCTTGTTCTAACCATTTTTGTTAATAAGAAATTAAGTTTTTATCATATATGGACTCAATAGGTCCAAGAGCTACAACCTTTAGCTCTAATACCAAAATGTAACATCCACTTTTTAATGACTTAGAAACAAGGGAATTATTTTAACATAATGTTCTTTGTTCTAAATTCATATAATTTAGAACACACATTCCATTGCCAATCCATCTCATAACAAAAAACCATATACAATTATAATGACTCGGTGAAACATCGATCTCTCATTCCATGACTCGGTATTAAACCGATCTCTCATGTTAACTTGTTCAAGTGTATACTATGTATAATTTGTTATTTTACCCATTAAGGGTCACTCAAGTGTTTTGTCTAACAATCCTATATGAATATTTTTACCGATATTCATCGAAATCATGTAACTTAGACTAGGTGCCATAAGACAATACAATCAGCATCTTGTGATACTTTGGCCTAAGTTTTAAACATGTTTACCATGTTTACATTCCAAGACAACATACTCATCGAAAGGAATATATATTTCAGCCACTCATACTATTATATAAATTGGTCTTCCTTCACTACTATCAACCAAACCCGAGTCAAAGTTTCACACTAAATAGGGGCATCTCACATGCACTAGTGTGGAAGACTACTTGTGGTGACTAAGGATAAATAGACATACTCAATCAAATTTTATCGATTGGGTGTGTTTAGTTACCCTAATTCAACATGAGTTGACCACTACACTAGTCCATGTTTCTATCTCTATTTAGAGTAGAACCATGAACCAAATTTCCACTTATGTCAATCGAGTTAATTGAGCAAAGTTGGGTGTTGAATCATAGATGGATGAATCACAATATCCTCGTAATGAATCCCTTCATTATGATGGTACTCTATCGCATCCTCTATATTACAACAATATACTAAGTTCCTTCAACTAAACTAACATACTTAAGAACATTAGATTATTATCCCATCAATTAATCATCTTGTTTAATTTATCTTTAAACAATGCACCTAAAGGTTTACTACATATGATTGATCCAAAGAAGGATTCAAATGTACTTTCACACTAATTGGAGGTATGCGAGATAAAATATGCATTCCTTCATATGAACATTTTAATATTAAACCATTATTTCCATTTATCGATAAATCTAAATTCGATATCAAGTAAATAAGATCATTAAGTTTTCTTACTACATTTTATCATTGTAAACAATCTTGATTGAAATCTTATACATTAGACTTATTGATATTATATTATCAAACTCCATCTTGCTAATTATTTTTAGCTTTTCCCTTTCCACTTATTGTTTACATATAAAGAGCATACAACCAATCATCCTTTCTGATTTAAACTTAATCACTTAACAAGATAACATACATAGTCTATTTTAATGATAAAAGGAAGTATCCTTTTATTCATAATTAAGGACTATTGTCCTATTTAAGAAATCAGAAAACATAAGGTTTAGTTTCATAAAAGAATGTCACATTCATCTATATAAAACTATCCTTATTCCTTTTTTTCCGAATGAGGATCTATAATTCATAATCATCATAGTTATACCATTTCCCAAATGTAATGAATCAAGTATGTATGTATGTATGTATGTATGTATGTATGTATGTATATATATATATATATATATATATATATATATATATATATATATATTATAGTTCCTTATACGAGCATTATTCTACACCTTGGAATCCATTAAGCCATGTACGTCAATTTTTAATTATATCAATAAAATCCCATCGTGTATGTTAATAATTAAGAATATTAAACAAATCTAAGTCATATAAAACCTTAGAATAAATCATAAATTAACAACCCTTCACAAAAATCATCGATCAAAAGATAGAAACCAATTTACTCCCAACTTAATTAATATTCCATAAGTTTATAAGAAACATCTTTCATCATTACAAAACTAATTTTAATACATCTTCAAGTTTTTCCATCAAGTAGATTTTGAGATAATTTCAATACAAAAGCATCTGGATGAAGGAAGTTATTTCCTTAATAAAACAAATGCAGATTTTTATAAGTCTTTCTCCTTTCACTTTTCATGAATTCCATCTATAAAATTGTTAGCATGAGTCAGTTCACAAGAACTAAGCATGATAAATGCTATAACGTTAAAACAATATGCTTTTATCTCACTTGTTTCGTAAAAGGACCGTGCATGTTATGAAAAGGTGCAAAGTGCCCAATAATAAGGTCAATGAGAAATAGTTCCCCAAAAGTCACAAAATTAGATAAGAGAATAGTCACTAATATCTATTTAAGTTTCATTACCCAAAAATAAACTAATTAAACCATCATAAATTAATTCCATCTAAATCACAGTTATGATAATCATTTAAACATGATAACATTCCAAACTACAACCAATTAAGAAAAGAATTACTTAAAGACATGATCTGTCTTCATCGATCTAATTTAACTCACCAAAAACATTTCCACAATAATACAGATCAGATCTAAATCAATCAATCAAAAATAATTGATCTAAAATATATTGACTTGACAAGAACAAAATTTTTTCCTATAAAATCAATTTCATATCAACTACTAATAAGGTTTGATATAAAAACATGAATGATCCAGCATGGACAACAAACCTTCCTAATAACCCAACTCTCAAAATCCCTACCTTTATTCTAAGAGGATAACTTCAAGAAAAGAACCAACTTGACAATACAAATTATAATCATTGTATATCATACAAGAGATTGGCTCAAGCCTTCACAAGACAAAACAAACACATGATACAGAGTTCCAAAAGGATCTATCATCCACAAGTTGAGTTCAATACTTATTTGAACAAAACATAACCATCATAACCATGCATCTCAAAAATAATCAATAATTGAATGCTCATTATCTCCCACATATAAGCTAAAGGAGAATGAAATCAAAACGGTTTCAAGAACAAAAATGCAGAGTACGGTCTTACCCAAAAAATACCAAGATCCAAGTTTTAAGAAATGAAAACTTCCTTATCATTGATCACACAGAACTCACACCTTACAACATATTTGGATGAAATATAAATATAAGAAATAGATTGCATTCAGGACATATAAATTATCCTAAAGACGAGAATAGTGTCAATGAGTCTTTTCAAAGGATCAAACACATTAAAAAATCAATAGTCGCAAAGGAATCCATGATGATACAAACCACAAGAATCTTAGAGATGAACATGAACTACTACCAAATCACAATACCCCAAACATGACGCTCGAAGCTTAACCGTTCCTCACAAGATCAAATAACTAAAGAAAATGAACCCAGTTTCAAGAGTATAACAACCTAGGGTCCTTTCAAATATCAACCAAGTTCCAAAAATTAAGCCGACCCAAGAGGGTAAATACAACAATGATATGAACTGAAATTTGTAGAGACAAATACTCCATCCTTCACCAATACAACATGCACTTGTAGTGCTAAAAAACAACCTTCGAGAATACCCAATATGGGTTGAAACAAGATCTCAATAAAATAACAAAAGATCAAAGTTTGGTTATCAACTTAAGCCAAACAAAGGGTTAAGAATTGAAACAAGAATCCCAATAGGCATTCAAGAATGAGTCAACCAACAATAAATGATAATACAACTAAAACATATTACCATCAACCAAAACGAAATTCCATTACATGCCCCTCTTTATTATGGCAAACAAAGTAGACCCAAATAACATTAATCAAAACTTAGTTTCACAACAAGTTGGAAGTTCCAAATTTCAATAGATTTCCACAGAATCCCTGTAAAATTGTTTAAACACTACAAGGATACAAAACGAGGAGACATATGTATATCAAAACAAAGAATCTCCATGAAAGTTCATACCCAGTTTTCCAATAAAGCAACACATCTATTTTCTAACATTATTCAAACCTAGATTCAAAAACAATATCACTCCACTTTGAAAATATTCATATCCAAAGAAACCATATCCAAAAGAAACACACAGAAGCAAAAGATGCAAAAAACACACAGAAAAACATTCTCGAGACATTTTCATGAAGAGTAGATTTATTTTATGAAATCATTTAAATAAAAGTAAGAATCTTAAAGAGATAGAGCTTATCATGCTTGCTAGTGCTCTTTACTTCTCTTCCTTGGTTAAATCCTTCAAGCAAAACTTCTACATAAAGGTTTCGAATGAAAACGCTAAACAAGTCCTCTCTGAACTTTTCCCATTTTCTTCTTATAGTTTCCATGACCAAATTTTTCCATCATTTCCACCATGCAAGGGAAAATTCAAACATGCAACAGAATCAAACTGAGAGCTCAAAAATGAAAATACCACATACAGAGCCAAGAAGCTTGAAAAATATGAATGCACAATGAAACCAAACCGTTTATTTTTCCTCCAACCCATTCTACTATTCCCAGGTGATTTTGGCTTGGTTCAAGGTTCATAAATGACAAGAGGAGTGATAGTGTCCCTCCCAAAAATATCACCATACCTTATCTCTTGTTAGTTACAACTAACAATTTAAAAAATTCCTCAAATCTAATTTAGTAGTTGACAACTCAGCATCTCCCACTACCTTATTTCCTTAGCCAAAATTAGTGACAAAAATTTATTAAATGCCTCATTTAAACCTTACGATGCATTTGGGAGTGGTTCCATCACCATCCAAATTCACTTGTTAACATATCCAACCATATTTCCTTAGGTTAGGTCAATGTCCATTAGGTTAGGTTCCCCTAATATTAGTTTACATACCATATCTTAGGACCTTAGGCATATTTCCTAATAGATTAGGATTAGTTATTGTCCAACTTAGGATAGTTCCCATTATCCTATTTAGAATTTAATCAACAAATAAATATAACCAACTTAGCATAGGTTTAGGATAAGATAAATGAATAAAAAACACTTATATTAATTAGTTCCTAATTAATCAAATAAAATTACCTCTCATTTTTCATAAAAACAAAATATCGATCACCTTGAAGGGTGAAATCAAAAGATGCTACAAGACATCCCTATGACTCAAAGATGAAGCCTAGGTGTAAAATAAGATATTTTGAGTGAATCAATCAAGACGCATCAAAACATCGAAAAATCCTAAACATGCCTTGGATCACTACAATTGATCCAAGGTGTGATTAATCTTGTACTTTGCAATCATCAGATTGAAAAACAAGTTCAGTATTGCAAACTAGGAAATGAACAATTTAGATTGAATTTATTTCCTTCATCCATATGCAGAATACATTAAAAGGTTCAGCATAAAAATTATATGAAATACTTCATTAATAAATTCAGAATTGTCATGACATGACATTATCCAATTTTAGAAGATAAAACATATCATCTACAACAACATGATTAATCAGTTTTAAAGAGTACACCATCTTCAAAATGAAAATCACCTATCAACGTTGTTACTTCAATTATAGAAGTGATCAAAGATAACAACCATGGCAGAGGTATTACAGGTTTTACTATCACACATATAGTTTCAAAACAAACCCTAACTACATGCATAAGACATAATCACATGGTAGACTAAAAACTATGCATATTATTGAGTCGGGAATGACCTCGGCAGTCACCCCAATGTGATTATTGTTGAGTGACACACTACATTTCAGACTCATTACGGTTATTGTGTATGTGTGTGATATAATTGTGTCCTTGAAACTAGATTTCCCTGTTCTAGTTACACTAAGATAGTGTGCTACAACTACATGTCCCCAAGATAATGTTTGTAATGATATTTATAATTTTCCTTCCTATGTAGTGAATAATACAACATAAAATGCAGTCCCCAAGTGTTCATTTTTCTCAAGTAGTAGAGAAAGTAATATCCCAATTTACCCATAGAATAGTTATTAGATTGTGTGTATATGACTCCTTTTTATGAATTTTAACACTTAGTGACATCAAAGGTTGACCCCAAACTTGAAACAAGAATTATAAAAGATCCAAAATCGACGCTAAGTGATAATTTGAAATATAGGAAAGATTGGACACTAGCGCCAGGAAGGGACATTGTATGCGCTTCTTTGGATGCTACAAATGCTTGTCCTTATGACAAGGAAACATAAGTTATACCATGGAAAAACACAGTGATCCCTATGACATGACCAAGGAGCATAAATCTGGAAATTAGAAGACAATTTTCACAACCGAAGTCAATAAAATTCAATAAAAAGATTAGGAGAGGTATCACTAGTGTCTAATCTTCTCACTTAGGAATCATGCATATAACAACATACTAGAGGCATAATGTAATAGTAATAAGTGTATAATTTTGTGTCCACAAATAAATAGAACAACATTATACCAAGCTATTGATATATTCTAGGAAGACCTTATTTTTGTAAACTCAAATTGATCAAATATGATATGGATGAAGAGTTTCGTTATTAAACACTAAGTTTTCTATTCACATTACCACTTACATTCCATTTAGTATTATATACAATTATTAAATCCAACATCACATCTCTCATCTACTTACGAAATATTCCTTCAAAAACCAACTTGTAATCCTCCTCAAGGAGGTTAATCAAATTTCTAGTTGGCTCATATAAATTATGAAATAAAAATGAATAATTATCAGTTATAAGTTATGTGTCCTACTATTTTTCTTATTATAATTAATTTATCCATGTGTAATAGATAAAAACAAAAATTTGAAAATAGAAATCATATGGGAAGTATAATATTGAATAAATTCTATGAAGAAGTAACCAAATGCGATACAATTAATATATAATTTCACTAGCATTTTAAAACACATATAATGAATTCACATAATTTAATGTACCTTTCCATATTGAATTTTTGGTCATCTTTAGGGTGTATAGAGGTGATATATAAAAACAAGTTCATATGGATCCATAGAAGAATGAAAACATCTCATGAATAGACAATACATAATGTAAAATACCTCTATTTTGCAACTTTTGAAACAAAGATCACTGAAAACTCTAATCTAGTTAGAAGTAAAGTTCTCATTTAGATTCCAATTTCCATCGCTTTCTGAATTACAACATATATACAAAGAAAAATTAACACTTTATTTATCATCATTGGATCCTCATGGTCATTTTCATGTATCTATTAATAAATGTAGACCACCATTGAATAACATGAAAAAAATTCAATAACCCTATAGCTCAACAATTTATTTATCACTGAAATCAACTCATAACCACATCATATTTATGAAACATAGCATGAAATCACCCTTGAAAAAATCACTACACTACACCATCTAACCATGATCACTTCTAGGAAATGATTCAACATGAAAATGGCTGCAATATTTTTCCATTCACCTAGTTAACTCCATACTTTTGAATTACCTTAAAGAGTAGACAGAGAAAGTGAGAAAAAGCATTCTAAAATACTAAGGTAATACGTATTTTCAAATGGATAATGCTTATATAGTATAAGATGTGATTATAACATCCTAGGATGATATCATGATGCATTTACTAAATTTAACATTTAATTCAAAATGGAAATATATTAGAACCAATATGAATTAAACAACATCAAATGTATGCATTAAACAACAAAGTATGACTTAAAAAACAACATACGTGTGTCTAAAAATAATTGTACAACTTTTTATATTGTGAGTTGACTTTGAGATATCCTAATTGTACTCTTCCTTCAATTGCACCATATTTCATTGCTCTGCTTTTACTCTACTCTCATTATTACACCTTTGTGATCTATATTTTCATGGGTAGCTTGAAGTGTTAATGAATGAGTATATGTTTCTACAATTGCTTCAAATGTATCACAATGTTTATCTCTTTAACCAATATTGTGTGAACCATGTGAATGTGTTTGAGTAGTCAATGAATAAATCCCCAATTCCACATTTAATAAATATGGGATGTTTATCAAATTGGCAATATAGGTATTCTATGCGATGTAAAATTTAGATTCAAAAAGTTCTAGTTTCCTTTCAGCCAAGTAATTTCTTCCCTCAAATTCAAAATTCATTTATCCAATGATCCTATTATTTTATTCACCATTTTAAGCTGAAAGATGAATCTTCTCATTCATAGCCTTGTAGGATTCAACACTAATAGGAACTTGGCTTGAAAAATTTCATGTGACCTTGAGCCTTAGTCTTTAATAAATTAGCATTGAAATTTTATTCATCATTGATTTTATCAAACCAAGTTTCTTTTGCTAAATGATATCCATGATTTAATGAAGAAATTTAATATGATTGTGAAATATATTTACATATATATTTAAAACATTGATGCACATAAATGAGTCCTTAATTTTTTTATGTAAAGTTAATATGGTCACCATCATGCCTTAAAGTAGGAATATTAAAAGCACTTTGATTCTACTTTCCCAACCTCTAACATCTACCCTTAAAATATTTTAGTCTTTCTGAACTCCCTTCACTTGTAGTGTGGATAAAAGCATCTAAAAGTTCTATTTTTTCCTCCCGAGATCAAAATTTCCATATCCTTGAAATAAATTGAGACTAGATCTAGCATCATCGATGTCTACATTTCCATGGAACCTAGGTACCATATCTATGGCAAACCTCTTTTTACATATAGAAAGCCTTGTTATCTACTCTAATTCACAAAATGTACCGATAGTGCGACCCACATATTTAGCATATTTCTCTTTGGTGTAGAGTAACATTTTCCTTTACTTTCATTAAATATTCATTCCTTTACTTTGTATTCTATATTTGAGTAGGAAGATTCACTTCAAGTGTAACTTGAAAAATTCAAAGGAATTGTATTAGCACGCCCAATAATTTTCACCTAGAATCACCACTAAAAATATGGAAAAAATTTTATGTTATTAGTTGTTATCACACTAAACACTACTTTAGAATTGATTCTCTCCAGGTTCACACTGAATGTGCCCTCGGTGCGCAAACACAAAAAAATGACACTAACATTGCTTTTGTTATGAACCCCGAGAGGGAGGAAAATGTGGCACAATAATAAGCCAAGATATGTTAGGTTGGAGTTCCCATGACACCAAACTCAAGATATTTTGAGCATGTTTAACGAGGATAAAAATAAATTCAATCCATAAGTGATGTCTCATTGGCCCCAAGAGATTGAAACAATAACATAATCCATATGAGGCATAGATTAATGCATTTTCCACCACAAACATATTTTCATGATTTACATTGTTTTGATTTAACCCACTTTCTTTAAAAATTCATTAAAATAAGATAGCATTTACAGAAAGCTACATTCTCACAAGTAAAACAAAATTATCAATGCCACATTCACTTGAGGAGTGAATGCAATATAATGATAGTTCTATAATGGTGAAAAATAATATCATAACAACCATGTACATAGGTCTCGTGAATGGAATTTCCATCACTACTAAATTTCCTTGCGTTAAAATCATTGTATTACCCACATATAATGCTCATTAGAGTCATGTGTTATCATTTATAGATATTGGTTTTCACCCCCATCATATTGTGTAATTGTCAAGAAAAACACTCAATTCCTTACATCTATGTTACAATCATGTTAATAATTTTAAACATTTTGATATCATTTAAATTTCACATGAGTCATGTAGCACCCGTCATGCATGGGAATTAGTCATTTAATTATTATTAAACATTGTGAGGTTTACCAACTATTACAAGAGGTAAGGAAATTTCACCTTGTGCCATGAATCCAATTTATTAGGTAAAATTTTATCGTGGTAAAGGACAACATGTTTTTCATAGATGATCATACCACAATTTATTTATATAAAGATCATATGTCCTCTTCCCAAAATTTTCATATTTCTTATTCTTTAAGAGCATATAGTTTCAAGTAGTACCACACATTATTTTCAATCCTTAACATAATTAATCTTCATAACTTAATTATTATTTGAGATTATTATTGAGCATATAAGAGTTACATGGAACCCATGCACAAAATAGGGTTTCTCATGCCTAGGGGACATGTTTCCTCATAAGAAAATTATTCCACTTTCCTAACATCAAAGGGTTTAACATTAATTCAAATGGGATATCCCAAGATACACCTTAATTTTTTAATATCCTTCTACTTGACATGATTTTAGGGATGTACATAAACAAAAATATTCATCCACAATGTCCCCTTTAGGGGCTTAGGCTTGAATAAACCCTATTGCATTCAAGAGGTTTACAGGTCTACGATGGGATTCAACACCACGATAGGGGGGATACTCCCATGTTTCGTATTTGTAATGAAATCCTAGGAGCCCTTCTACACACTCACCATTGGGATGTCCTTAGCTTAGGCCCATGAGCATGATGGGGAGAATTGGGCTCCAAGAGAAAATATTAAAAAAATTAACTCAAAAATATTTTTTTCATGTAAATATTCCTTGTATTATACATAAAGGGCCAACCTAGGATAACCACTAAGATAAAAAATACATATAGTGAAACAAAAATAGAACAACTTACTAAGCACAATGTTTATAAAATCATGGCCCCTGAGGTAGGAGGATTAATTGGTTTTGATAAAACAAAGGTACATATGGTGGTCATGTCGAGGTGAGATAATCATAAGTAGAAGAAAACACAAAGCTTTCCTCATTTGTCAAAAATACACTCTTTCCAGAAGGGTTTAATAATACCTCTCATATGATTTGGGTTCCGAGATGTTATAAGGTGGGATAAAACCAAATTTTTTATCTAGAATGGATAATGGGGTTTACATGGGTGTCTTCATCCCAATTTAGTTTATTAAGCATCAGGTTACCCACAAGAATTTTAGGGTACAAGATAGGTTGTGAGAACTTGTTTAGTTTTCAATATTTTAAGTGTTTTTGTTTACTTACTACCAATGTACAACACACATGAAAATACCATAATAATCAAGTACAATTCTTATTCATATTCAAATCACATATATCTATTTTTAATGACATTGTGTAACCAATCACCCTCTCAATACCATAGTAAATGTTTAAGATATGCATTTATAAATTCATACGAATAAAATGAAAAGATAGTATAAACTACTTTGTTTTCTTCCTTGATTCCTTCAACAAGTACATTAGTTTGATAACAAGTTTTAAAATGCATCTTTTTGTAATAATTTAAACACTTTCTATATAATTCCCATACATAAATTATCCATTGCATATATAATTGAGTCAACTTATTTTACCTTACAAACATACAACAATACATATAAATATATAAAATAATACATTTTCCCACTTTTGTAGGAAAAACATGTTATAAAACCATATACATCTTTAACACTCAATTTTATCAAACACTTTATACCGTCATGCTACCTAAAACATGGAAAAACCATGCAATCATGGGTTAAGGTAAAACATTGGCATTAACACACCCTCTATCTAACACACTATCAAGACTCACACCACCAATTGATGGTTAGAGATGGATAATTTTTTTACTTTCTATACTTTTTAAACCAAGATTTTTTTCATATTTTAGAGAGCATGGTAAACTTTAAGAACCTCTTAAAAATAAACCATAGATATTACTTGGCAAATTTCTAAAAATGAATTTTGAAATCTTGGTGAATTCCATGAATTGAAAGGAAATATTGTCAGGTGATAGAAATTGAAAATTAATAGATTTATGCTACTAATCGATAGCATTATATTTTTGGTTGGTAGTAAATTAATATTTTTCATGAAGTAAAGGTGATTTGAATATATAAAGTTTATATTATCGTAAGCGTTAGGTGAATCAACCTAAAAAATTATTTGTACCCAAATCAATTAGGTGACATAGTAAGTGGCCTAACACCTCAAAATTATCCAAATATAAATTTTAAAAACCCGGATATTCGTTAATGAAAAAGATTAGCCACTAAAATTTACACTATTAGAGAGATTAGAGAGAAAAATAAAATTTGATTTTACACAAATAAACCAATTCATTTCCATGCTCATGAAGGGTGACAAATGAAACAAACAAATTTCATCCATAATTTTCAAAATTCTAAACAAAATATTTTCAGTATTACCAATTTTTCAACCTCTAACACGATTTTTGTTTCTTGTTGTCACTACCGAGGTCCAAGTAAGCATGCTAAAATACGGGATCCTAAATTTTCATTAAGTTTATTTTTAAAGTGTACAAAACCATGTATTTATACTCATCATATGCATTTCCAAACATCACACTAGTTTCACACATTGAATGAACCTTGGAGTGTCAACACGGGTCCATGGGTCTTTGTTACATTACTCCACAAACTAGCCCAAGTGGTTACTTAATGGGCCTATAAAAATGGTGTGGGACTCTCAAGTGGGTTTTTTAATTGTTCTAACATATTCTCTACTATACACAGTATCACAAAAAAGCGACGGGGTCCAAAACCACTAACTAGAGCTTAAACTATAATGAATTTCTAGATCCAGGTTGGTGAATTTGGTCATTTTATCTCTAGTAAGCTAAGATAAGTGGGATCCAAAATGGGTATGGAAAATTCTCTTTTAAAAGGTAACAGGTAAAAAATACGTTATTTTATTCTTTATATAGTAAAAAATATGTGTGTAGAGTTAAATTTTACTTTTGGAAACTATAGGTAAAACAATTACGGTGATTCGGGGGTTTGGTCATAGCAAATGGTTTATCCTAACAACCAGATTCTGAAGTGACCGGAAAGCTACTTCACAAACATGATAAAAAAATGTTTTGTAAATATTGTTGATGATGATCCTTGTAGATAAACCATCAGAGTCATAGGAAACCTTAGGTTAGTGGGATGTGCACCCTAAGGTGACCTCCATATTTTAAAGAAGCTGGCTCTTCTCTACTGAGTGAGGTAGGGTTAGAAGAAAACATAAAATAACTTTAAAAAACAAGGTGATGTGCCAAACTAGAATTAGAAAGATACAAAATACTTAAAGAAATTATCCAGGATAGTCTAAGAGTTGTTCGGCATAGTCTACTATTCTGATAACATAAATGTTTAAGGAGTTGGGGTGGTTGATTCGTAGATGGTGAATGAATAGATAATTTCCAAGGGCATTAAGCACGATGAATTTCTTGACTCATTTAGAACTACTTATAACTAAGGAAAAGAGATTCAGGACATAAAAATCAATTTGCACAGAATAAGAACTCTTTATTCATAGAGAAAATGATACATAAGGCCCCAAGGCACAAATTACACTTTTTTGCTATAACAGAGGCTCACTGAGGCTAGAATCTTGTAGAAATCCTTCCTTCCCCTCTTTATCTTCTTCTCTGGTGATCCCGTCTCCTTATAAAACTTCTACCTCCTTTTAAAGACCCATTTTCTCTACTTCTCGAAGCTCCCACTTTTTCTCCCTCTTAATTTGATAGGAATTTCGCTCTTATCTTTCTAGCTCCTACCCCAATCTTTTAAATACAGAGCTACCACTATGTCAGTATTTAATTTGAATGTTTGATATTCTGATCTGGAATAAATATTTTGATCATTTATAGGAATCCATGCATCTACTTCTACTTCGGTCTTACCATCGAATGTTTGAATATGTTCTTCGACACATGGAGAAATTTCACTTGTTTAGGGGAGATTTTCCTAGTATTATACCAACAGTGTGCCAGGATAGACACATGAAATACTTTCACTTACTTCTATTGTGCTTTGAATTTTCAACCTATTTGGGAGCAACTTAATCGAGCCCTGGACACGTGGAGAGCCTACACAAGTTTGGGAACCTAGATTAGAATTTTTCCCTTGAAGTTGTGCAGGCGAGACACATGGAGGGATTTCACGGGAATTTCCATACTTATTCAATTTAGGATTTGAATGAACAAAATAAGCGAGAGTTAGGGAACAAAACATTTCTAATTAAAATAGTCTAAAAAAAGAAAGTAATCGGTTTGGCGACTCACTAAGGGATTTTGTGCTCCATGCATGGACAAATCGAGATCCCCTACTTTTCAAAAAAAAATGTGGCATACAAAATGCCGCTTAGATCTAGTACAAATAATATTGGTATTTGATCCATTCCTACTTTATTGGGTAGGTCCTTCTTTGTAAAAATTGGAATTCTCGGTCTAGTTTAATGAATCTCCTTATGAGAGAAATCTTTGGAGGATTTTCATTACCACATGCAAGAGAAACTATACTTGTATGATGGGATTGATGATGGCCTCCACCTCGACAACATTGGAGTCCTCCTTTAAATATTGAAGGACAATCCTATCCTGGTGCATGGCGATCAAGACTTTGGATTTGGTCCTTTAATAGGAATGTAAACTCATCTGGGAAGGGAGAGGGGAAACCTAGCTACACCAATTCATTGATATTCTACTTCCTTTCCTTTATTCCTTGGTGGAGCTGCACCAAGATATTTTGACATTTGATAGAAGCTTTGTTGTAGCTCAAAATCTCATTAATCTTCACGAGCAATCAATTTCACACAATAGTGATCCCTACATTTTAAAGAGTGGGGTCCGAAGCATCATAGAGTTTCTGAATCAGAAGATTTGACTCATGGACCTTGGTGGATAGGGTGTTGTTGATGGTGGAGACTACATTCTCTACCTTGGAGCACAATTCTTGTGCATCGGATATAAATCTGAGTGTTGGAGCTAGATTTACATGCAAGTGGTGGCAATCTTATCACAATAGGAGGCATACAGTCCCTGTACTAATGTTACAATCCTTGCCTTTCAGGATTTTTTCCCGATTGTTTGGTCAAGTCCTTGACCATATCTTTAGAAGAATTTATCTTGGCCTAAAGACTACTCTTTTCTTGTGAGAGTGAATTGACCAGGTGCTCGGATCAAGCAATTTTAGCTACTAGAGTATTTTACTCTTCTTGATATCTTATGAGGGCTTGCTTGGTAGATGTATCCTTCAACTCCTTCTTGAGTTGATCTACCTCTCTATCCTTGGCTTTGAGCTCAGCCATACAACCCACTACCTGTGGGATCTACTTTTTGAAGACTAGATTGCACCTTCTTAAGATGATTTCTAAGTTTCAAGTAGTATGTAGTGACTACTTCCATTGTTTAATTCATCATCTCGACCCTATCCTGAGGTTGGAATTAAATAAGGTCCACCGCAACAACACTAATTGAATAGGCATCATGTTGCATCTATTACATGGGCTTGGATAGGCGAGGGAAAAGGTGAGCGATGGTCAATGAGCTCTTGGTGGTCATATAAAGATTGTACATACTTGGTTGATAGATTTTTATCTCCTTACTCTTTTGATTTTCCCTCCTCGATGTGTGGCAGTCTTAGTAGATTCTTCAGGCTTAAAACATTTGAGTAAGAAGATACCATCTCTCCCATGAATGGAAAAGTAGGTGGAAATCAATATGGAATAGTAGCGGTGATTGATACATTGTGGATAATAGGGCCGAAGAAGGGAGTTTGATTACATGAGGGGAGAAAATTGGGATGGTGGTAGAGAACTATGGAAGTAAGGGAGCTCTAGGTGGAGGAAGAGTCTGTGATGGAGTGACCGATAGAGGGGGACCTCCCGAAGGGAAAAGTGGAGGTGGAGGTGCTAGCGATAGAGAAATCTCGGGTGGAGGTGGAGGAGAACTAGAGGCCGTGACCAAATTTAGCCTCTTACGTGGAGGGCTTGAAGGTGTTTCCCCTTTCATTACTAATTTTGATGGTTCACACGAGGAAACACTAGAGTGGAACTCTAAGGAGTAGTGGTAGGTGAAGTCGGACTGACATCTCTTGCTATGGAAGCTCGTGTTAATTCCACAAAGTCAATCTAAGAAGCTGCGTGGAAGTGATAACAATGGTGTCCTCATTGTCTAGATCAGAGTTATGTTCTGAGTCCCACTTATCTTCCCACATCTCATCACTAGAGACATCCTCAAAGTTCTATGTAGGATAGCCGATCTCTTGCCTATATTTCTAAAAGCTTTAATTTTTTCAGAGCTCCAGTCCTTCCTCTTTAGGGCCGCTCGGAGTCCTTTTGAAATTGTCAGAGTAGGGTCAAATTTTTGTTTGACCTAGTGGAAGGACTCCCAACCCAAAGTTGGGATGTCCATGAGTTCAACAAATATATCAAGCGACTCAGTTTGGGGGCTCCATCATGAATCAAAAAATGGCCTCGGCTCATGCTTACATGAGTCGAGAGATTTTTTTGGTAACTAGAGTAGCAGCCATGCTTCCATCTGGTCATACCTCCATGAATCCTTGATAAGGGAAAATCCATAGGAGGCTAACTTCTATGAGAGGCAGTGGTCCACTCACCTTTTAAGTATGGTAACCCCTCCCCTACTAAAGGGGAGTTCATAGAGCACTTTCTTCTTTTGGGTCAAGCCGAATTCAATGTCCAGGAGGGTGAGCTTCCTGTGACTTTGAGACCCACAACCCATGGTATAAGAACCCTTGGGAGCATGAAGGATTCACCCTTGAATCCATGAACTGAATCATGGAATGCCCTCTAGTGAAGAAGTAGTCACAAGGGTGTTTTGAGTCTGAGAGGATAGACCATGTAGAGTCATTCATCCTGTGATTGATCCCTTCAGGATCAATTTATAGCATAAGGGGCTCCAAAAAAGCATTGAAAAATTCATATACGTCTAACATATGGGACAATATATGGGTCCATGTAGATACTGGGATAATATTTTGGGATTTACCTCCACATCCCATAAGGTCAAAGTCATATACTAACTGAAATATTGAGCATTTTGGTACAGGATGAGGTGGAAGAGAAAAGATGAATACCTGAAGGTGGATGCCATTGAGAAATGGTCGAGTTGCTTGCAAATTGACCCCACGATGACCTCTGCAAAGTCGAATTTATATGTTTGTTTCTGGCTAATAGTCCTCATTTGGAATAGGGCCACCATTTGCCAATCCTCAACGCCTTTATCAGAGTCTAGTCCAAAAATAAAAGCCAACATAGAGCAGGCATCCTGAGCATCAGCCATAAGGGATTTTAAGGGAATAGGGAATCCTAGAATTCCTAAACCATTGGCTTCTAATTGCCTCAACTCTCTGTTAAGGAATGAGGCCTTAGTTTGGCATTGGGCCCATACATTTTGAAGCTTGGTCACATTATAGAAGTTGCCATTTGGTCATAGGTTAGGGCCAACATGTCCCTAATAGCTTGTGGTGTAATTACCATAGCTAAATTTCGGCCCTAGATTATATGGTTTGTTGAGTTGAAATAGATCGTGCACATTTGTATGAGCTTTGGGAATGGGTGCGTGAGAGGAACCATATATTGGGTGAGAGTTGTGCTCTAGATTCTAGATCAGCCGAATGACTCGAATCTCCTAGGCTATATAACCTAGTAAATTTTTCTTCTCTTAAAGATTTGGACCTTTTTTGAGATTAGGTCGAAGATGTCATCAGTCAGGTCACTGACTATAGAAGGGTCATTATACTAAGACAATGGATTAGGTAATTTTATCGAGGTCGCGAGAGGTTGAGGGGAAGGGTTTCCCAGCATAAGATTTTTCTTGCTAAATAGATATGAAGGCGTCCATGGTGTCTCTATGAATTTAGAAACGAATTTAAAGGATTTGATATTTGTCGATTAATTTAGAAAACTCTAACACTTTAGAATGACCCTACCAAATAGCTTGAGATTCCTTTAATAGCTTCTTATGCTTAGGGAGTAAAATCTCGCAGCTTGAAACCAACATTCATGTGGATTTCTATATGCACGCAATATCTTGAGCTGAGTTATGATTATTGGGTGTGGATCTACCACACGTGTTGACTTAAAAATATGATTATGCAAATCATGTCAAATAATCAAGATAGTGTGAAGTATATGGGGAATTCCAAGTGGAGTCACATTGATTTGAAAATCGTGCATGCATCTTTGCCAGAGGTGCGTGTGGTGCACTAAAAGTTGGATACAAGGCTCCACGGAAACTGAAGACAGTAGTAATGTGATTGATGACAGGGAGCGGGCTAACAAAAAGGCCGTTATTCCCACATGTAATTTTCCATAGGCTCGAGATCACGAAGCAGATCCGTAGATGTTCATGGGAAAAGCAACGGCTCTCATTTCCAACATTGTGTGGATTACAATAGTAAAAAGTAGACTAGCTTCAGCGATCACAAGGATTTGGGAATTTGTTGCAAACAGTTAAGCACAGTGAAGATGGGGGGTCCCCCTTGCCAAATTGAGCCTAGTGTGGACCTAGACTAGAAGGATAATATTGAGCTATGGAGCATACTCAACAAGGGTGGCATCACCAACTTCATGGAGAAGGTTTAGGGGCATGATCAAAGCATCTTAGTGCATTTTGCGAAGGATTGGAAGGAGCAGACTATGGAATATGGGGGGCAGAAGATCTTGGTCAATGAGGAACTTATTGCTTTGAAGCGACCGCCTTGGCTTGGAGGGCTACCATTTTTTTAACAAAAGGGTTGTGAGAGATGTTGAAGAGAGGAGATTTGTGGAGGGATCGAGAAGCTAATCTATGTTACGGTGGGCACCTTGTTAGCTTGATCCCTCTCCTTATGATGAGGTTACTCACATGATGATATAGTTCATTTCCTTGGAAGGAAGGTTTGTCCTTTATACTGCTAAGCACCTTATCTTTCTTAACCACTTCCGTAGGAATCGCATGGTTTGTTTCCCCATTACTTGCTGAACTCTCTTGAGCACTCCATTTTGGAGTTTCAAAAGCATACCGGGTGGTTCCTTTACACGGGGGCTTATTTTGCTATTCCTGCATAAATGTTGTCTTCTTAAGTATCCAAATCTCCCATCCTCTCTAGCTCGGTTCCCCCTCTACCGGGTTACTGCTACTTATTGCCCCATTACTCCATTCTCTGCCCCTTCCACCGCTGTTGTCACCCCCTGCCAGCCATCCAGGGCTTCTTCTTCCATTCCCCCTAATGTTGCTCCTGCCCCCACTTCGCCTCTTTATTTATTTCTCCACCTCGGCCGACCGGTCACTGGGGATTATAGAAGGCTTTTCCTTGAGACTCTTCTTTGTGGGAAAGGGTCCTCATGAAATTGAAATTGCACATGACCTAGTTTGAATATTATAGCATGCCGAGTCCTAGGATGTGCATATGGAAAGATCTTCAAAAATGGAAGCCTTAGAGGCTGATATGTCGCAAAAAATCTCTTGAAGGATGAGGTTAAGAACTTGGCAAAATAGAAAGGTAAGACGAAGAAGGAGGAGGAGGTGGATATTGATAACAGACCTTACAGTTGATGATATCTACAGAAGTCAACTCCTTAGACTCCCGTTTAGGGAAGGCCAAAACTCATCATGATTATAATATGGCCATCTTTAGGGCGATTAAGGAGTTCATTGAGTGACATATCAAAAGTGTCTCCAACCTCGGCAGAGTTCCGGCAACACTTTGGGGCAATGATAAGGAAAGCGAAAGTACCATTGATCAATGGATAAGACTAACGCAACGCCCACATGACAAATTTGCCCTTTTGTTTGGTAGGCTATGTTCAATTCTGAAAGAATATCAAGACCAACATCGACAAAGCTGCCAAAAAGTAGTTGTAGATGCTTTAGCTATTCTTATCCCATGTTTTTATGCTGTTTTTTTTTGCGGTCTCTCTACTACTTTTTGCGGTGTTTTTCTTGTTTTGTCTTGTTTAGGTAGCTTCTTTTTAAAAACTACTTTGGGCTTCATTGTCACATTTGAATTTTGATCCTTTTTTCTCTGGTTTTCATTCCTATTCGCTCCTAGGCCATCTTTTTGTACTCAAGGTATAATCCCTTTCAAAAACTATTTGCCGATAATAATAAAAAAATCTACGCACACACACTCAAGGTCACTTCTTATAACATTCCCTTTGAGTGGGAAACCCAAGGTGCCAAACTTAGTGCCTTTTGATAGATTTTTCATTGATTGTGGATCTCCTCATTAAGGAATGGGGCTTTACTCTTGATGGTGACTTTAATTTCTAGAGAAATAAGCGGGTGTGTTTCCCTCAAAATCCAAAAGTCAAAATCAAATGCCATAAATAGAGACAGTCAGACGAGGCGGTAGGACACGTGGCGAAGACAAAAAAAATATAGGACAAGGGACAAAAACACCAAAAATAAAGGAAACAAATATGTACATAAGGTACCCCTTGAGACACTTATATGAAGGGCTTCAGGTGAATCCCATTCACTAGAATAGCTAAGGGATCTCTGTCATGGTTTCAAGTTCAAATGAGTTAGGCTACTTACAAGCATTGATTATGAAAGGACCAGTCCACAGGGGATAAAAATTTCCATGATTCCCCGGCTTGGCTGCTCTTACATCCCATTTTAAGACAATGGTCTACTTGGAAATTTGTCTCTCGATATTTTATTATCAAACCACGTCTTAATTATTTGTTTCCGATTGATCATGGCCTCATGGGAAAGTTCATGCTTCTCCTAGAGTTCCACCAGCTTGGTGAGCCTTACTTGCATCGCTCCATTTTCCTCTATCTCGAGACCCTTTCAAAAGTTGTAATGCAGGGATTTCTAAGGAAATTGGCATCACAACACTTTTCCCATAGACTATTTCATATGGTGAAGCTTTCAAGATCTATTTTAGAGTGATCTGATTGGCCCATAAGGTTGTTTTAATATGCTCATGTCCCATTATTTTGATGAGTCTTATCATATTCTTATTAGTAGACTCTTCTAACCATTACCCTATGGGTAATAGTTAGAGGATGACTTTAGATATATCCCATGCTTGATCGTGAAATTGGATACCTTATCCCCTAAGAAATATTTGGAATTGTTAGATATAATAGTGCGGGGTGGACCAAAGCATGTAGTGATATCTTGCAAGAGTCCTAGGATCACACTTTCAGTGGACTCCTTAAGCAGAACGGCCTCCATCCACTAGGTGAAATAATCAGTTGTTGTGAGGATCCACCGGTGTCTAGAACTTGAAGTTGGGTTAACCATTCCAATGAAATCGAGACCCCATTGTGTGAAGGGTTCTTCAACTAGGATGGGATTGAGGGGAAATTTTGTGTTTCTTTGGAAACCTACGTAAACTTGAAAACCTTGCATTTATTCATTTCCGCTTGACTATCAGTGAACAAGCTTGGCCAGAAGTATCCCACTTACTAATATTTTTATGGCTGTGGTTTGGGCCGAAAAGTGACAGCCCAAATCCCCGTGGTGTAATTCCCGTAAAACTCTCTTGGCCTCCTCATCCTCCAGGAATCTTAACATTAATCCATTGAAATTCCTCTTAAAAAGGAAGTTGTCAATCATGGTGAAATGAGTCCCTTGTTGTCTATAATATCTTCTCTTTTTAAAGGGAGATGACATGGGTACTTTCTAGTTTGCATAAACTGAATTCTATTGGAGACCCAACCACATGAATCATCTTCCCAGAGATAGAGTATCTGGTCATGCTCCTGTCGATCATGGGCATGGAGTCTTGGATGCAGACCTAGGTCATATATTGACATAGACCTCTTCCTCTTACGAGATTTGTGGGTTTCACCTTGACATCATATTCTAGGATCTTAGTGATCCAATTCACTCTTTTCTCAGTTATCTCACCCTCCATGATATATTATTTTACACTGGGGTGAGCCACCATGATCCAAATTTTATTGTGAGTGACCAGGTGCCTAAATTTCTTCAGGCCTTTGACTATGGCATAGGCCTATCTCTCCACAAAATTGTATCTTGTCTCATAATCATGGAGATTCTTTGAAAAGAAGGTGATCGGGTGTTCCTCCATTTTCATTCTCCTTTTTGTGTTAATACAGATGTAATGATGTGTTCACCTCTGTATACATACATAATAAAATATTTCAAGAAGTCGGGGTTGTGGAACATGGGGCCAATGAAATATCCCTTTTTATCAATTCAAAGGACTTACAACCTTCATCAGTCCATTTGAAACCTAGGTATTTTTTAATCATGATAGTGATCGGGTGGATCATTCCTGCAAAATCCAATATAAACTTTCCGACAAAGTTGATCTTTCCTAAGAAAGATTGAACAACCTTCTTGTTAACTAGCAGGGGAAGCTCTAAAATGGCCCTGACTCTCTCAAGATCAATAGAGACTCCCTCCTTTGACACGATATGTCCTAGGAGATTTCCTTGGGGAATTCTAAAGATACATTTCTTTGGGTTCAGAGAGATCCCAAACTCTTGACATTTTTGAACATGGCCTCTAAGGCATCAAAATGTTCCTCTTTGTTGTTTTAGTAAATACTGTAAGGTCATCAAGGTATATGAGGATTACCTTGTTTATTAATGCCCCGAACGCATGGTATCCATGGCTCTTTGAAAATTATCCCCTACATTGGTGAGCCCAAAAGGCATCTTTACGTAGGTGAAGGTTCCCCATTTGGTTGTGAAGGTAGTCTTGTGCTTGATCTCTTTCCGTAAGCCAAATTTGGTTATACCCTGAAAATCCATCCAATAAAGAAAACATCTCAGAGCCTACAACCATCTGTAATATTTTTTTCCATAGAGGGCAAGGGTAATGGTCTTTTAGGGAGGCCCTGTTCAGATCTCTAAAGTCCACATAGAGTCGTATTTCACCATTCTTCTTCCTTACTGGGACCAGGTTGGAGACCCACGTTGTGTGTTTGATTAGAAAAATTATACAAGCCTCCAATAGCTTTCTTAATTCTTCATCCATGAGGGCTTCTACCTTAGGGTTTACAGGCCTCTACTTTTGATGCACATGCTTAGTCCCTTCTTCTAGGTCAATGGTGTGTTGGACAATGTCTTTATCATAACCATGTAGATCGTCATATGTCCAAGCCATTACTTTATCATATTTGTGACATAAGGCCACGAGTCTGTCTCTTTCCTTCGGGTCACTGAATTTCCAACTTTCAGTCATTTTTCCCTAGCTATTTCCAGTTCTACATAGTCTTCTTTTACTACCTCAAACTTTCTCTCGATCAGAGCTAGTGTCGTCTAAATCAAAAATACTTTCAAGAGTAATTAACCCCTTGGGAGTTTATTTGTCTTTAGCTATATTATTTGATCTCCATATGCTTCCTCGATCTTAGGCTAGAGTTGATTTGTGAATTGGTCTGACTACTGGAGGAAGTGTATGACCTGTTGGTCATTATCAAACACCTACCAATGATCAACTTTTTCGGGATAGAGGGGTGAACAATCAGCTTTTAATGGTGTCTTTATTAGCCATTAAATCCTAGGTTGGGTCGAATTGAGACCCTATCATGGCCATTCTATCGGCCTCTATATTTTGATCACGGGGAATCACCTTAATATTAAAAGCTTCAAAATCATCTATCAAATCCCATACCCAGTGGTGTCGATAGGATCTCATCCTTGGGTTCTTGGTGGCAGCAATATTCCTTACCTGTGTGACCACCAACTCTGAGTCACCAAATACTCTCAACTTCCTGATACCCTCCTTCTAGGTGGTGGACAAGCCATGCACCAAGGCTTCGTACTCTGCTTCATTACTAGTACAGGAGAAATGGAAGTGAACCGACTGAAGTATCTTCTTACTAGCCGGGGATATTAGGAAAACTCCAGCTCCGGAGCCGTTCTTGCTCCTAGCCCCATCAAAGTGTAGGGTCCACATTGGAGGATTCCCAAGAGGGCTTCCCTCGCGTTCATCACCCCCTTTCCACCTTTGGGATTATGGGATTTTCATCGAAAATGAAGTTAATTTCCCAATCTGATTGATTCAAAGTTCCTAAAAGGATCTCCATAGGAAATATTGAATAGATGATCACTCCCCTATGGCTCCCTATCCTCTACATATAATTCTTCTTCTCTGGTGATCATAACATGAGCGGCCTCAAAGTTGGAAGGAACTTGATCCATTATATGCTCCTTGGAGAGGGGTTCTGACAAGACCTTCATTTTGGACCCGTACTTGGTTTGTAGGATTAAATGAGACCAATCTAAAGACATATACCCCCCGATATTAGCTATGAAATCTCGGGAGAGGAAAATTCCAAAGATTGGTGGAACATTAATCACCATGATATCTTGGAAAATAGTTATATTCAGACAAGAGTAGAGCTGTAATGGGAGTCCCTTGATAATCCCAATGGTTGGAATAGATTTTCCATCTAGTTGCATCACTCCCTTCTTCAAGGGTTCGTACCAAATTCCTAAAGCGTCCACAATTGCCTAAGGCATGAAAGTAGTGCTTGCACCGAGTCTATCATGGAGTTATGTAATAACTTCTTACCTATAATAAGAGTTAAAAAGAAGGGATTAGGCCTTGTTTTAATCACATCTTGTGATGCTGCTTCAACTACCACTTGAGACCAAGAAACAAACTAGGAAAATTATGGAATAATTTTTTTTGTAAGAAGGGTCTACAAACAAGTAGCAAGATACTAGTTTGAAACCAATAGGTTCCAGAATAGATTCTGATTAACCAAACACAATATTTCCATCTTTATCTTATAACAAGTTTACAAGGTTCCAATTTGGGGGTTACAAGTTTTACTAAGGTTCAGGGAGAAATTTATTGCCAGGCCTGCTCTCTATCAAGCCCTAAACTTCAACTGGATTTTTCACACACTTATATTTATCAAAACTTTCCTAAACTAGACTCATTGGATAGGAAATTTCCTCACCTTTCCAACCATATAAAGAAGTCCTCCTAACTTCTTGTAAAACTCAAGTTATGGCCGGGTGGAGTTTTAGGGGAAAATTTTCCCTTAGAGGTCCGCGGGGATAGGGAGAAAATTGGGAAAATTTTCCCAAATGCCATGTGTCATCACATGATTCATTCAGGCCGGCGGGTCATGGGGAAACATTTGAAATTTTCCCCAAACCAAAGTCTCAATTTTTCCAAAGGAAAATTTTCCTCCATGCCTCCGCACTTGCTCAAATGGCCACGTGGCGCTTTGTGATTGGCCGCGGGGATGCGGGTCGGCGGAGGAAAAAGTGAAATTTTTCCAAAAGGGAAAAATGTTAAGTTTTCATTTTTAAATCCATGGGCCCCCTTGCCACGTGTCAACATGTGATTGGTGCGGGGCCGAGGGGTTGCGGGGAAAATTGGGAAAATTTTCCCAAGACAAAATTTTCAAAAAGTTAAGTTTTTATTAAGGGCATGCCCCTCCAAGGTGCCACATGGCAACTTCTGATAGGATGAGAGGTTGGTGGGGCCGTGGAAATTTTTAGGAAATTTTTCCAAAGTTCAAAATTTAAATTTTTCTAAGGTCGAATTAATTTATTTTTGGTTTGGGATGGCCATTTTGAAGTAAAACTTCAAATGGCCACAACTTTTGATAGGAAACTCCATTTTAGGCAAACGAGGACTTTCTGAAAGCTCTCAGAGTCCTCTTTGCAAAAAATTCATCAATTTTAGAATTTTGTAAATTTTTGAGGGTCAATTTTAAGAAATCGATCTGCAGGGATTTTAATTTTAAAACTGGCAATTTTTCCTACTTGTAATATTTGTTCAATTTGATAAAATTTGAACTCTTCTTCCACTCAACATGTCAAACAGACATGGAGGATCAACTTAGGGAAGAATTAAAATGTTTTAAGTATGTCAATTTAATCAATTTATACAAGTTTTCAATTTTCTCGATAGTTGACGGGAAAAACGACCATGCAAGCTCCGAATTGAAACTCTTTGAGTTTTGGAGATTTATTCTTGACTGTTTTAGCGAATTTAGATTTCTCAAGTCTTCCTAAGTGTGAATTTCAAGTTTCATAATTTATTTTTGAGTATAAAGTCGAACTGCTCATTTTATTTAAAAAGGAAGATGCCAAAATTATGAACTTAAAACAGAGTTCTCTTCTCCACGAATTTACAATTTATTATGCAATTTTCAATTAAGGAAAACATATCCATTTCATTTCTAATACATCCAATTGATTCAACAAATACATGTATACAATATGCAATGTTGATTTCTAACTTTTATCAACTCATTTCAAAGATCCAATTTTTTTTTTTTTTTTTTTCTTTCCAAAACAGAATTGTGAATTTAACAGTCATGTGATTTCCAAGATAACAATGCAATTGGGAAAGTAATGTATTTCATTCATCTATCTCCAACAACAATATTGCAACAAGGTATATCAAGAGAACTTCGATTCCTTTATTGAATTTAAACAATCTTACAATTGATCTCCTTTCTTTACATTCTAAATTGAAAATTACAAACTGTATCATATTCTTCTTTTTAAAACGAGAAGAAGGAAAGTGACTCTTTCTCTTTTCAAATACAAAACCTAGGATATCATTTACATTTCACAATCAATTACAACTTTCAAATTACACGGTAAACATTTCCGTCTCAAATCAATTACATGCATCCACTTGAAGTGGGAAGGATTACATTTAAAATTTACAAAAAGGATGACTGTCAAACTGTTGTCTTTCTTCTCCAAACAGCAGCAAGCTAAGTTCTTCATCTTCATTCTTCTCATCACAACAAGGAAGGGGGAAAGGCAACGCTCTCCACCCAACCAAGACATCCAATGGGAAAAGAGAAGCCATCTTTCCACATTGGCCCCCGAGCCCCAACCATATTGGAATGGAACATGATAAAACAACACATGGCAACATAGCTTCTTCACATACAAGCATACATTCACAAACACAAATAAACACAAGGAAAGAAGATGTAGTTATCTACTACAACAATAAATTCCAAAAAAAAAAAACAAAGGCTCCTTCTCCAAGCAAGCAAGCCAACAAGAGCAAGAACTATGGAGGTCTCCTTATGCCTCCCAAGTTGAATTTTGGGCATCCACCAAGAGCAAACCGCCAAGATCATAGCAATCCCATAAACCTTATCCCTCCTCAACCCCTCCTTATCCCTCCTCCAAATTTATCCCTTATACCTCCCCCAAAGTAGGAAATGCAAGCAATTTCCTTTCCTAGGTGGATCCCAAACCAACATTCCCTCCCAAGAACAAATAACAATGACAATTTCCTTATCCCTCCTCTGATAAACCTCATAGTCTTCTCTCCACACCATGCCCTAAGCATTCTACCCATCCCTCTAAAAAAATTGCAAACACAACACATTCAAATCATGCTAAAAGAGGGAAAAACAACAATTTAAAAAAGTGAGAGCCTACCTCTCCATAATGGAGACTTGCTTCCAAAATAGCAGTCTTTAATTCACCAAAAACCAGTCCCAAATCAGCAAGGGGAATGCATGCACAAGTAATTCCACTTCTTCCACCAAGAAAGCTCCCAAAAAGTAAGAGAAATTTGACCCAAGAGTGCAATCTCCAACTTTCAACAACCTCAAATGAGAGGAAATTTTAATTTTTAAAGGAGATGGAGGGAGAGGATGATGTGGATTCCAAGTGGGATGCCACATCATTGTTCCTCATCCCAAAAGCATTCAACATCAAGGAAAAATAAATCATAATAAATGAAAATGACAAAATTACTTACATACACAATGTAGCCCATACCCCAAAAGGAATGCATTTAAATTTTGTAAGACAAGTGCAATCAATACTTGAACAAAAACATGTCAAAATTTTATAAAATAATCTGATTTTGACTCCAAATTAATAGACATGGTTGGTGGAGGATTTTGAGAGGTGTGGGACAAGTTTAACTTGTCCCACAAGCCTCCAAATTTGTCCTCCAAGTTCAAATTCGAATTTCAAAGAGGAAGGAGTGTTTGACCTTCCAAAATCAGCCTTACAACCTCTTACAAATTCTTACACAACCCATACTTGGTAACTTACACACTCTTCTAAAATGCATTAACTTCTATGACATTTATTTATGACAACCTTTTGACATAAGATTTATTTAATTACCATAAGGTTATAAAATATATAAATCAAATTTCATTTTCAACCAAGGCAAAAACATTTAATTTCACATTCCACATCCCATTTAATTTAATTAAATTTTAACTATATGACTCCCACATAATACTATCATATTTAAATAATTAAAATAAAATCACATTACAAAATAAAATACACACAACAATAAATAAAAA
The DNA here is from genome assembly GCA_018340775.1 of Taxus wallichiana var. yunnanensis. NCBI lineage: Eukaryota > Viridiplantae > Streptophyta > Pinopsida > Cupressales > Taxaceae > Taxus > Taxus wallichiana. The sequence continues at coordinate 617,878,081 of CM031242.1, read as the reverse complement.
GGGAACACATAATAAACATACACACATATGCCCCATGGTCACAAAAGTGGAAATCCTAACACAACACAACACACAAATCAACACAGTTGCCATGGTGACCTTGTTGATTTCACACTGCTAATTCCATATAGTTAGTCTCCAATCGCCCGACATTGTTGTGATTTTTAACTTTGCCGCAAAATGTAAAATACCCCTTCAGCCTCGTGGCCATATCGAACATCCAAATGATATAAGCAACATACAATTATTAAATCCAAATCAAAAAATATCGAGAATTTAACATTTATCGTTTAAATTCAATTATAACTATATCATCATCCGATAGATCTCTACACTAGAGCTATCCATAATACCAATGTCACATATCTAAAATCAAAAGTAATAACTTTGTCCATGTCGACCAGTATGTCATCATCCACATAATAATAATAATGTCTCAATGATCCTTAAGCATAATAACTGAACCCAGATTAATATTAATCCATGGTCTAACATCTAACCATCATAGTAAGCAAAACGTAATAATGTCCATAGGAATCCATGATCTAGCATATATACATATACTATATCAAAACATAATTGTCTAAAATATGATCAATAGTGTCGAGGTCGAGTGTCTAAATAGTGTCAAAGGAGAGTGGGCACTACATCCCCCTCCCCTTAGACTCGAATTCCTCCTAGAAGTCACTGGAACAAATGTGGAAATTACACTCATAACACGGTAGCATCCTCCCAAGTGGTGCAGGTCTCATCATATCTATCCCACTGCACTCGTACCTTATCAATCTCTACCTCGAAGGCCCGGGGTCTGCGATTGATGATGAGATGGGCTCCACCATCACCTTCCCCGATCCTGTACCTACAATGATGTCCAATCCAACATATGAGAAGGATCTGTGATGTATCTCCTAAGGACAGAAACATGAAACACATCATTTACGTGAGACAAGGCTGGGTGGCAATGCTAGATGGTAAGCCAACGGACGATATGCTCCAAGATCTCAAAAGGTCCAATGAACCAAGGAGCTAACTTAGAACATTTTCCATAACGGATCAGGATCTTATGTGGCCTAACACGAAGGAAAACCTTCATGACCACATCAAAATTACACTCTATTCTATGTTGATCGGTGTACTTCTTACCGCCTATCTGTGCCTCTGCCGTGATCTCTGCCCGATCAACACCACTGCTTGCTCCATGTCCTGCAAAAGAGCTGGTCCAAGAGATAATCTATCCTCCATCCTGTCCCAACTAAGGGGTTTCTGCACTCCCTACCATATAAGGCACGAAAAGGAGCCATGCTTATAGAACTCTAGAAACTATTATTGCAGGCAAACTCCACAAGGTATAGATACTCCTCCCACTTAGAATATTGATCCATCACATACATCCTGAGCATATCCTCCAAAATATGATTCACCCTCTCAATCTATCCATCTTTCTCTGGGTGATAGGCTGTGCTAAAGTTAATCTTCATCCCAAGAACATCTTTGCGTGGTAGTCCGAAATGGGAAGTGTATAAAGGATCGTGGTCACAAATGATCTTCTGCGGAATCCCGTCAACCCGACAATCTCATCCAAGTAAACACGTGCCACCACACTAGCTTTATATGTGATCTTCACCGGAGAAAAGTGAGCTAATTTTGTCAATTTATCAACGGTGACCATGATGGCATCATGGTGATATCTCGACATCGGTAATCCATGATGAAATCCATGGAAATGGTGTCCCATTTCCACTCTACAGGTATAAGCATGAGGATAGTGAAGGCCGGCTGGATGCGATGCTTAGCCTTCACTTTACGGCACTCTAAACACATGACACAAAGCCGGGCCATGTCCCCGTGAAGTCCTCTCCAGGTGATATAATTGTCTCAATGTGGCATGCATCTTCTTCACCCCAGGATGGGCTGAATAGGGTGCACGATGTGCCTCTGTCAAGATGTCTGCCTCAAGCCTCTATCTCTAGGAACATAAATCTAACCTCTGTGCCTGAGAAGACCATCTGCCTCTAGTGAGAAACCATCAAATTTCCCCTCAAGGGGTCTCTGGGACTCAATCTCTTGCTCGAGGCTACAATGTAGAAACTGTCGAGAGGAAGTTCTTTGAAGGATCCTACTCAAGTAAATCTGTGCTCACTAAAGTAGCCATGCTCAAATGCCTCCATCTGCTGAGGGCATCTGCAACCACATTCTCCTTCCCCTTCACATGCTCTATCTCCATGTCATACTCACAAAGAAACTCCATCCAATGCCTCTGATGAGCGTTTAGATTGGGCTGAGTGAAGAGGTGGCGAAGGCTCAAATCATATGTCCTAGCTGTGAATCTTCGACCAAGGAGAAAATGTCTCCATCAAAATAAAGCATGCCAACCGCCACAAGCTAAATATCATGGGTAGGATAATTAAGCTCATGATCTTTGAGTTTGCGAGACTCAAAGGCTACAACTCTACCCTCTTGCATAAGAACACCTCCAAGGCACACTTGCCAAAGCATCATGCATACAAAGAAATCACCATGTGGATCCGGCTGCTGCAGAATAGGTGCTTGTAGTGAGGCATCCCTTCAGGGTCTTGAAGGCCTGCTCACACCTATCGACAAAACAAACTTCTTCCCTTTCCGCTGAAAAGAAGTGATGGGGTGTGCTATCGAGAGAAGTCTTGAACAAATCTCCTGTAGTAGCCTTTGATAACCCCATGAAGCTGCGTACCTCTGTCACTATAGTGGGTGCTGGCCAATCCATAATGGCTCTAATCTTGGAAGGATCAACCGTGATACCTTCCCCTGAGATGATATGACCCAATCTTGTATCTCACGATGAAAGAAAGCACACTTCCCCAAGTTCCCGTAAAAAAAATGTTGCTGCTCACGAAGACAACTGAAGAACCCGATGAAGGTTCCCCTCGTGATCCTCACATGTATGTGAGTAAATCGAGAATGTCATCAAGAAAGATGAGCACAAAGCGATCTAAGAAGGTCTGAATACCCCATTCATCAAACTCATAAACAACTTTGCGGGGTATTTTTCAAACGAAAGGCACCACTATGAACTCATAGTGCCCATACCTCATACGAAAAGCAGTTTTTGGATGTCTGCCTCCATAATCCTCAAGCATGATAGTACCCGGACTTGAGATCGATCTTAGAGAACACTTTGTGGCTCCCTTCATTTGATCAAACAAGTCATCAATGCGAGGCAGGGGATAACGATTCTTGATCGTTACCTTATTCAGCTGGCGATAGTCTATGCATAACCTTAAGGATCCATCCTTCTTCTTAACAAATATAACCGGTGCACCCCAAGGGGATACACTAGGACAGATAAGGCCTTTCTCTAAAAGGCCCTCTAGCTGCAACTTGAGCTCATAGAGCTCTGGGGTGGTCATCTTCGATAAGGAGCTCGTAAGATAGGCTCTGCTCCTGGAACCAGATCAATATGGAAATCAATCTCACGTGGGGGTGGCATCCTGGTAGCTCCCCTGGGAAAACATCTGCATACTCTCTCAAAATGGGATGGTCATCTAGCGATGGCCCACTAGACCCATCCTTTGTCTAGTCAGTCACCGTTGTGAATGCATACATCGACAACCCCATCACACACATGCTGCTTGAGCTGCATGCGAGAGATAGTGCAAATAGAAAAAGGTCTCCTGACCCCAGAAATCACCAACTCAACTCCAAGATCGTCTACACAAGATATAGTCTTATGATAGCAATCCATCTTGGCCCTATGTGTAGAAAACCAATCCATGTCTAAAATGACTCCATAGGAGCCCAAAGGAAGTACACGGAGATCTAAAGTGGTGATGAAAGGTCCCAGTTAACAACACACTCCTTTATTAAGGAGTCTACAAAGACCTTGGCTCCCGGCCATTTTGACATCCCAACTATGACCTTGTCTAACATTGTACCACCTACATCGCTCTCTGGGATGGTGCGATAAATGAATCGGAAGAACCGGAGTCAAACAATATGGAGGTAGGAACACCTCAGATACTACCTAGGGTCTCGATGACCATGCTCGGTGCTCGGCTTTGGCGATTTTCAACCATGCGTAGATCCTGTGACTCCGTCCCATGTCTCATTTGTAGGCTTTGAGATGGGTGCCTTACCCTTATTAGGGTTACGGGGGTAATCTCTCAAAAGTTTCCCGCTACTCCACACCCGAAGTAACCACTTGACATCCTCTAAAGCTGCAGCCTTTGCCGAGAAGGTGCCCTAGATGTAGGTGTTGTGGATCACGATGATCTAGCCATAGTCTATTGTGTCCTCTGTGGTCGAGCTCCTGTGGCCGAGCTCTAGCTCCACCTGTGTCTAGTGGGTCCCCTAGGAGGAGGCCCCATCTGCGACCTCTCTGTACATCAGCTCTCTAAGGAGGCCTAAATGGTGGGTGGGACTGCTGCTGCTGCTGCTACTTATGGTCACGAAAGATGACTATGAAGAATGTTGACCACCACGAGGAGGAGGAGCTAACCCCTCAATCTAATATCCTATGCAAAGCTGCTTTGAATACGGCTCCCGACACAGGTCTCTAGCTTTGTTGGGTTTTACCTTGAGTCTTCTCTATAATGTAGGCCTTCTTAACGGCCTCTGCTAATGTCTGTGGGCGGTGCATCGAACTACACCTCCGATGTCTATATTAAGGCCTGGATGAACACATGTGGATCCTCACCTACTCATCCTGCATGTAATCAATGTACTGAAGTAGGTCCAGGAACCTACTCTCATACTCGGCCACTATAAGGAAGCTTGTCGAAGGTCGTGGAAATCATCGATCCTCTGCTGTATGAATCTCTGTGGCAAGTATCTGCTCTCACTGAATCTCTCCTCAAACAGCTCCCAAGTGATTGTCTCTAAATCTATATGGAGCTTCTGCTCCTCTGTCCTCCACCATACTCCGGCTCCGTCCTTCGGTAGATGGATCGCAACCTGAGCTTTCGTGTTGCTAGAGCAGAGACAAAGCTTAAAGCAACCACTCAAGCTAACCACCGGACCTCACCAGAAACCACCTATGTCACTTGAATAATGTGAGGGCCTAAGCTTTAGGATCTCCTTGATATGATCTGTAGTTTGTGGTCGATGGCCTCAGGCCTCTCTATAAGCTCATTCCTAAGCCCGGGGCTCAGAGACCTCTCTCATGCTCCAAAACTCTGTCACCCTACCTCTTAGGTGGTGAAGCTACTCGGCATTTCTGACTCTGCATAAAAATTCTCTCCTCCATCCTCCTCACCATGTGGAGGAGGTGCATGTCCCTCATGGAAGTATCTCTGTCTGTCTTCACAGTGCCCTCCTACGATCCTCCGCGTAAGGTGGCATTAACATCTGAAGGGTGCAGCAAAATCTATGGTAGGATAGGCTTGTTAAACCACTGGTCTCGTGGTGGTGGTGACAGGTGGTGGAGGTGGTGGTGGTGGTGACTGCGAGCCTCTGCAAATGTTCCTCTGCTCAAAATCTGAGCTCCTGCATAAACCAGTTAGAGTTAGTTTCATTACCTTGAGTTTTCTTCATTTTTCTAAGTTTACTAACATGTCTAATTTTCAATTAGTTTTGTTTTCTAGATTATCAATTTGTTAGTTTTAGGTTTCAAGTCTCAATGTTTTCTAGTGTGCCTAATGGTGAAGATTTTGAATCAACTGCTCGATACCAAGTGTGATGCACCTTCAACTACCACTTGAGACAAAGAAACAAACTAGGAAAATTATGGAATAATTTTTTTTGTAAGAAGGGTCTAAAAACAAGTAGCAAGATACTAGTTTGAAACCAATAGGTTCCGAAATAGATTCTAATTAACCAAACACAATATTTCCATCTTTATCATATAACAAGTTTACAAGGTTCCAATTTGGGGGTTCTGAAGTTTTACTAAGGTTCGGGGAGAAATTTATTGCAGGCTTTGCTCTCTGTGAAGCCCTAAAATTCAACTAGATTTTTCACATACTTATATTTATCAAAACTTTCCTAAACTAAACTCATTGGATAGGAAATTTCCTCACCTTTCTAACCATATAAAGAAGTCCTCCTAACTCCTTGTAAAACTCAAGTTATGGCCGGGCGGAGTTTTAGGGGAAAATTTTCCCTTAGAGGTCCGCGGGGATAGGGAGAAAATTGGGAAAATTTTCCCAAATGCCACGTGTCATCACGTGATTCATTCGGGCCGGTGGGTCATGGGAAACATTTGAAATTTTTCCCAAAACCAAAGTCTCAATTTTCTAAAGGAAAATTTTCCTCCATGCCTCCGCACTTGCTCAAATGGCCACGTGGCGCTTTGTGATTGGCCGTGGGGATGCGGGTCGGCGGAGGAAAAAGTGAAATTTTTCCAAAAGGGAAAAATGTTAAGTTTTCATTTTTAAATCCATGGGCCCCCTGCCACGTGTCAACACGTGATTGGTGCGGGGCCGAGGGGTTGCGGGGAAAATTGGGAAAATTTTCCCAAGACAAAATTTTCAAAAAGTTAAGTTTTTATTAAGGGCATGCCCCTCCAAGGTGCCACGTGGCAACTTTTGATAGGATGAGAGGTTGGCGGGGCCGCAGAAATTTTTAGGAAATTTTTCCAAAGTTCAAAATTTAAATTTTTCTAAGGTCGAATTAATTTATTTTTGGTTTGGAATGGCCATTTTGAAGTAAAACATCAAATGGCCACAACTTTTGATAGGAAAATCTATTTTAAGAAAACGAGGACTTTCCGAAAGTTTTTGGAGTCCTATTTGCACAAAATTCATCAATTTTAGAATTTTGTAAAGTTTTGAGGGTCAATTTTAAGAAATCGATCTGCAGGGATTTTAATTTTAAAACTGGTAATTTTTCCTACTTGTAATATTTGTTCAATTTGATAAAATTTGAACTCTTGTTCCACTCAACATGTCAAACAGACATGGAGGATCGACTTAGGAAAGAATTAAAATGTTTTAAGTATGTCAATTTAATCAATTTATACAAGTTTTCAATTTTCCAACAGGTTGTGGGAAAAACGACCATGCAAGCTCCGAATTGAAACTCTTTGAGTTTTGGAGATTTATTCTTGACTGTTTTAGCGAATTTAGATTTCTCAAGTCTTCCTAAGTGTGAATTTCAAGTTTTGTAATTTATTTTTGAGTATAAAGTCGAACTGCTCATTTTATTTAAAAAGGAAGATGCCAAAATTATGAACTTAAAACAGAGTTCTCTTCTCCACGAATTTACAATTTATTATGCAATTTTCAATTAAGGAAAACATATCCATTTCATTTCTAAGACATCCAATTGATTCAACAAAGACATGTATACAGTATGCAATGTTGATTTCTAACTTTTATCAACTCATTTCAAAGATCCAATTTTTTTTTTTCCTTTTTTCTTTCCAAAACAGAATTGCGAATTTAACAGTCATGTGATTTCCAAGATAACAATGCAATTGGGAAAGTAATGTATTTCATTCATCTATCTCCAACAACAATATTACAACAAGGTATATCAAGAGAACTTCGATTCCTTTATTGAATTTAAACAATCTTACAATTGATCTCCTTTCTTTACATTCTAAATTGAAAATTACAAACTGTATCATATTCTTCTTTTTAAAATAGAGGAAGGGAAAGTGACTCTTTCTCTTTTCAAATACAAAACCTAGGATATCATTTACATTTCACAATCAATTACAACTTTCAAATTACACAGTAAACATTTCCATCTCAAATCAATTACATGCATCCACTTGAAGTGGGAAGGATTACATTTAAAATTTACAAAAAGGATGACTGTCAAACTGTTGTCTTTCTTCTCCAAACAGCAGCAAGCTAAGTTCTTCATCTTCATTCTTCTCATCACAACAAGGAAGGGGGAAAGGCAACACTCTCCACCCAACCAAGACATCCAATGGGAAAAGAGAAGCCATCTTTCCACATTGGCCCCCGAGCCCCAACCATATTGGAATGGAACATGATAAAACAACACATGGCAACATAGCTTCTTCACATACAAGCATACATTCACAAACACAAATAAACACAAGGCAAGAAGATGTAGTTCTCTACTACAAAAATCAATTCCAAACAAAACAAAGGCTCCTTCTCCAAGCAAGCAAGCCAACAAGAGAAAGAACTATGGAGGTCTCCTTATGCCTCCCAAGTTGAATTTTGGGCATCCACCAAGAGCAAACCGCCAAGATCATAGCAATCCCATAAACCTTATCCCTCCTCAACCCCTCCTTATCCCTCCTCCAAATTTATCCCTTATACCTCCCCCAAAGTAGGAAATGCAAGAAATTTCCTTTCCTAGGTGGATCCCAAACCAACATTCCCTCCCAAGAACAAATATGAATGACAATTTCCTTATCCCTCCTCGATAAACCTCATAGTCTTCTCTCCACACCATGCCCTAAGCATTCTACCCATCCCTCAAAAAAAAATTGCAAACACAACACATTCAAATCATGCTAAAAGAGGGAAAAACAACAATTTTAAAAAAGTGAGAGCCTACCTCTCTCATAATGGAGACTTGCTTCCAAAATAGCAGTCTTTAATTCACCCAAAAACCAGTCCCAAATCGGCATGAGGGAATGCATGCACAAGTAATTCCACTTCTTCCACCAAGAAAGCTCCCAAAAAGCAAGAGAAATTTGACCCAAGAGTGAATCTCCAACTTTCAACAACCTCAAATGAGAGAATTTTTAATTTTTAAAGGAGATGGAGTGTAACATCCCCATTTTAAGATACTTTAGAACAAGGGAAATTTTTATTTTTTTATACAACGTTCCTGTTATGAATTATATGATTCAAAAACACGTTCAAGTTTTAATAATTTTTCTCTGTCCAATTAATGCGGTTTGGATAACACAATTTCCTTTTAAAACTAATGTTCTCTGTTCACATATTTGCTGATATGGAACACACATTTAGTGCCATTCATCATATAACTTGAGATACCATATCTTTGTTGTAAATGACTCGAAGAACTACCAACCTCCCACTTTATGGCTCGTAGTTTCGGTGATCTCTCATTTCATGACTCGGCAACTTACCGATCCTTCATGTTAATTCATGCATAGTATAATGAATATACAGGGTTCTTTTCTTATAATTTCTGGTTATTAAAGTGATGCATAGTATAATGGAATACGTCCCTTCACCTCACTTTGTCACTGTATCTAGAATGGTCTTTCTGGTCTCTACCGGTCCTTCCATTTAAGGTCAAACTCTAACCCCACTAGCAATATGAGCGAGTATAGGAAGTTACTCATGGTAACTAAAGATACACAGACATATGGTGTCGTTCTAGATGAATCCATGTGTCTAGTTACCTTTAGTCCTCAGGAGTCACTCCGTATACGTCATCACATTTCTATCCCCACCAGAACTTATTATCCGAACATGTAAACTTGATGATTTAATTCGGAAGGGCATTGTAATATGTCGGCTATAACATTGTGTCGTCATGAAGGCCCCACCTTCACGAAGACACCATATTATAAATGGCGTATGTCAATGTCCTCTGAGAATCCTATCATCGAGGGTACACATCTAGCTCAATTGTGATTGGTTATAATCTTAGTATTTAAGATCAACCTTCACACCCATGCCATCTTTGATCCTTTATCCTTGTTCTTGTTACAGTTGTATGTAGCTAAGAGAGACTTAATCCATCTTCTAGCTTAATATGCATCTCCTCCTTCATACCGAAGGGTTACATATTCACTTCTTGGTTCCTTTCTTATTCTTTGGACTAATCGGTCCATTATCGATAAACCTAATAAGTTTAACCTATTAAACTTAACCAAGTTTTTCCACAATTGTAAACAAATTCAGAATTCCATCTTATTAGGCGTCATTTAAACGAGGTCTAATTCTAAATGAATTTATTCATTTATCCTCCTCAACCTTACTTAGTTAAGATGCATTAATAATAGATATGATTTCCCATATCTTTATTTTACGAATTTAAACATTCGAGGCTATTAACGAAGTCCGAATACAAAGTTCAGTTGCCCTAAGTTATTTGATATCCCTTAGCTTTGAAACTAATCCCGAATACCTCCCAATTAAAATTTCATGTTTATCTAAATCTTTTTAATGTCAATTCAAAATTCATCTTAACCCAAGTATGAACTAATTGCACATTTCAATGTAAAAGTTGCATTCAGGTAAAGAATAGATGTTATTTCCTTTTAAATTCATCCATTAACATTTGAATAATTCCAAGTCAAGGAATAATGCTATATTCTCAAACTTATTCAATAATATCAAACTGATACGATTATTGAAAATATCACATTTTTACTTGTATTCATCCATCGATTTATAATCTATACATTTTCGATCTAAGCATTTGGACTTTGTTTATATCAAACAACATTACAACTCATAAAGATAGAAGAATGTAACTTCTTCCTTTCTCATTTCCTCGTGGAGGAGTAATAGCTATCAATACAATCCATCTTGATTAATCAAAGAAGTATCGAGAAAACAACCATGTCTTCATTTATACTCAAGTTTCATCTACAAAATTACTTGCACGGGTCGAGTTCATTGGTAGAGCATATTAACACTTGTCTTTAAAATGAGGTGCTTTTAATTAACTATCTCAATAAAAGAACCACTGCTTTTATGAAATGTTAATATGAACATCATTCAAGAATTAAATACCAATAAGGATGAACAACATATCAACTCAATCATCCAATAACCCTCTAATCGACAAAGGATTCTGCCCTCTTTCCAAAATAATTATTACAAGAAGTAATTTCCTTGTGATTCTAGATTACAAACATACATAAGAACTAAAAATACCACTATGCAAGCTGCTGTTCTAACATAAATGCTATCAATTCCATTCTCTTACAATAGTTGTGAATTCAAAAGATAGATCTTAACTAAAATCTAAACCGAATTATTGTCCCTTCTTTCATACAACTCATCTGATTTCAAGCAATCAAATGCTGAAGAGAACAAGCAAACAGTAATTAAATACAAATGCTTAACCCAAGTAGTACGAAATTCGTTCCATAACAATTATAAATTTCCAACTGTATGAGAGAAAAATGATCATTAATTCAAATTATCCATTCACACTCTCTTTCTTTCCCTCATTAGTTGTCTAGAAGTTTTAATCCAAATGTGATATCAATCATGATATGATCCTAAGAGAAATAAACAAAAATCAATAATCGAATATAAGGGAGCAAGATCATATCACCTCTTCTCTGTCTATCCAAATACCTCTTATTTAGAAGCGGACATACTCCAATAGTATAATTCATTCGAGAGTAGTATATTCGATGAATTGAAAACTACTATCACCTTTCCAAAAATTTGACTAGAGTTCATTGCAGTGAGGTCTATAAACATTAGTACCAAAAGAACCCAGGTAGGCGTAATACCATATCAAATTAGTACATCAAAGTAATATGCTATAACCTTATTTTCCCGGGAACACATGTGTTTTATCAATGAAAAACATGAAGGAATTATAACTCACATAATAGTATAATTATATCACCACAACTTTGTTTTTCCCAAATGTTGCCACACATTGAACTCGAAATACAATATTCGCATAACAATTCCATTATCAATGCAAACCCACATAGGGTAATAGATGCGCAAGCAAGGTATAGTCAAAACAATCTCAACATGAAGCTAAATCTTATTTGTTTCATTCATTTGCCTGAAACACTAAGCCATGTTCATTTAATGATGACAGATTCAAACTAGAAGATCAAACCACATCTAAAATGCACAATAAAATCCTATTTCCCATTACCTTTATATTTGAAGCAGCAAAGAGCAAACATAATTCATTAATGATTTCAATAAGAAGAACAATCATTTTCTTCAACACCCGAGAATACCCAAGTTGTGTTCATTCTTTTAAAGGCATTCAACAGACATAAAAATCATCTCATCTTTTTCATTTTCAAAAAAATGCTCGAAATCGAAGTGATATTCATTTAGCTAATGTATTTATTAGCACAACCCAAAATGATAATAAAGCGAACACCCAACAACTTTGCCGAAACAAACCACACAGCAAGGACAGTGTGTATTCAACTTACTCATTATACAAAGAATGCTCAAGCTGCGTCGACAAAAAAAATGACTCAACTCAAAATCATTTCAGCGTAACCCAAATCAAATAACAAAAACCCCCATCATAAGGGCAAGGGTTGTTTTAATGAGACTATTAAAAAAAAGCAAGCGGTTTAAGGAGAAGAGCTTAACATGCACGTTAATTTTTTTCTTGTGGCTCGAAGAAAAATGCGCCCATTGGAGTTGTTTCTCTCCACGACATCCTCGGCCGGGCTTTCCAACCAGTCACTAACTTCCACGGGCTCAAGAATAGCCTTTGTTTTTGCAAAGAACATAGATAATAATCAAAACACAGCTAGTTCGATAGAACCATGGAGAAACAAAATGCGAGAGCAACTAAAATCTAAATGCACACACACAAACAATTTTCCTTTTTCCTCTATCCTCTTTCCAAGGTGAGCTGGTATAAGACCAAGATAATTAATGCATTGAATGCTGCTGCCTTTCCTCATTCCTCATGCCACCGCCGACTCGGGTTCTTTGAGTTTCCAACTTTCAAATTTGCATATAAATTCCATTTAATTTCTAAGCTAGTTGGACGCCTCCAACTTTTCTTTATTCCTACCAAACTTGGCGCTGTACATGTAAGGGCTTCATTTACTGTCCCATTAAATTTCCTACCTTCCCTCCATATCCTTTCCATCTATATGGGTCTATGCGTCCCCTTTCTTAGGTTAGGATTAGTCTAGGATTTTAATAGTCCATATCTAGGTCGTTAGCCTAGTTCATAGGTTAATGGAATTTATATCTATTTTCTCCCCTTATGAAATCTAAAATCCATATAGGATAGTAGTTAGGGTATAAGATAAAACTTAGGGGTAGGTTAGGGTTTAATCCCCTAATATTTAATTAACTAGTTTCCATATCAAGTCTTTCCGCCTGACAGTCATATTCAACATTAAGCAGGACATTTCGTCCTAAGTTCCACATACTGTGCCACTTGCATCCGGCCCTTATCGTCTTACTGCTGTCTAGCGTTACTGATGGTGTGTGGTTCAAGAATTGAACCTTTTCATTGGCATCTATGTGCTGAGATATTCATACCGAAATCAGTGTCTGCAACATTTATATCAACCTTCATCTAGTTTAAAAGTAAATCGACAAGCGATCATAAGAAGGCCCAACACATACCTTGGATCAATGGAATTGATTCAGGCATCTTTATCAATCGATGAATAGAGTTCATCAAGCATACGAAAAATCATTATCTCATTAGAAATCACACAAGCAATAATAAATTCATCCCAGTATCAAGTTCACAAAGAACAAGGGTCCGGATCAACCAACACATTCCTCTAAGATCAAAAGATGTGTCTTAACATATTTATCTTCATTTCTGCAGTTACAACATCATGAAAGGTAATTACGATGATAACTTACAAAAATCAAGGCGTTACATTCCTCCCTTCTTAAAGAATCATCGTCCCGATGATCAAATTAACCAATTCAAGGAGTTTCTAGGAAAAAATTCAATTATTGTCCTTCCATTTATAAGTTCATACCAAAAATAGATTCACTCTTTAAAACAGTGTTTTAAGATAACTGTAAAATAGACCAATAATTGTCTAAATTTGGTAGAATTATCAGTTTTTCGAATTTCAATTTTGATCAAACAAGTATGGAAAGGTAGATCTCATTTCTTTGAGATTTTCCCAAGTTACGCACTTTCTTTTCTAAACTAGTCCCACTTGGACCTTACATTGATTCACTTCACGATTTCTTAAGAACAAATGGCGTGAGTTCCCAACACTCGAATTGGCTTAATCATGATTATTCCTAGGTCTTGGACTGCAGGAATTCTAATTCAGCACATGTGATAAATGCATTACGTATTTCTTAAGCAAAGAAATATGAAAAACATCATGCATTTGTGATAAAGTAGGAGGTAATGCTTTAGACGATAAGCTACGGGGTTGATTATTTCAAAATTTCAAAGGTCCCACGTAACGTGGCAACAACTTAGTAGCCTTGCCAAAAGTTATTGAGCTCTTTTTGGCTTAACTTGAAGAAAGACCTTCTCACCACATTTATAATTCCTATCGACCCGCTTTAAGTCTGCATAACTCTTTTGCCTATTGGCAGCCTCCTTTAGATGTTCCCAAATCATTTTGATTTGTTGTTCCATTTCCTTGATGATTTCTCGGCGATTACCTCTCTATCCTCTACGTTGTCCTAGCTAACAGGGGTTTTGCATTTTCTTCCATACAATGCTTCAAAGGCGCCATTTTTAAAGAGGCATGGTATGTATTATTGTAGGCAAATTCAACCAGCGGAAGGTATTCCTCCCATTTATACTGCTGGTCCATGCAATACATTCTTAACATGTCCTCTAAAACTTGATTGACTCTCTTAGTCTATCCATCCGTCTCTCGGATGATATGCAGAGCTGAAGTTTAATTTAGTTCCCAAGACCGCATTAAGCATTTGCCAAAACCTTGATGTCATCCTCGGATCTCTGTCCAATATGATCAATTCGGGTATTCCATGCAATCTAAAAATTTCATGTACAAATCTTCTTGCTAACACTGGTGCATCGTCTTTCAAATTACCAGCAATGAAGTGTGCCACTTTAGTTAATTTTTCGATGACAACCAGGATGATATCATGCTTATTCCTTGACATAGGCAATCCTTGAAAGAAATCCATCGTTATCACTTGCCATTTGTCTTTGTGGAATCTTTGTGGGGATACAATAATCCAATGAGGATGCATATGTTCCGCCTTAACACGCTAACATCCCGGGTAGTGTGTTACAAATTCCACCACATCCTTTTTCATTCCCTTCCAGAAGTATTGCTTCTTAAGATCAACAAGCATTTTTGTAATGCCAGGGTGTCTAGAAAAAGGTGAATTATGAAATTCGATTAACATTTCCTTCTTAAATCATTTTCCAAGGGTATATAGACCTGTTTTGAACTCGAGAATTCCTTCGCTATTAAAGTGAAATCCTTTATACCTCGCATCCTTTGGATCTGCAGGCAAGTGTTGTTTTAACTTGCTAGAAATAAGGATCTGATTCGAGGCATCTTTCACCTCATCCTTAAACTGAGTTCTTAACGTTATAAGAAGCGAGAGATGTGCTTCCTTCGAATCGGAGCATCTCGCCACTCTATTTTCCTTGCCTTTGATGTAGCTTATATAAAAATCATCTTTACCGAGACGAAATTCTAACCATCTTCGCTATCTTACATTCAAATTTGGCTGAGTAAAAATATACTTCAACCCCGGATGGTCAGATTTTAACTCAAAAGGTTTTCCTAAAGGTAATGCCTCCACATTTGAAGTGCATGCACAATGGCGGTGAGCTCTAGGTCGTGTGGAGCATAATTGTTCATGTAACTTAAGCTTTACTGCTTTCATAAGCTATGATATGGTCATTACATGTGAGAATACCTCCAGGCCTTCTCAGGATGCATCCGTTACAACCATAAAATTTCCATTTGGATCTGGTACAGTTAAAATAGGTGCTGTAGTTAACTGTTCCTTTAAATTTTTAAAGCGAGATTCACATTTGTCGATCCAAAAAAATTCTTATCCTTCTTTTGCGGTGAAGTGATTGGGCAGGTAATTTTTGAAAAATCCTTAACAAACTTTCTATAATATCTTCGCCAAGCCCATGAAGCTTCTTACTTCATGCACATTCTTAGGCGCAGGCCACTCGGTTATAGCTGCGATCTTTGAAGGGTCTATAGCTATTCCATTCTTGCTTATAACGTGTCCCAAATAATGCACCTCTGCATCATAAAAGGAACATTTAGACAGTTTACCATACAACTTCCTCTTTCTTAAAACTTCCAAAGCCACTACCCTTAAATGTTCTTGGTGCTCTTCGACATTTTTAGAGTATATAAGAATGTCGTCCTAAGAATACAAGCACAAACTTGTCTAGGTTTTCTTGAAAAATATTGTTCATGATTCATGAGGTGGCGAGTGCATTTGTCACCTAAAGGTAACAAGTGAATTCATAATGCCCGTACCTTGTTCTAAAAGTTGTTTTATGAATATCTTCTTCCTTTATTCTCGATTGATGATACCCAGGATCAAAGATCTATTTTTGAATAGAGTGATGCTCCATGCATCTGGTTGAGCAGATCATCAATCCTAGGAAGTGGGTATTGATTCTTAATAGTTTCCTTGTTCAACATTCTATAATCAATGCCTGCAATGTGCCATCCTTTTTCTTTACAAAAATTATTGGCGCTCCCATGGCGAGGCGCTCGGTCTTATCGGCCCCTTAGTCAAAAGTTCCTGTAATTGAGCCTTTAGCTCTACCAACTCGAGGGTGGTCATTCTATAAGGTGCCTTAGATATGGGTTTAGTTCCTGGCTTGATTTCTATTGCAAAGTCAAACTCTCGTTTGGGTGGAAGACCTGGTAATTCCTCTAGAAATACATCACTAAAATCCCTTAATAATGGATATCTTTCCATGAAATCATTATCCTCCTCAGCATTTTCTGTCATTTTTACTACATACAAGGTGCAGCCTCTATTTTTAGCCCTTTTTAGTTGCATAGTTGTTAGTTTCCTAACTGCAACTTCACGCTTTACACCTTGAATGACTGTTGCTTTCTGCAGGTCGTCAAAACAACAAATTTGTTTTTCATAACAGTCGACCTTTGCCTTATGTTCTGCCAACCAGTTAACTCCAATAATGATATCATATGATCCTAAAGGAGTGACATACAGGTCAACTTCGGTGGAGAAACTGGGCAAGTCAAGAATTGCCCCAAAAAGGCACATTTCGACTGTATGGACAACATTATTCCCATAATGCACTGTCCATGTCTTATCCATTCGTTCAGCCTTTCTTTTTAATTTCATTGCAAGTTTAGTAGAAATAAAGCATTCAGTGGCTCCAGTATCAAAAATTATGACTACAGGTGTACCGAATAACTTACCGGAACTTCTATAGGCGTAACTTACTTTTCAGCTTGTCTGTTAGCCACCGCAGCATGTATCCTATGCTGCTGATCATGATCATCCTTTTTTAGAGGACAGTGACTCACGTAATGGTCCTTTCCACAGTTGAAGCATCCTCCAACTGGCCCTTTCCTAGGCTCAAATTTGTTACCAGCTTTGAAGTTATCATTCTGGCTCCCATAGGACTTTTGTCCATTGCCACTAACTTTTTTGAAGCTTTTCCGCACACTATTTACAGGTTTGTTCATTACAGATTTCTTGTTGTTATCTACAACAAAAAAAAAATTCACACCAAACCTTTTCCAAGGCCCCCTTTTGGGTGCGAGAGATGAAGAAGAATTGGGAATCTTCTTCCTTATCTCTTCCCTATGAGTAGAAATTGCTCTCAATTTTTGTTCATGTCTTATTGCCTTTTAAATGACAACTCCTTCCATGGTGGTTGGACCATGGACATGCACTTTGCCACCATTGATGGGATTTAGTCCCATTATGAACTTTCGTATTCAACTTCTCGTCGAACTTGGTAACTGTAGCACATACTTAAGGAGTTTAGTAAAGCCTTCCCAGTATTCTATCACCATCATCCTTCCTTGCGACCGAGTTCTGAAATTTAGTCATCTTCCTATCAAAATAGAGTTGAGGCAGCCACCATTGCCTAAAGTAACCCTTAAATTGGTCCCAAGTTATGTCTGATTCGACAATATTCAACTCAACCTTACAGTTGTCCCACCATGATGATGCTTCATGAGAAATTTGATATGCTCCCCATATCGCTTTGGTCTCCTCGGAGAAGTTTCTTATTGCAAAGTACTTCTCCATTTCACTGAGCCAATTCTCGCCTCTTGTCCCCCGAGGGTTGTTCCATCAAAATTTAGAGGACTTATTCTCTTTATGTCATTTGTAAGTTCAGCTACTAATCTTGCCCTTTTATTTTTAGGATGATTAGGAGCATTCACATTACTATTATCAACACCCGGATTCCCTCCATTGGTGTTGTCCACAAGAGGTGGCTGATCATTTATATCAGCTTCTTCTTCCTCCTTCTTCGTTGCCCATTGTTGCTGTTCCAAAAAGTCAAACGATCTCTTGTGTCTAGTAGGGCAGCAAGGATTTCATCCAGATTTTAAGAAGTAGCTGCTTCTCCACCGTAACGGGTTGTTTGCAGCATTTCTTCTTATTCTGACCATTTTCTATTCAATAAGAAAATGTAAACCTTATTAAATTGTGGACTCATCGATACCAAAATGTAACATCCCCATTTTAAGATACTAGAACAAGGGAATTTTTTTATACAACATTCCCTATTATGAATTATATAATTCAAACACACGTTCAAGTTTTAATAATTGTTCTCTGTCCAATTAATGCAGTTTGGATCACACAATTTCCTTTTAAAACTAATGTTCTCTGTTCACATATTTGCAATATGGAACACACATTCAGTGTCATTCAATCATATAACAGATACCATATGCTGTTGTAAATGACTCGAAGAACTACCGACCTCCCACTTTATGGCTTGGAGTTTCAGCGATCTCTCATTTCATGACTCGGCGACTTACCGATCCTTCATGTTAATTCATGCATAGTATAATGAATATACAGGGTTCTTTTACCATTTCCGGTTATCGAAGTGATCCATTTAAGAAGCCTATCTGAATATCTATTACTGATATTCATCTGACATCCTACATCTTAAACTAGGTGATTAGGACAACGCAACCAGCACTTACGATACTTTGGCCAAAGATTTTCACATGCTTTGCATGATCATATTCCTAGATGTGATACACACCAATGGAATACGTCCTTCACATCACTTCATCTATTATCTAGAATGGTCTTTCCTGGTCTCTACCAGTCCTTCCATTTAAGGTCAAACTCTAACCCCAACTAGCAATATGAACGAGTATAGGAAGTTACTCATGGTAACTAAAGATACGCAGACATACAAAGATGTCATTCCTAGACGACTCTGTGTGTCTAATTACCTTTAGTCCTCTAGAGTCACTCCATATACGTGATCAAATTTCTATCCCCACCAAGAACTTATTATCCATCGTATGTAAACTTGATGATTTAATTCTGAAGGGCATTGTAATATGTCACTATAACATTGTGTTGTCATGAAGGCCCCGCCTTCACGAAGACACCATATTGTAGGCCGGCGTATGTCAATGTCTATGTAATCCTCTAATCGAGGGTACTCATCCAGCTCAATTGTGATTGGTTATAATCTTAGTATTTAAGATCAACCTTCAGTAGCCATGCTGATCCTTTATCCTTGTTCTTGTTATAGTTGTATGTAGCTAAGAGAGACTTAATCCATCTTCTAGCTTAATATGCATCTCCTCCTTCATACCGAAGGGTTGCATATTCACTTCTTGGTTCCTTTCTTATTCTTTGGACTAATCAGTCCAATATCGATAAACCTAATAAGTTTAACCTATTAATCTTAACCAAGTTTTTCCACAATCAGAACAACTTAAGAATTCCATCTTATTAGATGTCATTTAAACGAGGTCTAATTCTAAATAAATTTATTCATTTATTCTCCTCAACCTTACTTAGTTAAGGTGCATCATAATAGATATGATTTCCCATATCTTTATTTTACGAATTTAAACATTCGAGGCTATTAATGAGTCTCGAATACAAAGTTCAGCCTTACCCTAAGTTATTTGATATCCCTTAGCTTTCAAACTAATCCCGAATACCTTCCAATTAGGATTTCATGTTTATCTAAATCTTTTTAATGTCAATTCAAAATTCATCTTAACCCAAGTATGAACTAATTGCACATTTCAACGTAAAAGTTGCATTCAGGTAAAGAATAGATGTTATTTCCTTTTAAATTCATCCATTAACATTTGAATAATTCCAAGTCAAGGAATAATGTTATATTCTCAAACTTATTCAACAATATCAAACTGATACAGTTATTGAAAATATCACACTTTTACTTGTATTCATCCATCAGATTTACAATCTATACATTTGCCAGTCCAAATGACTGGACTTTGTTTATATCAAACAACATTACAACTCATAAAGATAGAAGAATGTAACTTCTTCCTTTCTCATTTCCTCGTGGAGGAGTAATAGCTATCAATACAATCCATCTTTAGTTAATCAAAGAAGTATCGAGAAAACAACCATGTCTTCATTTATACTCAAGTTTCATCTGCAAAATTACTTGCATGGGTCAGTTCATTGAACTGAGCATATTAAGCACTTGTCTTTAAAATGAGGTGCTTTTAATTAACTGTCTCAATAAAAGAACCCTGCTTTTATGAAACGTTAATATGAACATCATTCAAGAATTAAATACCAAAAAGGATGAACAACATATCAACTCAATCATCCAATAACCCTCCTAATCAGACAAAGGATTACTGCCCTCTTTCCCAAATAATTATTACAAGAAGTAATTTCCTTCAACAGTTCCAGATTACAAACATCTGTAAGAACTAAAAACACAACTATGCAACTATTGTTCTAACATAAATGCTATCAATTCCATTCTCTTACAATAGTTGTGAATTCAAAAGATAGATCTTAACTAAAATCTAAACCGAATTATTGTCCCTTCTTTCATACAACTCATCTGATTTCAAGCAATCAAACATTGAAGAGAACAAGCAAACAGTAATTAAATACAAATTCTTAACTCAAGCGATTTAAATTCATTCCATAACAATTATAAATTTCCAACTGTATGAGAGAAAAATGATCATTAATTCAAATTATCCATTCACACTCTCTTTCTTTTCCTCATAGTTGTACTAGAAGTTTTAATCCAAACGTGATATCAATAAATGATAACAGTCCTAAGAGAAATAAACAAAAATCAATAATCGAATATAAGGGAGCAAGATCATATCACCTCTTCTACTGTCTATCCAAATACCTCTTATTTAGAGCAGACATACTCCAATAGTATAATTCATTCAGAGTAGTATATTCAGTAATTGAAAACTACTATTACCTTTCCAAAAAGTTGACCAGAGTTCATTACAACTGGTCTATAAACATTAGTACCAAAAGAAACAGCAGGCTAGAATACCATATCAAATTATTACATCAATGTAAGATGCTACAATAACCTTACTGTCCCAGGGAACCCGTGTTTTATGCAATGAAAAACATCAAGGAATTATAACTCGCATAATAGTCTAATTATATCACCACAGCTTTTTTTTTCCCAAACGTTTCCACACACTGAACTCAAAAATACAATATTCACATAACAATGCCTTTATCAATGCAAACCCGTATAGGGTAATAGATGCACAAGCAAGGTACAGTCAAAACAATCTCAACAGCAAGCCAAATCTCATTTGTTTCATTCATTTGCATAGAAACACTAAGCCATGTTCATTTTCATGATGACAGTTCAAACTAGAAGATCAAACCACATCCAAAATGCACAATAAAATCCTCTTTCCCATTACCTTAAGATTTCGAAAACAAAGAGAAAACATAATTCATTAATGATTTCAATAAGAAGAATAATCATTTTCTTCAACACCCGAGAATACCCAAGTCGTGGTCATTCTTTTAAGGACGATTCAACTGAGGACATACAAATCATCTCATCTTTTTCATTTTCACAAGAATGCTCGAGAACTCGAAGTGATATTCATTTAGCTAATGTATTTATTAGCTGAACCCAAAATGGTAATAAAGCGAATACCCAACACCGCCGAAACAAACCACACAACAAGGAAAGTGTATTCAACTTACTCATTATACAAATAATGCTCAAGCCGCATACAAAGAAAAGAAAATGACTCATCTCGAAATCATCTCAACATAATAGCCAAATCAAATAACCAAAACCCCCATCATAACAACATGGTTGTTTTACGAGACTATTAAACAAAAGCAAGCGGTTTAAGGAGAAGGGCTTAACATGCCTGTTAATTTTTTTCTTGTGGCTCATAGAAAACGCACCCACTAGAGTTGTTTCTCTCACGACGTCCTCAAACCGAGGCTTTCCAACCAGTCACTAAATTCCACAGGCTCAAAAATAGCCTTTGTTTTTCCAAAGAATAGAGATAATAATCAAAACACAACTGGTTCGACAGAACCATGGAGAAACAAAATGCAGAGCAACTAAAATCCAAATGCACACAGCAACAAACAATTTTCCTTTTTCCTCTATCCTCTTTCCAAGGCGAGCTGGTCGCTAAGACCAAGATAATTAATGCATTGAATGCACTGCCTTTCCTCATTCCTCACACCACCGCTGACTCGGGTTGGTGAGTTTCCAACTTTCAAATTTGCATATAAATTCCATTTAGTTTCTAAGCTAGTTGGATGCCTCCAACTTTTCTTTGTTCCCACCAAACTTGGCGTTGTACATGTAAGGGCTTCATTTACTGTCCCATTAAATTTCCTACCTTCCCCCCTTATCCTTTCCATCCATATGGGTCTATGCGTCCCCTTCCTTAGGTTAGGATTAGTCTAGGATTTTAATAGTCCATATCTAGGTCGTTCGCCTAGTTCATAGGTTAATGGAATTTATATCTATTTTCTCTCCTTATGAAATCTAAAATCCATACGGGATAGTAGTTAGGGTATAAGATAAAACTTAGAGCTAGGTTAGGGTTTAATCCCTAATATTTAATTAACTAGTTTTCATATCAAGTCTTTCACTTTTGTGACAGGTACCATATTCAACATTAAGCGACATTTCGTCCTAAGTTCCACATACCCCGTGCCACTTGCATCCGTGCCCTTATCGCCTTACATCATGCGTCTAGCGTTACAATGGTGTGTGGTTCAAGAATCGAACCTTTTTCATTGGCATCTACATACCAGATATTCATACCTGAAATCAGGTCTTTGCAACATTTATGTCAACCTTGATCTAGTTTAAAAGTAAATCGACAAAGCGATCATAAGAAAGCCATAGCATACCTTGGATCAATGGAATTGATTCAAGGCATGCTTCATCATTAGCGAATAGAGTTCATCAAGCATACGAAAATTTTGTTGTCTCATTAGCAATCACACAAGCAATAATAACCACATCCGGCCTAAGTATCAAGTTACAAAGAAACAAGGGTCCGGATCAAAGCAACACATTCCTCTAAGATCAAAAGATGTGTCTTAACATATTTATCTTCATTTCTACATTCTACATCATGAAAGGTAATTACCATGATAACTTACAAAAATCAAGGCGTTACATGGAGGGAGAGGATGATGTGTATTCCAAGTGGGATGCCACATCATTGTTCCTCATCCCAAAAGCATTCAACATCAAGGAAAAATAAATCATAATAAATGAAAATGACAAAATTACTTACATACACAATGTAGCCCATACCCCAAAAGGAATGCATTTAAATTTTGTAAGACAAGTGCAATCAATACTTAAACAAAAACATGTCAAAATGTAATAAAATAATCTGATTTTGACTCCAAATTAATAGACATGGTTGGTGGAGGATTTTGAGAGGTGTGGGACAAGTTTAACTTGTCCCACAAGCCTCCAAATTTGTCCTCCAAGTTCAAATTCGAATTTCAAAGAGGAAGGAGTGTTTGACCTTCCAAAATCAGCCTTACAACCTCTTACAAATTCTTACACAACCCATACTTGGTAACTTACACACTCTTCTAAAATGCATTAACTTCTATGACATTTATTTATGACAACCTTTTGACATAAGATTTATTTAATTACCATAAGGTTATAAAATATATAAATCAAATTTCATTTTCAACCAAGGCAAAAACATTTAATTTCACATTCCACATCCCATTTAATTTAATTAAATTTTAACTATATGACTCCCACATAATACTATCATATTTAAATAATTACAATAAAAGCACATTACAAAATAAAATACACACAACAATAAATAAAAAGGGAACACATAATAAACATACACACATATGCCCCATGGTCACAAAAGTGGAAATCCTAACACAACACAACACACAAATCAACACAGTTGCCATGGTGACCTTGTTGATTTCACACTGAATTCCAATATAGTTAGTCTCCAGTCCCCCGACATTGTTGTGATTTTTAACCTACAAAATGCAAAATACCCCTTCGGCCTCGTGGCCATATCAGAACATCCAAATGATATAAGCAACATACAATTATTAAATCCAAATCACAACAATATCGAGAATTTAACATTTATCGTTTAAATTCAATTGCAACTATATCATCATCCAATAGATCTCTACACTAGAGCTATCCATAATACCAATGTCACATGTCTAAAATCAAAAGCAATAACCTGTCCATGTCAACCAGTATGTCATCATCCACATAATAATAATAATGTCTCAATGATCCTTAAGCATAATAACTGAACCCAGATTAATATTAATCCATAGTCTAACATCTAACCATCATAGTAAGCAAAACGTAATAATGTCCATAGGAATCCATGATCTAGCATATACACATCATACTATATCAAAACATAATTATGTCCAAAATGTGATCAATAGTGTCGATCAGTCGGTGTTTAAACAAATGTGTCAAAGGAGATTGGGCACTACACCTCTACTTATTGGTTCAACAATATATCCTCCGTAGGCACTTTGGTGACTTTGACCTTTCCTTTCTCCATGGTTATGATAGTTGAATCCTTGTTTGATTTGAATGCTTCTTGGAGAAACTCATTTTTCTTGGGAATACTTAGAAGATCCCACAAAGATGCATTAGTAGGTGCCTTTTTCAGTTGTTGGACTACATTAATGGGTCCAAGCAGCAATGATTTAGGAGGTGGCTGATGCTTTATCCTTTCTTTATCAAGGTGATGGACATCTTGATCCTATACAATCTTCTTTGGAGCTTCCCTTACTCTTGGCAATGGTGTGTTCATGATGGTCGGAGGTTCTTTGTATATCTTGTTACTCAACTTGAAGCTGGTGCATCTACTTCAATAATTCTCTTTTTGAAGTGGGTGTTGTAGCTAAACTAAATAGGTTTCGGGGCAGACACTTCATTTATGAATACAAACTCCTCTCCTTCTACCCAAGAGAAGAGGGCATGCTCAGTGCAATCTCCACTTCTTGTTCCAGGGACATTCCTTGCATCTAGGCTATGAAAGTGGTGCTTTGGGAACCTGTGGACTAGTGGGGTCTAGCTGTGCATGCATCATAACCTTCTCTTAATCATTTTTCAGCTACCCTTAGTTATAGGTTCCTTGGGGTAGTCCTTTGGCATATGAGAATTATTACAAGGGAAGCACCAAGTGTTGGGCTCCTTAGCCAAGTGGTTTTGTCTAGGAATGATTTCTCTTCCACTATTGGGGGATAGTCCAAAGTGGTGTGGGTACAGGACTATTTGATTTGATGGCTACATTGTTGGCAGCATCTAAGTATTTTGGTATGTAGAGGGATAAGGGGGTCAACTACCTTGGAAATTTTGATAATTTTTCCTTGGATAAGCTACTTGGTTCCTCTTAAGGTTCACTATCTCATTAGAAAATCTTCTCAGGATATTTTTCATCTCATCCATCTTGGAAGAGGAAGATGAGGATGTGGCGGTAGAAGTGGAAGTGTACTGTAGAAGCAAGTGGATGATTATATAAAGACATAGGGATTTAGGTCGACTCAATTTTTGTACTTTTGGAAGGGGGCTATCTCAGGGTTTATTGGTAAAAGAGTCCTAGGAGGAGTTTCTCACCATCTATTAAATTATTCTCCGGAGTTTAGTGGAAGGCATAATTCATGATTCGACTTAGTGATTTAATAGACATGAAAAGTTATAGAGCTCGAGGCATGGCTTCTACACCCCTTCATCATAACTTGAAAAAAAAGCACGCACAAAAATAATAGAACTAGGAAGTTGTAAATCCACAATAGACTTAACATTCAAGTAAGGTTCATGATTATACAAGATCAAAAGCATAGTAGAAACATGCAGATAATATAGAAGGAGATCTTAATATAAACATAGTGGTAACCTTATCATATTCATTCATAGTCTTACTCAAAGCATCATAGAGGTAGACCATAGTCATGCACCATATCTGGATCCATACATGTATGCTCACAAAAAAAAAATTTGCATTCCCCATTTCCCCATTACATCCTTCCTAGAATCATCTACCCATTTTATCCCATAGTTCTCGTAGTAATTCTATAGAGCTCCGCTACCTCACTTATGTGTCTTTTCTTTTTGCCAAGGGCACGCGTATAAATAGGCATCTGAGCTCTAACAAACTCCTCTGCAACCTCAGATCTAGCCCCAAGTGTCAAGGTGTGGGTCACCCCAGGCGCATGCCTCTCCATGTCATGATTAGCTTTTTGGATCTTCCTATCGCAAGGTATATTCCTTCCAGGACACCTTGTCGCTCAGGTTGGAACCTTATCCAAATGGAACACGTTCTTCATGTGTTCTTTCCCAAAAGGCCAAAATGGCTAAGTCCCAAATTGTTCTTCACATGCATGCACATGTGCCTTGGTTCTCCAAGAACCCTTTTGAATTTTTCCTTATGTTCCTTCACTTCACTTGTGCTTCCTCCGGTGCGTGCCCTACGCGCCTTTAAGATTTGGAAGCTATAATAGGGTCCCAACATTACCCCACACTTCACTTGTTCTCCACCCTCGGGAACCTTTTCAAAGAATGTAGTACAAAAAAGAATGCAAGGCCTTGCCTTGGAAAAGAATGGAGGGAAAGAATAAAGAATGGGGAGAGAAAAGAATAGAGGGAAAATTTCCTAAAGAAGAAGAAGGGAAAATTTTGCCATAGGTCGGCCTCCAGTGTACTCCAAGCACTTGACTTCATCCTGCGCTTTAGTGCAGATATCACCAACCAAGGTGCTCACCTCATCAAGGTTAACCCTTCCCCTTCATGTTAATGGTCTCCACCACAGTCTCCAGTTCCTTAGCGTGATCTTCCAGGGCATCCATCTTCCTCGTGATGACCTTGTAGAGCTCTTTTAGCCAGGTTTTGATTGAGACTCACCGGTTCTCAATAGCTTCAGATTTCTTTTCCACTTCAGGCTATGATCTTTCTCACTCTCATCTCTATTGCCCTTATTCTTTTCCCTAAAGTCCTTCAGCTTGGCCTCATCGTTGGCAAGTAACATGCTTGTCACTTTGTCTTGATCCACGCAATGGTCATAGGTGACCCCCACGGTTTGTGCAACTATTTTCACGTCAGCGAGCACCTTGTTGTATTCAGCCATGAGCATGATGACCTTTAACTTGTCTTCCTTCTCCAAGCATGCATGTACTACCTCCTCTAGCTGACTCCAAGGCCAAAGGCTGCCTTTCCATGGTGAGGATCCGAGTCAAGTCCTCTAGGAATTCCAGGGAGGATCCATACTTTTGTGTGGGAGGGTTAAGGTCCGGGTGCTTCATGATAATAGCTTGGGAGATGAGCTCCACCTTCTTGGAAACTTCACGTACCTTGGCCTTTTCCTCCTGAAGCTCCCTCTGTAGTTGAGCACTTGATTAATTTCTCAAGGCTGAGGTCCTTTGTTAGCTTCACTACTTCTTCCTTCCTCTTCTCCAATAGGTCCTCCAAGACTTTAACCCTATCATTCTACCAAAGAGCCTAGCCTCAATTTCCATGAGACTTTGTTGAGCACGTTACACACTTTCTCATCCGATAGTTGTTGTGTGTTTACAATGGGGTTGTCCCCTTTCCTTGAAAATCATTAATACCGCTCCTTGGTTAACCTCAAACTCAGGCTCATCGAGGTGGGATTCGAATGCCCATGATAGCATCTTCCTTGTGCACGGTATCCACCCTCAGGATCAAAGGACTCCATGGCGGTGAGCTCCTTGGTGGGCATGGTACTCTGAAATGCACACGTAAAACTTTGTTGGGGTCATCAATGTATCCCATCATTGTTCTTCCCCCTTCCATGTGTTTACTTCCCATGCACATGCCCTTGGGAATAGTTACTGAAAGAGTTGGGCCTTTTGTGCTACCCACACTCTTCTCCCTCTGCTCTTCTTTGAATTCACCAAGCATGAGCTCCGTGCTTTGCACTCCAACTCCTCTTCGACCAAGGTATTAATTATCTTCTCTGCCTCCCTTGTCACTTTCTCATCTACTTCCTCCTGAGTGAGCTTGGGCATATCTAGCCCCTTGGTACTTGCCCCTTCACTCCTTTCTTCACTCCACGTGCCTTCCTCCCCTTGGGTGCCCTTCCTCCTTACAAAGATGAAAGCATCATTTGTATCCTCTACTCCCTCTCCCTCCAATCATGGACATCAATAGGTTCTTGATTCACCTCCAACTCTTCCCCTTCATCATCATCCTTTTCACCTATATAGGCATTTGGGTCATCTGTATCTTCAGACTCTTGTTCCTCCGTCCTTGTTCTTCTTCCTTTGTAGAAAACTCTAGAGTCGGGATGTTTTCCTCTCTTCATCTGAGGGTTCTTTAGGGGATGGTGGCTTCGTAGGCTCGGGGTCTTCTCCTTGACCACCATTCTCCTCTTCTTCCAGACATAGGTACTTGGCCCTGTGGTATCTACATTCTGCCTCTCCACCACCCTTTGTTCTTCTTCTTCTTCCCTCTCCTTGCACTTTGGCATGGGCTTCTTTCTTCCCATAGGGTCATCCAGGATGGATATCTCATTCTCTACGTGCCCCTTTTCAAATTTTGGCCTTATGCGTAGGTAGATCCTTGCGGCATTGCTCCCAGCAATAGGTAAGGTCAATGGCCTTACAATGTGCACATCTGCAACACATACCTTTGAACATATGCACTGCTTCTTCTGGGTAGACCAACTTCTTTCTCATTTCCCTATGTGCTCTCTGTCAAGGGTGGACAACTCAAGTTTAATTTCTTTGATTCCTTATATCTGTTTACCCCTACTTGGAAAAATTGGGTAGTAAATGAGAATGGGAGTTTGCACCATGGACTCCAACTACCATCCACCAAGATGAACCTTCCAATGTAAGTGTTGGTAGACCGTGAACTCTACTTCTCCTTCGGTTGCCACGGGGAGTTGTTCGGGATCGCCATTCAGCCCCAAATGCATTCCTAAGGCACGTATACCATTTTTCTAAGCGCGCCTTGTGTACCCCTGTCATTGATTCACATGTGTATTTCTAGGAATCTATCCACGGGTGAAGGGTCTTCATGGGGTACTCCCATGAAATTTATCGGATGCATCCAATACCCCGATTTCTGAGAACACAATTGTCAATAGAATGTTCCCAAATAGGATTTTCCTCCATTCTCCATGCTGCTTATGATTTCATCTACTATGTACTGGGAGATGTTGTATACGGTGCCCTCCCGACCTTCCGCAGACATTCAACCAGGGCTTGCTCACCTGGGTCCACCTCTCTTGTCCATTCAGCTTGGAGACAAGGTGTGCGTGGCCATCTTCATCACTGGATCACTGATATCCGAGATGTCGTAGTATCTTGATCCCTTCTTGATTCTGGGATGCTTATGGTTTCTTTGATTGCCTCCTCATCCTGAGGTCATCTATGAGCATCCCCTTTACAGCATTTTAGGCACATAAAGTGTGAAATTAACTGGGAGTTATGCGCATTTTGCACCTACGAAGTAGAAGAAGTCTTCATGCACATCCTCATCATCCATTGGTACAAGTGCTCGGGCTTCCCAAAATATGGAAACTCGTAAAGTTGAGAAGCCTTCCTTCTCCATTTTCACCTTGACCATGTCATTGTAGATTGGTAACTCATCATTTTTTGTTATTTGTGGGGTGCACCAGCTCCAAGCACATTTCCTTTGTAATTATGCTTGACTAGTGATTGTAGTCGATCACGGTCATCTATCTTATGTGGGACTCCCACTCTTGCCCTAGCAAAACCCATCCAGGTATTGCATCTCGAAATACCATTCCTCATTCGTATCTAAGGTATTTCCTCTTGTTTCTTCTTCCCTTTTCCTTTACCCTTTCCCTTCTTGGATTGTTCTGTAGGTTTTCCTACTAGTTTTGTGGCCATCATTGTACCCTTTTCTTTCATTCCCTGGTTAACTTTCGAGTTTGTTTGAAATTTTCTTCACGCGCCCCATGCCCTAGAACAAAAACCCTAATCTCTGATTTTCCTCCTTCGATCACGGCACTTCTTTCACAATGTTCCTCACACCCATGAATCACTTCTGCTCTGGTTTGTAGATCTAAATGGACCGATTGCACTTAAGTTTTTGGGATTTTCCTTTGCACTGAGTCAGTTCTCAAAACCCTAGCTCTTGAAAGAAAATCACTCTTCTTGTTTTTGCAAAGTAAAATAATGAACTTCCCATTCTTGTATTTATAGCTTTTTCCCACTTTTACGCATTTAAGGCTAGGCTACCTACCACCATACGACCATGTTTAATGTGGCATTTTCAAACAAAACCCAACTTGCCCTTCTCCTCACGCCCTAATCCTTACGTGAAAAGTGTTTCACCCGCGCTCATTCTTGCGTGAAAAACTTTTCACCACTTCCACATCAGCCCAATCCTTGATAAAAACTTTTCCAACCTTCTGGCATGCAAACAATCCATCTTGATAGAAGACTCTTACACATTCATGTGTTACAATAGACAGCCAAAGGCACCTCTTCCATCCTCATGATTCTTTCTCTTTACCTACCTCATGTTTTTACACTGCTTTTTCTCTTTGTACATGGATTTCCAATGTAACCTTATTTTTATCCACCCATCTACCTTCTTTTCTCCTAATGCATCTTTTCACATGGGCCAATTCAAATGGTTTACCAACCCAATCCTCACTGGCAAAATAACTCCATGCTTCCCTTTATCACCTCACCCCACACTAAATTATGCCTTACAAAAATCAGGTTGCAATCTGGGTGAATCAATCATCTCCCACCATAGTCCGGTGACTAGGATCTTGCGTGCGTTGCATTCCCCACATAGTGTCCTCCAACAATCCCACCATGGGCTTCTTCTATTATGGCCATGCATTCATGTTCTAATACACACTAGCGTAAAAAACCTCATCGTGGCCCATTTTATACAAATCCCCATTGATCAACATGAAGGGCACGTGTGCAGTATGGCTAACCTTTTCCTTCCGGTGCATTCATCCCTTTGAGGATGTATGACCTTCCTTGAGAAAAACAACAATGTCTTCTAACTCCAAGGGCACATGCCACAACCTAAATAGTTGTGCATCTGGCATGGTTTCCTCGATACTTTGCATGTCCTCTCTGAATCAATCCTTGATAAATGATCCGGCCCACAATTGTTCTTTCCCAGTTTTACCACCACTTTGAATTCAAATTCCTGAAATAAAAGTACCCAATGGCATATGTGCCCTTGCAACACTGCTTTGTTTACTAGATACTTCAAGGCCATATGGTCAGTGTAGAATATGAAGGGAGTTACCAGTAGATATTGTCTAAATTTGTGGAGCACGTAGATCATTGACAATGCCTCATGCTCGGTCGTTGTATAATTCTATTCTTGGTGTCAACTTTCTACTTACAAAACACAAGGGATGATCAACAATCCCTCTCTTGGTTGAGTAAGAATGGCTCCCATTGTTGTACTAGAGGCATCCACGTGGACATGGAAAGGTTTATCCCATGATGGGAATCATAGAATAGGTGTGGTGATAAGCCTTTCTTTTAGAGTGTCAAATGCCCTCTGCTTTGCGCCTCTCCCCACTGAAAGGCACTCTTATGTCTGAGCAATATTTCCAAAGGCATGGCGATCTTGGCATATCCCTTAATGAACTTTCTATAGTACCCAGTGTGTCCAAGAAATCCACACATGGCACTTTGGCTGGTGGGCTCCCCTAATCCCACAATAACTACAACTTTCACGCGGGATCCACCAGTAAGCCCTCTTTGCATATGATATGCCCCAACAATGTTCCAAAAGGAGTTGCAAAGATACATTTCTTGATGTTGAGGAAATCCTCAACTACCACATCTTTCAAACATCAATCTCAAGTTATCACAATGGTCCCTTACCAATCCATACACTGTCCATCATCCAAATATACTTGAAGGAACTTGTGGATGAAGTCCTTAAATGCTTGTACCACTATGCGTGAAAATACAATGGGCATTCCTCAATCCAAAGGGCATGACCGTGTATGCAAAGCTTCCCCACTCGGTGGTGAAAGTTGTCTTTTCTTGGTCTTCCTTGGCAATCCTTACTTGGTGATATCCCGAGAATCCATCCAGTAAAGGAATAGACCTCGCGCCCAGCAACTCCTTCCAAAATCTCTTCAGTGAAGGGGGTGGGAAAAGGATCTATGATACAAACAACATTCAATTCCTAAATCCACACATATCCTAATCCACCCATCCTTCTTTATGCTTTGATCACCATTGGACTTATCCATTCTGATTCCTCCATAGCCTCAATGATACCGGATGCTATCATTTTGTCTAGCTCTTCTTTAACCCTTACACGCATGTTGGGATTCATCCTGTAAGGCCTCTTCCTGACCAGGCGCACACCATCTTTCAACTTTATCCTCATTTCCCCCAATGAATGGTGGATGCCTTTCAACTCATGGTATCCATGTGGAATAAATCCTCAAATTCATGTAAGAGATCGATGATCTTTGATACTTCCTTGTCGACCAGTAGTCCCCAATGATAGCTTCCTTGGGCTCCTTCTCTCGAGCCGATGTTAACTTTCTTGGTTTTGAGTGGTTCATGATACACGTGTGCACATGCATCTGCACTGATCAACTACTTCACGCATCCTAACCGAATGGTCAACATTCAGGCTCTCCATCTCCTCTCCATCAATAACGTATACCATCTTTCCTTTCTCCTTTTCAGCACACATGCACTCTCAATTGTATGTCTTCTGGTTCCTCCTCTTCGAACCATGCTTCCAAGCTAGGTCCACCAAGTAAGTTTACTAATCTATCTTCCACCATGGCACAATCCCCCAGAGTGAGGTGCTTGATAGTTCTGACAATGCCTCATCAACCGGTTGCATGGTACTTCGGTACTCGAATGTGTGAACCAAGTCAGCCGCCACTAATTCCTGCCAATTTCCCGTTTGGCGGCGAGTTTTAGAATGGATGTACCAAGCGCGCGCACAACCTTGTAGTGTCGAATACAGCTTGTGCACCCAAAGGGAGGGTGGTAAAGCTTCCGTGCCTTCTCCCCAGACCCTCTCACATGCCTGGATGTGGGAAGAGGTGGGTCCATTGCCATTGTAATCCTTGATAGCGGTGGGTATGTTGCTCTTTGAGAATCAGACAGTGAGCGCAATTCTAACTTCACGCCACTCCAACAAGTTTTCACTATGTGCGGCCCACCACCTCACTGTTGTGCCTATCAAAACATAACTCAAGCATACCTCATCACTCATCCTCCCTCCATTGAGCTTCCATTTCTCTCAAAAATACCTCAGGGTATGCATCCCCAGAATACTTGGTTATTGCCTTTCCTCCCAGGCACCGAACTATATATGCCATGGTTACCTTGGTCACCGATCCTTTCAGATGTCACCCAATCAATTCATAAGTCCCATGTGCCCAATTATCACATGCTATACTGGTAGTATCACTGATAGATTGAGCATCATCAAACTGGATGACTCCTTCTGTAGGGTGGATGGTCTCTGGATCTCTTATGGAGCACACATATATTCTGTCCAGGACCTCCTCTCCAAGGGGTTCAGTATAGGGTGTGGAATTTCCATCAACAAGTGGTATAATCACCCTCTCTTCCTTGTTTTCAAAGCTTATGTACCCCTTGTTAAACCGAGAGATCTACATTATTCTTATAACACCATGGGTGCCCAAGTAAAGCTAGGAAATTATCTACCTCGGCAAGTGCCAAGACTTCAAAATCCCTAGTGAACTTAGTCCCTGAATGGTAATGGTCACATCCTTCAAGACACCTATGGGCATTGCCTTTGTCTTATTTTCCATATACAGACACATTTGAAGATGGTTGTAATGCAGGTCTTCCCATTTGATGCCAGGCATCCAGAGTGAGAACATTAACCTCCACTATGTCAATGAGGATGTTGCTAAGCAACCATCCATCCACTACTACGTTCAAGGTGATCTCTTTGTCATAATCAAGGCTGTGAGGTGGGAGGTTTGCATGTAGGATCTACCTTTCGTGTTCTTCCCGGTGCGTGTGCACCTTTTCTCTCAACCATGCTCCTAGCAGGGGAATAATATTCTCTACCTCAGTAGTTTACACACCTCCTTAACCTCATCCAAGTCATCCTTTGGTGCTTCTACTTGGTCTTCTTTGCTCATCTTTTCTAGTTTTCTCTTTTAAGCATTGGATCTCCCCTTGTAAACTTCTAAATTACGTCCATGGTTTCCTGGTAGACTTCTTTCTAGTGAGCCGAGGTTTGGATACTTCCCATGTACTACTTCTTCCCTCGAAACCAAAGGTCTCTGCCTAGGTGCTTCCCTTGCACGTGCGGACTCCACCCTTGTTGTTACCATAACAGGCTCTAGTTCTGATTCACGTATTACTCACGGAGCCATTACACATCAGCCTTCTTAATACTCACCATGGCAGTGCCCTTATCCTTCCGTACTGTTTGACTCATATGTTCGTATAACTCTGGGCACTCTTCGTACTTATGTTTTTTTCCACACCATGAGCATTGTAGAAGATCTGGACATTCACACTTATAATGGTCTATGGCTCCACAATTAAAGCATGTTCCACGTGGGAACTCACTTCTTCCCCTATGGTTACCATGACCACAAAATCCTCCACGAAAACCCTCTTCCATGTGCACCTCCATCTCCATGCTCTTCATACCGACGTTCATCTCCTTTGGAACTACTGGCAATGCCAGTCTGGGCACACACAAGATCAATTACCTCATGAATCTGGTCAATCAATCTACAATCCTTGGTGTCATGTGTGGTTGAGGTACATATCTTACAATAACAAGACACATTTTATGGATCGCGCACTGCTGTAAAAGGGGCACCTACTTGCATCATGGTCCTCGTGACATATTTCATAATTTACTACTATGGCGCGTACCGCCTTAAGTACATATCCCACCATTATCCTTTGTGTGCCCTTCTACATTACAATCATGCACCACATCCCACCATGAATCTCTGGAACTATGTTGGTAGATAATTTCTCCAATTTCTTAGCCATGGCAGTGATATCGAGCCTCCAAAATGGGCTAACACCAGTGTCAACACTACCAACTACCTCAGCACGTAAAGCAGCTTCCAATGCTTCACGCGGGTCCGTGAATGTTTTATGAGATAAAGCCCTCCTAAAGGGTGTGATCAACCCTCCGAAAAACCACTTGAGCATGTTGTGAAGGGTGGATATCATAAGATAGTTTAGACAATAGAGTTTTAAAGCACGCATCATATTCCCTGCATGCTCTCTGCCATTCCTGCTTGGATTTCTTTGAGAGAGCTGATGCTCTTCTGTTCAAACTTAGGTATGTGGAATTCTACCAAGAATGCATTTCTCAGCGTGGTATAATCCACAATAGTCTGATGAGGGTCATACTTTCTATACCAACTATGTGTGTGTCCTTGCAAGGTCATCACAAATTGACTGGCCTTTCGATCCTGGGTCGTGATCCCCTTCACGCGCCATAGCAGCTCACACTTATGCACATGCTCTGTGGCATCTTCTATCCCACTGTAATCTGGTAAGTGTAGAGACATCTCAAAAAAGACTTGAGGAGGTGGTTGAGGTCCTTGTCCTCCCGATCCAGTCCCTTGGTTTCCTCTGGTGTTTCCTCCTCCACTGGATCCACTAGATCCTGAGCCACCAGCTCCACCACTTCCACCTCCAGATCCTCTGTGTTAAGTACAGGGCCCATGTTTTTGTGTTGAATGCTCCCATCATTCCACTTGAATTGTGCACCAATAGTTTGTGAACTAGTGCCACTCCCAGTCATATTTCCTCCACCACTTCCTAACATGCTTCCAAAACCAGTTTGTATATGTGCCTTGTCCAAACATTCCACCAAATACTTGGAATAGTGTGTGAAGCCATAGAAGTCCCAAATGAGAAGTTGTATCTTAGGTGCCGATCGGTTGCTTCTACTGATATCAAATGGATCAACTATACTTTTCCCTCATTCAAACAAACCAAGTGCCAAGGTTTGGTCACTAGGTGGGGTCAGATGCACGCCAATGACTCTTCTTTCTCTACATGATGGACTCTCATCAGAAGCCACAAGGTTTTCTCTCCCACTTACCAAGATGGGGTATCACAGACTGTTTCGGGTTCCACATCCTCCATGTGAACCTCAACTCCTTTCCACCATGTCTAGCTCCATAACCCACTTGTAATCCCACGTTGTCTATCGATCTCCCTTTCACACACTTTGTTATACTTGAGCCATCTCTCCTCCCTTTCCTTTTCAGTCATTATATCAGCCATCTTTCCCCAACCTAGGC
Source organism: Taxus wallichiana var. yunnanensis (assembly GCA_018340775.1). Classification (NCBI taxonomy): domain Eukaryota; kingdom Viridiplantae; phylum Streptophyta; class Pinopsida; order Cupressales; family Taxaceae; genus Taxus; species Taxus wallichiana. The sequence continues at coordinate 617,841,783 of CM031242.1, read as the reverse complement.
TTCCTCACCAAGCACTCAGAGTGGTTTAGCCGGCCATAGGAAATGCCTCTAAACCCATGGTTACCATCAAGATTTTGATTGCAAGGGGGATAACACATAGAAATGATCCTCTGGGCTCCCAAAAACTCAAACTCAGCAACTTCTGGACAGGAATACATGGAAATGGCATATTCCAGAGTGTAGCTAGTCAATACTCCCTTCCACCAATGATCTATAGCATGGGTCCATGTTAGATCAACATCTTGCAAGTTCTGATATGTTTCTTGGGTCCAAGGGTGTGACTTATAATACCACCCCGATCTAGATGTATAAGCCAAGAGCCATTCAAATAACTCTACTGGGAAACAACAAAAGAAGGTTTCATATAACTCATGATAAAGAGTGTCCTCCACCCATCTTCACATGTTAAACCCTAGGTCTAGTATTGAATCTCTGAGTGAATTCATCCTCCATGCTTTTAAACCAATCTTCAACACCTTCAAGTGTTAAGCACTCCACCATCACTTTTTGCATAGATCATGATGTATGCCATGTTCCACTACAACTTTGAAAAGAGGTCCCAGAAATGGAACCAAGATGTAGTCATTTTTGCACCCCACCAAGAACAAGGGAACCTCATGCACGCCGGCCTATCACCCAGTGGGCGTTGGGCACTCACCCGAGGCACACGAGAGGGAGCCGAGTCTCTCTTTTATGTGAGTTTAGTGGAAGGCATAATTCATGATTCTTGACTTAGTGATTTAACAGACATGAAAAGCTATAGAGCTCAGAATGGCTTCTACACCCCTTCAGTCATAATAAAAACAAAGCACGCAACAAAATTAAATAGAACTAGGAAGTTGTAAATCCATAATATAGACTTAACATTCAAGTAAGGTTCATGATTATACAAGATCAAAAGCATAGTAGAAACATGCAGATAATACGGAAGGAGATCTTAATATAAACATAGTGGTAACCTTATCATATTCATTCATAGTCTTACTACAAAGCATCATAGAGAGGCAGACCACAGTCATGCACCATATCTAGATCCATACATGTATGCTCACAAAAAAAAATTTGCATTCCCCATTTCCCCATTACATCCTTCCTAGAATCATCTACCCATTTTATCCCATAGTTCTCAGTAATTCTGCAGAGCTCCACTACCTCACTTGTGTCTCTTTTTCTTTGCCAAGGGCACGTGTATAAATAGGCATCTGAGCTCTAACAAACTCCTCTGCAACCTCAGATCTGGCCCCAAGTGTCAAGGTGTGGGTCACCCCAGGCGCATGCCTCTCCATGTCATGATTAGCTTTTTGGATCTTCCTATCATAAGGTATATTCCTTCCAGGACACCTTGTCACTAGGCTGGAACCTTATCCAAATGGAACATGTTCTTCATGTGTTCTGTCCAAAAGGCCAAAAATGGCTAAGTCTTGAATTGTTCTTTACATGCGCACACATCCTTGGTTCTCTAAGAAGCCTTTTGAATTCCTATGCACCTTTAAGATTTGGAAGGGTTGGGTTTAGAGGATCTGTAGGAGTATGTTGTATCAAGGGGATGGGTCTGAATATTTTCTTTGTACTATGAAGGGCTTAAGTCTAGTTCTGATGCATGACATTGGTTTGCACTATTATATGAATCTATGATTGCCTCAATTAATGTAATGTGGTTATCAACATACTTAATATGAATATATGTGTGGTTCCATTTTTTCTTACATCTATATGGATCAGTTTTATATATATTTCATATGAGTGGGTGTAAACCCTGTGTATTTCCCTTATGTTATGATTTAGATCTATATTATGTAATGCTTTTCTTATCTGAATGAATACATTGGTCTAGAAGTCATTATGAGCTCTAAGATGAATGTATGGTTCATTTCCAGTCTCTTCACTTAATTTTATCATAAATAATGCATTCTCACACAACTCACATAAAGGAGGGCTCGGCACCCACACGCATGCCTCGGTGAGCACCCAATGCCCACTTTGGGTGATAGGCCCAGCACATATGGGATTTCCTTGTTCTTTGAGAGGGCATAAAAATGACTACATCTTGGTTTCATTTTTGGGACCTCTTTTTGAAGTTGTTGTGAGAAATGACATGCATCTTTTGTCTTTGTGATGTGTAATGATAGAGCACTTGACTTTAGAAAGTGTTGAAACATGGTTCAAGAGCACGGAGGATGAGTTTTCTCAAATATTCAACATTGGACTTGAGTTCAATACGCATGTAGATGGGTAGAAGAGAACCTATACCATGAGTTGTATGAGACATTATTTTGTTGCTTCCCAGTAGAGCTATATGAATGGCTTTCAACATACACATCTAGATCAAGTTGGTTCTATAGATCATGTGTGTGGACCCAAGATGACTATCAGAGGCTTGCAGGATGCAGATCTGACTTGGATGTGTGCTATTGATCATTGGTGGAAGGGAGTGCTGAAGTTACACTTTAGAATATGCCATTTTGATGTATTCTTTCCCAAAAGTTGTTGAGTTTGAGTTTCTGAGGGAGCCTAGAGGGTCATTTTTTAGTGTTATTCCTCTGCTATGAAGATCTTGGTCATTACTTTGAGTTTAGAAGCATTCCCCATGGTTGGCTAAGCTACTCTGAGCATTGGGAGAGGAAGCTAGGGTGGAGGAAGATGGAAGACATTACGGCTGAAAAGGAAAGGGAGGAGAGATGACTCAAGTATAGTGAAGCTCATGAAAGGGAGATGACTAGACAATGTGAGGTTGCAAGTGTGATGGATCTATGGAGGTAGACATTGTGAGAGGGTGTTAAGTTCACATGAGGATGTGGAGCCTGAGAAATCTATGCTGCTACCCCATCTTGGAAAGCATGGGAGAGAGGCCCCTTTAGCTTCTGATGAGAGTTCATCACATGGAGAAAGAAGAGCCATCGGCACATCATCGAACCCACCTAGTGACCAACCCCTAGTGCTTGGTTTTCCAAATCAAAGAGATTGATATTGATAACTTGGTTGGTATCGGTGGGAGTGACCGATCGGCACCCAGAGATATAATTTTTGTTTGGAACATCCATGGCTGCACATACCATTCCAGTGTTTGGAGGAATTTTTGGGCAAAGTACAAGTACGCAAGGTTTAGGTCAAACATGCTAGGAGTGGCGTGGGGATACACTTCTGGTAGTGGAGAAATCTCATAGACCATTGGCACATAGTTTGGGGACATTGGGGACACTAGGCATGACCACTTTAGGCCCATTTCTTCAATTACAGGAGGATCTGGAGGTGGAACTGGTGGATCTGGAGGCACATGACCTAGTGGATCCAGTGGATCTAGTGGAGGGAATACCGGAGGAAACACTGAGAGGGAACCAAGGATCTAGATCAGGAGGATAGGGGCCTCAGCCACCTCCTCAGGTGTTCTTTGAAATGTCTTTACACTTTCCAGATTACCAAGGTATAGAGGATGTTGCAGAACATGTGCACAAGTGTGAATTACTATGGCGCGTGAAGGGGATCACTACCCCAGAGTAGAAGGAAAGTCATTTTGCAACAATGTTGCAAGGGCATGCACATAGATGGTATAGGAAGTATGACCCTATCAGATGGTGGTAGACTACACCACATTGAAAGAATGCCTTCCTAGCAGAGTTCCATATACTAGAGTTTGAGCAGAAGAGCATCAACGCTTTGAAAGAGATCCAAGGGAATGGTAGAGAGTGTGTGGGAGTATGATGCATGGTTTAAAACTCTCTATCAAAATTTTCATATGACATTCACCCTTCACAACATGCTCAATGGTTTTTGGAGGGTTGATCACTCCATTTAGGAGGGCATTGTCCCATAAAACATTTACTAACCCACGTGAGGCTCTAGAGGCTTGCCTTACGCGTTGAAGTAGTTGGGAGCATTGATACTAGTGTGAGCCCTTTTCTAGAGGCTCAAATCACTTGCCATGGCCAAGCAGTTAGAGAATTTGTCTGCAAACTCTACACATGAGACTCATAGTGGTCTTTGGTGCATGGATTGTGAAGTAGAGGGGCATGCCAAGGATAGTTTCCCAAAAATCGTATGCCATAGTAGTAGATTGTGAAATTTTCATGGGGACCATGATGCGAGTAGATGTCCCTTGTTGCAGCGCATGCAATCCGGAAGAATGTGTCTTACTACTACAAGATCTACACCTCTACGACCCATGATACTAAGGATTGTAGGCTTATTGACCAGATCCATGAGGCCATTGATCATGGTGTGTGCCAGACCAGCCTTGCCAGTAGTTCCAAAGAAGATGATCACCATTATGAAGGATGCACGCGGATGGAGGGGCATGGGAGAGGTTCTCATGTGGAGGATTTCATGGTCACAGTAACCATGGAGGAGGAAGAAGTGAGTTCCCATGAGGAACCTATAACTATGGATCTACAGAACATTACAGGCATGAGTGTCCAGATTTATTGTAGTGCTCATGGTGCGGGAAGAAGCATAAGTATGAGGAGTGCCTTGAGTTGTTTGAGCACATGAGCTAGCAGCACACTAGAAGGACAAGGGCATTTGGGATGGTGAGTATAAAGAAGGATGACACATAGTGGATGCCTAGAGTGGCACGTGAGTTAGGGTTAGAACCTATTTTGGTGACAACACGAGCGAAGGTGTGCGTGCTAAAGAAGTACCAAGGAAAAGGACTAGTCTCAAGAAGAAGTGGTGCATGGGAAGTATCTAGACCCTTCCCACCAGAAGGAAGTGTATCAAGAGACAATGGATGTCATTCGAGTTTTAGGGAGAAATCCAATGTCTAAAGGAGCATCCAGGTAGCAGGAGAAAAGGAGGAATGTTGAGGCTCCACAGAAGGACTGGATGAGGTCAAGGAAGTGTGTAAAAATGTTAAGGCAAGAGAATATTATTCCCTTGCTAGGAGAATGGCTATGGGAGAAGATGCCACATGTCGGAGTAGAGCGTGAAAGGTAGGTATTGCATGCAAACCTCCCTCCCCATAGCCTTGACTATGACAAAGAGATCACACTAAATGTAGTTGTGGATGGTTGGCTTCTAAGCAACATATTGATTGACATGGGAGAGAGAAGTCAATGTTCTTACATTAGGATGCTGACATCAAATGGGAAGGCCCACATTACAACCATCTTCAAATGTGTTGTATATGGAAAAAAAAACTAAGGCAATGCCCATTGGAGTATTAAAGGATGTAGTGATCACCATTCGGGGGCCAAGTTTACTTGGAGACTTTGAAGTCTTGGCACTCACCGAGGTAGACAAATTTTCTAGCATTTCTTGGGTGCCCATGGTGTTATAAGAACAATGTTGACCTAAGGTTCAACAAAGGATATATCAGTTTTGAGAACAAGGAAGAATGGGTCATCATCCCTTTGATGGATGGGAAGTCGACACCTTACACTTGAACCTTTGGGAGAAGAGGTCCTTGATAGAATTTATGTGCACTCCATCAGAGACCCGAGATAATTCACCCTACAGAAGGAGTTATCCAATTTGAGGATGCCCAGTCTATGAGTGATACCACAAGCATGGCATGTGACAATTGGGTGCACATGACCTATGAGTTAATTGGGAAAATAGTTGAGGGGTCTATAAAAAAAGTGACCAAGGCACTCACTCAAGTGCCTAGGAGGAAAGAAGTTACCAAGTTACTCTGGAGGGGCATACCCTAAAATTTTCTTACGAGGACATGGAAGCTCAGTGGAAAAATGAGGATGAAAGAAGAGGATGCTCAGTTATAACCTACTCAGACTATAGTAGCATTGGTGGGCTACACATCGGGAGAACCTCTTGGAGTGGTGCGAGGTAAGAATCACATTTTCTATAAGGTTTTCTAGGAGCAACGTGCCCACGGTCATTCAAGACTACCATGGTAAAGAGACCACTTCATTTCATATCCAAGCATGTGAGAAGGCCTAGATAGGAGGCACAAAAAGCCTTACCACCATCATTATGGGTGCATAAGTTGTATTCCACACTACAAGGTTGTGCACGCATGGTATATCCATTCAAAAACATGCCACTAGATAGGAAATTGGCAGGAGCTGACAACTGATCTCATCCAAGCTTTTGAATATCAGAGCACAAAGCCATCAGTGGATAAGGCATTACAAGTGATCAAGTGCCTTACGATGGGGGATAGTGCCATGGTGGAAGATAGGCTACTAGATTTACTAGGTGAGCCCAGTTTAGAGGCACACTTTGATGAGGATGAGTCAGAGGAGATGTAGTTTGAGCAGCATGCATAGAAAAGGAAAAAGGAAAGATGGTTTATGTCATAGATGGAGAGGAAATGGAAGTCTAGATGTTAACCACTCTATAGGTGTGATGTTATAGATAGCTTGATGAAAGAAAGGACACACTTACCATGAGCCCTTAAAAATGAAGAAGGTTAACATTGGGTCAAAAGTAGAACCCAAGGAAGCTATCATTGGAGACTATTGGTTGGAGAAGGAGGTCTCAAAGATCATTGATCTGTTACGTGAATTCCAAGATTTATTCCCTCACGGGTATCATGAACTCAAAGGCATCCACCATTCCTTAGGGGAGATGAAGATAAAACTAAGGAAGGTGCATGCCCAATCTGAAAGAGGCCATATCGAATGAATCCAAATTTGTGCATATGGGTCAAGGAGGAGATAGAAAAAATGATAGCATCAGGTATCATTGAGGTTGTGGAAGAGTCAAAATGGATAAGCCCAATGGTCATCAACATCAAAAAGGATGGGAGGATAAGGATCTGTGTTGACTACGGGACCTGAATGTAGTATGTGTCATTGATCCCTTCCCTACCCCATTTACTGAAGAAATCTTAGAGGGAGTGGCCGGGCATGAAGTCTACTCCTTCACGGATGGGTTCTCAGGGTACCACCAGTGAGGATTGCAAAGGAAGACCAGAGAAAGACAACTTTTTCCACTTGAATGGGGAAGTTTTTCCTATATGGTCATGCCTTTTGGATTGAAGAATGTGCACTACTTGTGTTCTCACGCATTGTAGTACAAGCCTTTCAGGACTTCATCCATAAATTTCTTCAGGTCTATTTGGATGATTGGACTATGTATGGTCTAGTCAAAGACCATTGTGATAACTTAAGACTAATGTTTGAAAGGTGTCGATAGTTGAGGATATCCCTCAACATCAAGAAGTGTGTCTTTGCTACCCCATTTGGAACCTTATTGGGACATATCATATGCAAGGAAGGCTTACTAGTAGATCCCACCAAGGTTGCAGTCATTGTGGGTTTAGGGAACCTACTAGCCAAAGCATCATGGTGGATTCCTTGGGCATACAGGTTACTATAGGAAGTTCATCAAGGGATATGCCAAGATCACCATGCCCCCTTAGAGGAATTACTTAGACACAAGAGTGCCTTTCATTGGGAGAGGCACAAAAGGGCATTTGACACTTTGAAGGATAGGCTTGTCACAACACCCATTCTCCATTTCCCCATTTGGGATAAGCCTTTCCATGTTCATGTGGATGCCTCTTGGTACAACCATTGGAGCAGTACTGGCACAACCTAGTGAAGGGATTGTTGACCATCCCTTGTGTTTTGCAAGTAGAAAGTTAACATCAAGTGAGAACAAAATTACACCACTACTGAGCATGAAAGCACTATCCATGATCTACACGCTGCTGCAAAAGTTCAGGAAATATCTACTGGAAACACCATTTGTATTCTACACGGACCACATGGCATTAAAATACTTGGTAAACAAGCCCATTCTACAAGGGCACATATGTCGATGGGTCTTATTATTCCAAGAATTTGAGTTCACGGTGGTTTTCAAGCCAGGAAAGAGTAATTTTGGACCCGATCACTTGTCTAGAATTGACTCAGGAGAGGACACACAAAGCATTGAGGATACCATGCCAGATGCACAACTTTGTTTAGGTTGTGGCACATGCCCCTCAAACTTAGAGGATATTGCGGTGTTTCTCAAAATAGGTATGGCACTAGAAGGGATGAAAGCATTAGAAAGGAAGTAGTTAGCCATACGCACCACACCCTACATGTTGGTTAGTGGTGATTTGTACAAGCTAGGACATGATGAAGTGTTGCATGGTGCATGCTAGAACATGAGCACTTAGCTATTATGGAGGAGGTGCACATGGAGGAAGCACAGTGGACACTATGTAGGGGATGCCACTGTGCACAAGATATTACAAGTTGGGTTATGGTGGGAAACCCTATATCAAGATTGCAAAGAGTATTGCAAGGCATGTGATCATTGTCAGTGCCTTGGAAAACTAGGGTGGAGGGATGAAATGCCTTTGCACCTATTCCAAGTATAGAGCCATTTGAAAAGTGGGCCATAGATTTTGTAGGCCCCATTTCACTAGCCATGCGTAGGATGGGATCACACTATGTAATCACTTGCATGGATTATTTGACAAGATGGGAAGAAGTAACACCTACTAAGGATTGTATAAGTGGCTACAACAACCAGGTTTCTATGGGAAAATATTATTACAAGGTATGGATGCCCATTGAGCTTAACTAGTGATAGGGGTACACATTTCCTAAATGAGACCATCAGGATTATGTTAGCAGAGTTCATGGTGGCTCATCATAAGACTACCCCTTACCATCCACAAGAAAATGGAACTACTGAGGCATTTAATAAAATATTGAGTCATACCCTAACCAAAATTTGTGACGTTGGTAGACAAGATTGGGATGAAAAAGTATCAATAGTTTCTATGGGCATATAGGACAACCTACAAGAGGTTGAATAAAGCCACACCATTCCAATTGGTGTTTGGCATAGAGGTTGTCTACCCATTGAATTTATGTTACCTTCTCTACGTATATAGCATGCACGTAGGAGGATTGGCCATGAGCAAGCAAGTGGAGGAAAGGATTGAAAAATTGATGAAATTGGATGAGAGATGATCATTGGCTAGGTGGAGTCAAAAGGCTGAAAAGGCTAAACAAAAAGCATGGCATGATCACCACATCAAAAAAAAAATTTGAGATTGGGAAGATGGTATTGTTATATGATTCTAAGTTTTTGCACCATCCCAAAAAGTTGAAATCCATTGGTTGGGGCCCTATATCATCTCGGATATCCTTAATTCAGGCATGCATGCCAGTTGAGAGCACTTTGGATGGAATGAGATTTCTAGGCCATTTCAATGGGAGTAGGTTGAAGCCCTACTATAAATAAGTCTTCTTGGTGTTTGTAATAAGGTAGTTTTTCCATTTAGTATAGGTTTCCCTTTATGTAATTTCCTTTCTTGTGTTTCCCTTTCTCATCATTTTTTTTTGTTTTTTTTTTTTCCTTGGGCACTGGTAACCACATTAATTTTTGGTTGTGCATGTGCATGTATAGAGGACCACACATCTTTTTAGTGTGGGGTGGAGTGATGTGAAGTATAGGCCCATAATACAAGTTGAACTGTAGTAGAAGTTGTGGTGAATGGCCCGTTGATGGATACAAAGCACAAGAATGAAGGAAGTGCATGGAAGAAGAGGTGGATGAAAAAGGTTGGTGTCAGGATAAGACTTCAGAGAAACCACATACAGAGAAGGAAGAAGTGCAGGAACAACACGAGGTAGGCGAGAGAAAAAAATCAAGGTGGACAGAAGAAGTGCCTTTGGCATTGTTGACACACGTAAAGAGTCTTTTGTCATGATGGATTGTTTGTGCACCAAAAGGTTGTAGAATGTTTCACACAAGATTGGGCACGTAAGTGAAGGCGCGTAAGGTGGATTGGTGGAAAAATCCACATTTAGTGTTAAGTATGGTGGTAGGTAAAATAGCATTTAATGTTGGAAAGAAGGAAAAGCTATAAATAAGAAGTCGGGCACTTCATTATTTACCTTGCATTTATGAAGTGAAAAGAGTTCTCATGAACTAGGGCATCCAAAAGTGATCTGTGTGAAGAAAAATTTAAGAAATCTGAGAGGATGTGACTAGAGTAGATCCACAAACTAGTAGGAAAGGAGTACATGGGCGTGGAGGAGTTGTTGAGAAGGAAGTTGTTGAGAAGCACATCTTGTGGAAGAATTGTTCTAGTTAGGGTTTGGTGGCTAGGGCACGGTGTTAGGAGGGTTTCTTCACAAGATTGAGCATTAGGGTTGGATAGAGTGGTAGAGCAGAGAGAAGGGAGAAGACATTTTGAAGTGATAACCTAACTAGAAGAATGACACCAAAGAAAGCAACCATCTCACCTAAAAAGTAGAAGGGAAAGGGAAAGGGGAAGCAAATGGCTGTTCATCAAGCACAAATGAAGAGTGGTACATGGAGATGCAATACCCAGATGGGGTATTGCTAGGAAAAGAATGGGAATCTCATTTGTGGAAAATGACTGTAAGTGACTATAATCACCACACCAACATGACAGAAAAATAAATGGCTTTGGAGTTGGTTCACCCAACAAATAAGAGGACACCAGAGGGCATGCCCATCTATAATGATGAAGTAAAGGTTAAATTGGAGAAGGTAGGGTTACTACAACTTTACAAATTACCCTACTTTGGAAAACCTAAGCACCTCTATCAGTGGCTAATGGCATGCATTCATGAAGACCATTTTTATTTCATGGGGCACAAGATGCATAACTCCCCAGTTGATTTCCAAGTTCACAGGCCTTATCTGTGAGGGGGATAACATTGATGATGACCTAAGTGATAAGGAGGCCATCAAGGAAATAGTTGTGCATATGACTATAAGAAAGGATCATGATACTTTGACATCACAGAGATCCCAGACCCCGTGATGAGGATGGCCATGCACGCTTGGTAACCAAGCTCAATGATCAAGAGAGATGGACTCAAGTGAACAAGGCATGGTTGAATGTATGCCGAAAAATATCTGAGGGGACCATCTACAACTTGTCCACTTTCATCGTGGATGAAATCATTAGCAGCATGCAAAGAAGGTGAGAAGATACTATTTGGCAATGTCCTCCTCACAATTGTTTTCTCAGAGATCGGAGTGCCCATGGGCTGAAAGGTTTGTTTGGGAGTACCCAGAAGAGGATCCCTCACCCACAAAGTGGTTCACAAAATATACTTGTGAGACCATGACAACCACTCACAAGGCACATTTAGAAAAGTGGTACAAGCACATGAGGGATGCATTTGGGGTGAATGGAGGATTCCAGAGTAGTTACCCACACTCTCATGAAAGGAGAAGTAGAATTCATAGTATATCAACACTTTTGCATTGGCAGATTTAGGTTGACAGATGAAAAACATGAGCCCCTGGTGCAAGCTTCCCTTCTCCTTCACCACACAATACTTCCAAGTGGGGGTGAATAGGTTCAAAGAGGCCAAGAGACTAAGGTTCAACCTTAGTGAGGTGGATCAAGACCACAGAGAGCTGCGTAGAAAGTTAGTTTACCCCAAGAAGCACATATACATGGAGAGATATGTCTCCCATGAGATACAGATGATGAAACCAATAACATTTCCAATCATTGGAAGGGTGCAAAGCAAGGATATACCTTCATAAGGCCAAAATTTGAAAAGGGTGCATACTTGGAAAATGATGTATCCATCCTTGAGGACCCCACAGGAAGAAATAAGCCCATGCACCAAAGAAGAGGGAAAGAGAAGAGGTGTAAAAGCACCAAGTGTTCAAACTACACAAGTGGTAAGTGCATGCAGAGACAAGCACTAAGCCTAGTACTTATGCATGGAGGAAGAAGTCCCTGGTGAAAGAAAAGACTCCAGAGGAAGAAGCATTGGAGCACGAAGAACCCATCACTCAGGAGAGGTCACCAGAGGAGGAGGAGAAGGAAGCAAATCTCCTTTCAGAGAAGAAGAAGGTGATAAAAGAAGATGACTCAGAGGGTACAGAGAGCTTGGAGGCCTATAGAGGTGAAAGATGATGATGATGATGATGATGAACTTGAGGTAATCAAGGCCCTCCCATATTCAAGTACATGACTCGGAGGAGGAAGGAGAGGAAGAAGAAAATGAGTACATCTTTGTCAAGAGGAAGAATGACAAGGAAGAGGAGGATACTCAGGAAAAAGGGGTAAGTGAGGAAGTTACAAAAGAACAAAGGACCCCAAGCCTCACAAAGGAATAGATAGATGACAGACCACGGCCAGAGAGAAAAAGTAGAAAAATCATCAAAGACACGACCTAGAGTAGAGAGATGGAGTGCAGTGTGACTAGTGATGAAGGAAGTAGAGGAGGAGGAAAGTGTAGAAAAGGAATATGGCAGCATGGGAGGGGATCCCAGTTTGGTTGTAAGCTTTCCTAAGGCCACGCACATGGGGAGAAAGAGAAGCATCACAAGTTCAGAGGATGGGCTATATTGATGATCCAACAAGGTGTTGTGCACACACTTTTTCAAAGCACCATACCAATGGAGAGAAACTCTTGGCTATGGCATCATTTGATGAGGAAGGTGCATACCCTCGGATGAGGAAAATGATTTCTTGGGCATTTGAGTCCCACATCGATGAACCAAAATTTGAAGTAAGCCAAGGGGAAATAATGAAGGTACTTTGTCAAAAAGGTGACAACCCCTTGGTAAACACTCAGCGGATGGCTATCGGATGAAAAATCTGCAATGCACTTGAACAAGGTTTTGGTTGAAGTAGAAGCCAAGACTCTTTGGGAGGAATGATAGGGTGAAGTTCCTAGAGGAAGAACTAGAAAAAGGAAGAAGAGCTCAAGGAAAGAACCAAGGACTTAAAGTGGGAGGAACTAATCAGTGCATAACTAAGGTGAGTTGAAAGAAGAGAAGGAAAGGGTGCATGAGGTTTACAAGAAAGTAGAGATGATCACAGATGCCATTTTCTTGAAGCATCCAGATCTAACGCCACCAGTGCAGAAGTATGGATCCACCTTGGAGTGCTAGAGGACTTGACCCACATCCTCACAATGGAAAGGTGACCACTAGCCTTGGAGTCTATAGAGGAGGCATCGGCATGCAAAAGAAAAGGAGGACAAGATGAAGGTTGTGGAAATTGTTTCCCAGTACAAGAAAGTCCTCATGGATGTGAAAGTCACCACCCAAGTCACTAAGGCCACTTATGAAAACTACACCAATAGAGATAGAGTGGCGAGCATTCTGTCACCACCCATGAAGCAAAGCTCAAGGAGTTCTAAGAGAAGAACAAGGGAATAGGGTGAATGATGAAAATTCTAGCCGAGGTTGAGAAGAAATCAGAGGCTATTGAGACCTTGTGGGGCTCAATCAAAAACCAGGATTGAAGGAGTTGTATCCCCAGATCACTCGAAGGATGGATGCACTTGAGGATTTGGGAAAACAATTGGAGGGGATCATGGAAACAATGAATACCCAAGGAGAAGGGCTAAGCTTTGAAGAGGTGAGCACCTAGTCGGTGACCTCTGTCAATAGGCATAAGTGAGGTCGATACCTAGAATAAGTTGGAGGTAGACTTGATGAAATATTTCCCTCTCCTCTTGCAGAAGTAATCATAGTTTCCCCATTCTTTCATTCTTCCCCAAATTCTTCATTCCTTTATTCTTTCTCCAAACTATTCAAGGACAGTCATTCTTTATTCATTGAGAAGGTGTTCCGAGGGTGGAGAATAGCATAGTGTGGGGTGATGTTGGGCCCCTAAAATATTGGCTAAGTACAAGAAGGCATGTGGGCATGCAAGGCCTATTTGAAGAAGGGTGTGCAAGGAGAAAGCACACAGACAAGGTTTTAGGAGGGTTTAGAACTAGTGGTGCACACACACAAGAGGCAGAGAAAAAGGGTTTGGGACTTAGCCATATTTGGCATATCGGGTAGAACACGAGGAAAGCATGACCCAACTACACATGCGAGTGGATAAGGTGCCATGCACTGAAACTTGGTGCCCACAAAGGAATATACCTTGCGATAGAAGATTCTAGAAGGTCATCATGGTGAAGGATGGAGAGCTCACATCTGAAGGAGCATGCTCCCATGGAGGACCACTTGGACACATGGCAATCATCTACAACTTTAGAAAGGCATGGCGGTGCTTGTTAAAGCTATATATACAAGCGCCCGTAGAAAAAAAAGGAGAGGATGAGAGATAGAGAATTGAAAGAGAGGAAAAAGCTATGCAGAAATATTGTGAGAGCTCTATGGGTTGGGTTTAGAGGATCTGTAGGAGTATGTTGTATCAAGGGGATGGGTTTGAATATTTTTTTTTTGTACTTATGAAGGGCTTAAGTCTAGTTCTGATGCATGACATTGGTCTACACTATTATATGGATATGTGATTGCCTCAGTTAATGTAATGTGGTTATCAACATACTTAATATGAATATATGTGTGGTTCCATTTTTTACTTACATCTGTATGGATCAGGTTTTATATATATTTCACATGAGTGGGTGTAAACCCCTGTGTATTTCCCTTATGTTATGATTCAGATCTATATTCTTGTAATGCTTTTCTTATATGAATGAATACATTGGTCTAGAAGCCGTTTTGAGCTCTAAGATGAATGTATGGTTCATTTCCAATCTCTTCACTTAAGTTTTGTCATAACTAATGCATTCTCTTTTCTCCCTCTTAATTTGATAGGACTTTCACTCTTATCTTTCTGGCTCCTACCCCAATCTTTTAAATACAGAGCTACCACTATCAGTATTTAATTCAAATGTTTGATATTCTGATCCAAAATAAATATTTTGATCATTTATAGGAATCCGTGCATCTACTTCTACTTCGGTCTTGCTGCCGAATCTCTGGAGATCTTCTTCTGACACGTGGAGGAATTTCACTTGTTTAGGGGTATTTTCCTAGTATTATCTTGAAAGTGCATCGAGATAGACACGTGGAAGACTTTCACTTACTTCTATTATGCTTTGAATTTTCAACCTATTTGGGAGAAACTTAATCAAGCCCTAGACACGTGGAGATCCTGCGCGAGTTTGGGAACCTAGCTTAGAATTTTTCCTTGAAGTTACACCGATGAGACACATGGAGGGATTTTGTGGGCCTTTCCATAATTAGTCGATTTGGGATTTGAATGAAAAAAAGAAGAGAGAGTCGGGGAACAAAAGATGCTCAATAAAAGAGTCTAAATGAAAGAAAGTTAACAAATATTTATAGGATAAAATGAGATCATCGTACAACAAGGAAGAGGTTATAGTGTTTTATTATCAATAAGTAGGTGTAGAGGTGCTTCTTACACTTCAGTTTAGAGAGGCATTAGACCCAACTAAAAGGTTGTTTAAAATTGTTAGTTTGTGTTATAAAACACATTTATAAATCCATATTTACTATCACGGGAACACGAGTGGTGGGAAATCCATTATAGGTTTTGTTTTGAATTTTTTTTTAGGCCTAGCATTTTCACATGCTATGCAGGTGACTATTTATGACACTTTTTTACCATGGTATAATAATTGTTTTATGTGGTTTTTAATATAATTTTATAACACACAGAGATAACCATATTGATTTCATATTTAACATTTTAAGCTATTGTATATGGAATGAAAATTAAAAATCAAGTTATAGAGGAGTGAATCCATGGCTGGAGGATGAAGAAAAGATACATGAGATTGATCTTGATCTATCCACAAGAGGAGGTAATTGCTTCAAGCCTCAAGGATAAAAATTTTTCCCACATTAGAGGAGATTGGGGAGAGGTTTCATATACAAGATTTTTTTATTCATCAATGCATTTTCTTAAAAGTTTCAACGCCTTTGCAACAAACCTATTTTTGTGAATCTATAAATTGGAAATTTACCTAAAACCACATCTCGAGTTACATTTTTATTTCAAAAATATTAAGGCATCATGAATAAAAAAAAATTATATATTAAAACAATCCTACGAAATTGAATTCTATGAAATCATATTTCTCTAGCACGTTTATAAACTAATCTCCATGCCTTGTGTGATTTCCACATTTTGAATACATATGTACAAGGTAAGTTTCACTACATAATTTGAAAAAAAAAAACCCGTCAATTATGCTTTTATGGATGTCCACACCTTGCTCCTTAGCCCCACTTGGAACAAATAGGGAGGATGCTAGAAAAGGAAATCGAAATTGACTTTCCAATCTCATTTTCTTGTGGTTTCTAAATGATTTTCAATAAACCCATATCCACATGTAGAGAGTATGCTAGAAAAAGTGATCTGGTTAGATATGGTACAATATATTTTTGAGATTTGGAATAAGTTTCAATGCCTTAAGTGAATACCCATGTGTTTAAGTCATTACAACACCATTGGATTATTTACACTCCCTCCTCCATAAGCCTATGTGGTAATAATACAAAATAAAACAAAAATGAATCTTACATAGTTAGGTAAAATTTCCATGCTCATGTTGTTCACCTCCCTATTTTGCATAAAAATACCCAAATCACATTACAACTACAACATCTAAAAAAATCCCTCTTCTATTGAGCTTGATGGCATCCATAACCTTCTTGAAATCCTCCATTTGATGAAGGTTGGGAACCTTCCCACCAAGGGTGTGAAATATAGATTTACCTTCCCATATGTGTTTGTTTGAAAATTTTTACCCGACCACCTCAAAAAGGCCAAAAGATAGTCAAATTAGCTAATCTCATAATTTTCCTATAATTAAACACACTTGATCAATTTGAGAATAATGGGAAAACCATGTTGTTCCACAAGAAGGGACCCACAAATTCACTACCTAGAGATTATGAGTTTGGGCACTACATATATTCGAGTCTAATAAGTGGATTTCTAAAAGTTTTCTAGCCTCGTGATAGTCATATTATTTATTGCTAACATGTGTTCCTATTTTTACTAGGTTGTGCATCTAAATATTTTTGAAAAAAACTATTAGATCCATCAATATGCCATCAAAATCATGCGATGGATTACTTAATACCTTCCTTTTTATTATAGGTAAATGGTTTTGAAGGAACAACACCCTACAATACAATAAAAAAGGATCAATAGCCGAGGATAAACATGAAATTACATAGTGGTTTTTTTATACATGGGGGCCACACCCCAACCAAAATCCTAAAAATCAGATAAAAATATAAGAGTACTAAGGAAGGGGCCAACTTCCTACAAGTATCCCAAAACCATACGATAATAGAAAAATAGCAGCTTGAAACATTAGAACAACAATGACTTTCTACTTTGAGAACACAGAGGCACAAAAGACACTAATTCACATATTTGTTATACACCTTAAGTGCAACTTTGAGGGCCTTATAAAGATTCATGGCTGCCCTAACATTAGGGTCCAAATTGGTCTCTTTGATGAACTTCTTAGTGATCCTCCCTTTCTTCCATGTTGATGCAAGAATCCCACTAACATCACAAATATGGTTAATATGAACCTGGAGGAGGTCAAGAAATGCTCTGTGAATGGATAATTGATTATTATATTTTTCCTCAAGTGCTTTGACTTGACTAGAGAGTGATTTTACTTCCTCTTGTAGGTTGGTAATGGAGGAAGGGTCTGTGGTGATCTTGTTACCAGTCTTTAGGAGAAAATTTACATTATCTTCAATATATTTCAAAGCATCTTCCTATTGTTTAAACTTTTCAAGTATAGAAGGAGTGACCTGGGCACTAGGGTATTATGACTGATCTTCAGAAGTCTTTCCACTCTAATTACCTCCTTATCTTTCTTGCTACTTCTGAGAATCTGCTTAATAGGTGGGGGTTCAGATACAAGGTCACGAAAGCTGGGATTCTTAGATCTAATATAGGGTTTTGGGGAGGAGGAGGAGCTAAAGGAGGACCGGGGTCATTTGCAATTACATCTAGGATGAATTGATGAATAAGGAAGATGACTCCCTAATGGAGTGGTAGCACTCACCTATGCCCTTGAACCTCTAAAATAGATTTTTCCAAAGAATGCAAAATGTAATAAGTACTTCATCCCTTACTTATTGTATCAACTTCTCTTCATTTTTGAACACGTCTTCTAGTACAATATTTTTATATGGTATGTTTCTATATTTTCTTATACATGATTTAAAAACTAACTAGGCATTGTGAGATAAAGTTGAGTCTCCTCTATCATCCACATCAATGGTCAAAATTTTATTCACTCTTATAGTATTCTTTTTCCATACATTTTTTCTAGTTGTTCACTAGTTAGGATTCCAACATGTTTTAAATGGAACATGGAAGGAATCAACAAATTTTATTTGCATCATTCTAAAGAAAATAATTTAAAATCATTGCATATATAGAAGAAGTAAATATCTCACCCCTTATAAAAAAATATTGAATTGGCTAGTAAATATATTACATATATATTTATCTCAATTATATCGAGCCCTTTCATAATTTTTATCACATATACCACCATCCATAATGCAATTTCAGTATTCTTTCTCTGCATAAATTTCACGATGGAAAGAGAAATAAATTCACTCGGGTACTTTCTAAGGTGTTTAATAGTATAGAGGAAGTAGAGGGAATAACAACGGTGTAAGGTTATTACTGATGAAAATCTATCCTCCCATGGCATGAGACTATTGATATGATAAGAAGATATGTTCTTCAAAACAAACATCTCGGTATATTTTATACAAATGTTTTTAATTATAAAAATAAAAAATAAAAAATTATGCAAACTATTTTTATGGGAAAAAAATAATTTTAAAGGGAGTAGAAAAATGGAAAATGTGAGAATATTATACTCTCTTGTGTCATACATGTTTTAATAAATCACAAAAAAATGAGGAAAGGGTCTAAGGAACATATTGAGTTTTCTTATGGTGAATGAGGAAATAGAGGAGGAAAACTTGTCTTAGTAAATGAATTGAAGAAAATACGTTGTGATACGAAATATGAAAGAAAAATGATACAAATTGAATAAAATAGTTTCAAATTGTTGGAATTCAAATAAGACATCATTACAGGATGAAATGCAATTAAAATGAAGGCACTTTGGAACATAACATCGTTGAAGTAAATAGTTTAATTATTCATTAAGAATATGTTAGTTTACTCCTTAAGTAAACCAAAGAAGAAGAAAACAATATCATAGTTGGAGGAGAGTGTAACTTATATGGATAATGAAATTGAATATAATAAGTTGTATGAATTTTTTTGTGTTTTAGAAATTACATTTTAGACCTCGAAATTGATATTACTAACTTAATGGTATATAAGGATGAACTTATTAGAGAAAGGGACTAAAATATTGTTGGATTAGAAAAAATTATTGGAGAAAATAACTTTGAAGGGTGGAAACTGATGAATATTCATTTATTTTTATCCAAGCCATAGGGATTCATTGAGTTGCACTCACTTAATGAAGGAGGGTATGGGGTGAGTGTTAAGAACCATTAGATTTCCCATATCTATATAGATAGGGACATCGATTAAGGGGGATATCAACTCTATATGCACTCACCTACCTCATATTTGAACTCCTTATAATGGGGATTCCAATCCCAATAAGATAATATCTATGGCTAATGAATAGATATATAGATAGAGGAATGCCTAAACATTCAACCGAGAAATAAACCGATAGGATTTTCATTTCCCTTTCTCTTTTCCTTTTCTTATAGCATCTGGAAACTTGTCATGACTTCTCTATAAAATGATAACAAATTTGGAATAACAATGTAAAGAAAGTGATGAAATGATATGATAGATTTTGCACCATATTGACATTTCATCCATTGAGAAAGAAAGATGTTCTTATCAAGTGAGACATTTAAAAATAAAAATGAGACTTTGAAAGAAAAAGGAATAGTGATGTCGAAAAAGTTCCAAAAATAAAACTAATAGAGAATATTACGAGGGGTTTGCGATAAGGGTTGCACACTATAGTGAAGTAGGTTTAATTTTAATGTAAAGTTAGTAGAGAACAAATTTAATGGCATCATTAACATGATGATAGTGTATCTTCAGAAAATTTAAATGTTATCTTCATTGTAATGCTTTTTAAAGGACACAATAGTATCATTACTAGTGTGGTTCATTTTAAGACTAAGTTAACTCTATTGAATCTTGACTAACAAACAAATGTTATTATAATTCTTGTATTGTGTTGGTAATTGTGACAATGAAAATTTAGGGTTATTTAATTTAAGTATTTAGTAATGAGGTGATATACTCCAATATTTTAAATTATGGCATCATATTATATTTCTAGTGTAAAGATAGTAGGGAAGATTTTTGCAATTATAATAAGTTTTTATTTGAAAGTATTTGTTTTTGCAATGTTAACAAAACATACTTGCATAATCCAAGAAAAAAATATTTGTAGAATTAATAATAAATACAAATCAAATCTAACTTAAATAAAACTTAAAGTAAACAAATATCCTAAGAAAAATTCACTTGGACATTTACCATGAATTCAAAGTCACCTTGATCCTTATGTAGACACCTATAATTTAACCTGAGCAATTTAAATACTTAAATTGTGCTAATTATCCTATTTCCCACAAATTGATAACATATCGTCAATATAGCACACTTCCTCTTCTATCACCATTAATTAGCTACATTATGCTAGTTAATTAACCCTTCTATCCAAAAAATACACCAATTAATGACCTTTCATTAATTAATCCCCCTTTATATCTAGACTAATTAATTATTATTAATTAATTAGCTTCCTCTTCCATTAAATCAATAAATCATCATTTATTTGATTAAATCCCTCCTATAGTCTAAATCATGCTAATTATTCCTCTAAAAATATTCTATAAGCTTGCACACCTATTAATTAATCACTTTGGTTAATTAATAAATCCCCTCAAACCCCATGAGTCACTAAAGGACAAAATAAACTCTCCTAAGGTTGACTCAACCCTTTCTAAACCTCCCTTATCCACAACTAACCCAACCTCTCTATTATCCCACATGTAAAGGGATGTAGAGATTATTTTATCCATTGGGATATATAAAGAGCCCTCCTCCTACCTTTCTTTTTACACCTTACATGTTTATAGCTAATCTATAGGCATTTCATCTTAGAGCATCTTTCATTTGAGCTAATAGCCTCATTCTTGCATTTCATTCATCCAAGCTTTTGGGTCATATGGAGAGAATAAAAATGGTCTTGTAGTCATACTTTGATGAGCTTCCATTCCCAAACCCTTGAAGATCAAACAATCAAATTTGATTACCATGGATCTATCTAGGTTCATTTAGTATTTGGTGATCTAGAGAGTAGATATTTTAAAGCTTAGCATGTTCATTTGATTATTATTTCAAAGTTTTAATGCATAATGTTGGTGTTTATTGTTTTTTACCTCTTAGCATGATGATCTTTGTCTAGTTAGTTCATGTTTTGAAAATACTAAGGTGTTAATTTCAATTCACTTTCCATAACGAGCTAATACATTGATACATATGGCATCCTGATGGGATAGATCCTTTGTCCCTTATCATTCTAGTTCAATTTTTTTGTTACTTCAACATTTGACTAACCCCTTCCTATACACATATGTGAAGTGACTTTTATGATTTTTGGTAATATTACATGTGTAGAATCTCATTTAGAGCTTTGATTTTGATGGGTTACTCTCAATTTTGAGCTAAAATGTTAAAATTTGGAGCATTTTGAACTTATTTGTGTCATTTAGCCATATTTTGACATCATGACCAGGTACACAAAACCACACATAGGCATGCATCTCGGTGCACATACGTGCTGCTATCGTATTATACCTTTTCTACACTTAAAAACCTATCGAGTCTAGCACATGCACCCTAACCTTAGCACAAGTACCTAACCTCGACACATGCACCATTCTACTAGTGCACACATTTTGTGTTTGTATATGTGGTGCAAGCACCCATATCTGTGTATACATCTCTCTTCCAACACACATGCCTTGTCATAGTTTATGTAACGTTTTTTTACTTTTAGGATACACATGCCTATACCTATGTGTACACACATATATCATAGCTTCGGAATCTCTCGGGTAGCATGGGCACACTATGGACCTAAATTTACATAGAGGGGTGTAGGTTCCCTTACCCACACACACATACCCTAACACAAGTGTAGTTTCTTTAACACAAGTTTGCATATTAATTCCATGTATCCAAAGGTTTGTGTCCTAAAATTATAACATCAATGTAGGTTCAATCTAGATAATTCTTATTTTTGTAGGGTACATTTACATGTTTTTGCTAGACTAGACATTGGATAAACCTTGCATGCTTAATTATAAGAATAAGTTCATGTATGTTGTTCCCTCGCATCCTTTGGGGTGATCTTAGGAATCAAAAACAATTCTTATATTTTTTTCTTTGATAAATGTGTATAATGTCCAAATTAAGCCACAATAAATATATTTTTCATTTGAATTAAGTGCTTTCCATTTTATTGATTTCTTGATTGGATTTTTGTGTCACGTATGCTCTTCTCTTGCGTCCTAGGGTGATCTTGAGAATCAAAAACGACGTTTATCATTTTCATGGAAAATTACTAATCCATTATCCAAAACCAAAAACTCTTGTCAAATAAAGGTGGATTCAAGACAAAACTAAACTACTAATACAGTTTTCATGCAGGTTTCCAAAAGGTGTTCAATAAAACCACATCAAATTAAACAAGATAAAAAACACACCACAAACATCACAATGTATTTGTAGGTTTGGATAAGGGTACACCTCGTTCCCTTAAAACTAGGACATAACCCCTTTGGCATAAGCCTCGGGCTATAACAATGGGGGTGGTCCTAGGAACCCCAAACTAGTCCACACAAGATGGAACCTTGTGGACAAAATGGGAAGTGCTCTATTTAACCTACTTGACTAGTATTACCATTTATAAGATTTAGTGTTACAAGTTATCGTGCGCAACCCTAGTGAGAGTACATAATGGATGCATTTATTGCCCACTATTCTTGAAGGGGTAAATTAAATTTGAGATACTCCAAGAATTAGTCGGTGTAACTTTTCTTGGTAAATCAACCTTACTCTTAGATAACTTGTGACACCTAGTTGAGTGAACCACCTAGGATTCTTTCTTTGACTAGGAGCCAACTTAGACCATAACAAAGCTAATTTGAGTTGAGAGCCATTATTCATCATGAAATGTATGAAGCATTACTTTTCTTAGTTTTTAGTTTCCCTAAGGTGAGGTGAAACTATGCTTTGAAGTGAGGCCTAAATTTTTCATCCCTAATTGATCTACTTCCTTCACGTTCTTTTCACACTTTGTTGATCAAGAGAGAGTGATGACCCTTTTGTTTCTAATTGATTTTATTCACCACTTTTTCATCTGTTTACACTCATCCATGTTTGCAGTGAGTTGTTAAACATATAAAGTCAATGGAGACGTTTTCATATCATCATTATCCCTTTTGATTTTAATACCCAAGTCAAGATCGTCATTGTAGTTAGGATTGGTTCATCAATTTTATTCTCCTTTGAATGGTTATCTTGTTTATATCATGTCGCTATAATTTTGATATTTACATCTTGTTTCTTGTAAAATTGACCTAAATATTTATCTTGTGAGGTTACACTATATACACTTTAACAATTCCTAAGTATGCTCTAGATTTTTTTATTCCAATTATTACCTAGATTTGAAAAGTATTAGTGTTATCACTTCGTGTTATATCAATATCATCTTGATATCAATACCTTACTTTCTTGCAAAGTTTGGTTAACATATATTGATGACATTGTTGTTTCACTCACAATTTTAAGCGGCTCTTTTTGGAATATAGGTCTTGATTGGATTTAGGCATGCTTTTAGTATACTCTATTTAGATATCATGTTAACTCCTTGTTATTACTTAAGCCTTGTTCATTTCTTTGAACTTGACATAAGTAGTGACATTTTGTTAATCATCTTAAAACATCAACTACCTTTTCGGAAACAAATTTAGGAAGTATATCATTTGATTGATTGGTTTGAAACTAAACATTGTGTGATTGAATCTTTCTTATCACTATTAACTCATTCATTTAAGAGCAATCACTTTGTCACATTGGTTCTTTGACATTCATAATATACCTTGAATTCTTGACATTCTTTTTCATTTCACTTAGGTTTGATAAAAATCTTTGAACACATTCACAAGCACCTTAGTGAAACTATTACACATCATGGCTCCTAAAACAAGATTAGGGCTCAAAAAGAAGGCTTTGGAAACAAGACAAACACAAACTTGGGAAACCTCAAACAAACAAGGGTCAAATCCCTTTATTGGCCATGATCTTGGGCCTTTATTCTCCATGGAGAAAGAAGTAGAAGAAATGATAGATCATAGTGGTGATGAGTTAGAATCACCACACGTGGAATTTGATTTCAACCCCACCTTGTTAGATGAATTCCTTTTTAGAAACAAAGATCGGGTACTAGCACGAGTGGTGGAGTTAGGAGCTAGAATGCCTATAGAACAAGAAATAATCCCACCAAAAATGATGCTAATGAAGAGGAGAAACCTCTCATTAACATGGAGGATATCTTAACACATGGACACACTTCTACCTCTAACATGGGAAATGATAATGTAGTGGGATATAGAATTCCTTTCATCAAAGTACCATGTAAAGTTAGAATAGAACATGAAAATGTTGAACAACCTCCACATCATGAAGAAGAAGTCACTATTCAACAACAAATCCAAAACCTTAGTCGACAATTAGCTTTGTTAACATCTCATGTACAAAAAGAAACAAACAAGAATGTACAAAAGAAAAAACCTAAGGTCAAAATTAGTGAACTTCACATGGAAAGTCAAGGAGGAGACAATATGGAATACAATCACATATATATCCCTACTTCTCCTACTAAAGAAAAATTTCTCACATAAGAAATGCAATCTATGAAAGTGACACTTACAAGCCTTGAGAGTATATTTTTGGGAATAACAGAAAATATCAATACGAAGAACTATGTCCCCATCCATTTGATAAAACTATGATGCTTCAACCCTTCCCTAAGAAGTTTGACATGCCAAAATTTGACAAATATAGAGGGAAAGGTGACCCGTGAGATCATGTGAAGGATTTTTACATGACATGCCAAGAAGTGTCCTATAGTGAAAATTACCTCATACGACTCTTTCCAAAGAGTCTAGGGGGGCAAGCCTTGGAATGGTTCACTCACTTACCTCGTGGGTCTATTTTCACATGGCCTGAATTAGAAGAAAGGTTTGTTTGAAACTTCTCATACAACATAGAAAGTGACATAACCATGGTGGAATTTTGTGGCACTAAACAATGCCCCAAAAAAACATTTAGTAGATTCTTGCAAAGATGGAGAGGAGAGCTAATCGCTTCGCTTGCATGTCTCCTAAAAATATCTTGTGAGTATCTTTGTGCCCAATTTGTAAACCCGGACATCACTTTTCATCTATAAATGTATTGTGTTTGCACCTTTGAAGAGGTCATTGAAATTCATATTCAAATAGAGAAATACCTTATTACCAAAGGAACCATTAAATCACACTCTAAGGATAACCAAAACGCCAAACCCACGGAAAAGCCAAAAATATTTAACAAAAAAAGAACGTGGTGGGAGATGGGATCACATATTCCAAATATGTACAAACGGTTCAAGTTGGTCAACCTTTTAAACTGACCAAAGGACCTATTTAACCACCACCCAAACATAGAACATTCACTCCCATCAATGATCTTTTATCTGAAATATTGAAGCAATTGGATGCAAATCACATGGTGACTTATCCCATGACACAACCCTTTGATGAAAATTCTCCAAAGCCATCATGGTAAAAATATTATGACTATTATGATTTAAATCATGTCAGGACAAAAAATAGATAAATGTCAATGACTTCATCACTACATCCAAGATCTCATTCACAATGGGGAGATAGAAGTTGACACCCCAGAAGAAACCTCGGATGCCAAATGAAAATATGGGAATATTCAAGGAACCATTCCCTAAACATGGTAAGTCAGATGAGAAAAAATTGGATTGAGGAGAGTCATCCCGGAGATACAAAGAGGGGAATTATATATATACCA
Source organism: Taxus wallichiana var. yunnanensis (assembly GCA_018340775.1). NCBI lineage: Eukaryota > Viridiplantae > Streptophyta > Pinopsida > Cupressales > Taxaceae > Taxus > Taxus wallichiana. Next base: position 617,815,949 of record CM031242.1, on the reverse strand, counting down.
TGAATGAAAATAATCATTACGATTCTATCATTAGATGTATCCGATCTCTAATGAACATGTGAATACCATTTGGATCAAAGGAAAGTATTACACTTCGGTATCAAGGTGTGTCCGCCTCATGATTCCCAAACCCTCTTTGTTGACCCCGCATATGGTAGGTACAACCTCTTAAAACAACTTGAGAAGACATCTGCCAAGATTTAAATCTTGGATCTTCTTAAAATATCAAATGTACATAAGAACATCTTGTGCAAAAACCCTCCAAGGATCGGGAGTGCCAATTTAAGTAGACCCTTTGCATCTTCAAGCTACGGTGGCAAACATTACACCAACTAAGTACATCTCCTTTAATCATAGGGAGATCCCTATTGAGGATCCTGCACATAATCTCCCCCTATATATTGAGGTATTTGTTACCCACCAAAATATAAAATGGGTGCTTGTGGAAAATGGATCAGGTTTGAATATATGCACTTTGAAACTAATTAAGCAACTAAGACATACAAAAGAAGATCTAGAATCCCATATTATTACCATAACCACTTACAACAACATAGAAGCGGAATAAACTAGAAAAATCACATTGCCAATGGAGGTAGGACCAACTTGTCATCAGACAAAGTTTCATGTCATGGACTAGGAACTTCCATATAATATTCTTCTTGGTCAACCATGGATTCATTCCATGCGGGCCATACCATCACATTCCATCGGTGCATCAAATTGAAACATGAGGGACACATTGTTACAATACAAGAGGAGATCCAGAGCCCTTCACTCATGCTGCAAAGATCTCAATATTTTTACATGTAAGGGTGCCTATATGTGTCCCTCTTCGATATAGTTTTCCTCTTAAATCGGAAGCCATGGAATCATGGGTAGATTTAGACTCCTTAAGTTTTTGTACCCATGAAACTTCTACATGGACTTGTCCTTTTTATTCATGGGAGATGAAGGTTCTATAATATGATTATGGAGAATATAATGTGCAACAAGATTTCCTATTTTGAGACCTATCATTGTCACCTAAAACTAGAGGCTGACCCAACTATCATTTCGGGTAGCCTAGAGATGAGAGAAATATTGGGACATTCTTACCTAGGGTTTACTTGGTGAGGATAAATTGTTGGACCCACCTATAACTTGAGTCTGGAAGATACTCAACTAACTTGCTACCAAATCCCTGAGTATGAGAAGTCTAGCCGAATGATGTATTCTATGGGCTACAAGGGTCTAGGATACAGAAAGAATGAGAAAGGACTGAGAGAACTAGTTCCTCTCCCACATTTCAAGACATAAAGATATAGTATCGGCATTCAACCCTATGGATCACACCCCAATGATCAAGATGCTATATGTTACGAGTGTGAAGATAGCTTTGATTATTTAGACAGTGAAACACAAATTCCCATTGTATCCAATACAAGGATCTTGCCTCAACAAACTTATTCATGGATACCATTTTCCTTACCTTAACCCCCATTGAACCTAAAATTGACCTTGTTTACCCTTTCCTTGTCGAATGGGACCAAAAACATCACGTACCACCGCTTTGCACCTCTTTAAAAATTATGAGGTCATTCGGAATTCATTAGAATTCAAGATACAATCCCAATTGGATACCATAAGAAGGGTTTCTACATTGACTTAGATACCTATGTGTACTTTGGTGAGAAAGCTAAATTTCATGGTCAACAAAAGTTAAGAAAAACTGAGGGAAAAAGTTCCAATGAAAAGCCTTAGAAAAACTAGAAGTCTAAGTCACACGGTGAAAACCTTTTGAGGCATTGGCTAACAAACAAGTAAAAATAATTGGACAAGAAAAGTGACCACGCCAAGGGTAAAAATATCGTAGAGACACCCTTGAAGAAGATCTCAACCTTCCTTGCGATCCTACACATATGGAGGATTTTCAAAACTTCTAGTGGAAAAAACCATCAATGTGAATATTGGAACAGAAGACGACCCAAAGATAGTCAAACTGGGAGCTTCACTCTCAACACGAGAGAAAAAGACATTCACCATGCTTTTGCAGGAATTTGTAGATATATTCACATGGTCCTATAAGGATATGCCAAGCTTGGATCCAACTTTGGTGGTGTATAACCTAGTTTTGCACGCAGACGCTAAGCCCATCAAATAGAAACTCATAAAAATGCACCCATGGGTAGCTCTTCTAGTTAAAGAAGAACTGGAAAGATTGTTAGTAGCAAGCTTCATTAGACCTATTGATTACTTAGAGTGGATATCAAATATAGTCCCTGTACAAAAGAAACCTGTTGGGATCAGAATCTGTACATATTTTAGAGACATCAATAAGGCGTGTCCAAAATATGATTTCCTATTGCCCAATATTGATATGATTGTTGAATCAACTGCAGGATATGAAATGTTATCTCATATGGATGGCTTTTCGGGCTATAATCGATCAAAATAGCTAATGAGGAGTAGCACAAAACAACCTTCATAACACTTGGGGACTTTTAATTATCAGGTAATGCCCTTTGGCCTTAAAAATGTAGGTACAACCTATCAAAGGGAAATGATAGTGATTTTCCATGATATGATTCATGACATCATGGAGGACTATGTGGATGATATCCTAGGGAAATCCAAAATGAGAAAGATCACCCGACATTTTGTGGCATATATTCAAACACACATGGGAATACAATGTTAGATTATATTCAAATAAGTGTGTGTTTGGCATACTATCGGGAACATTTATTGGATTCATTATATAATGATGAGGAATTAAAGTAGACCCAAATAAACTTACCGCCATTGCTGAAATGCATCCTACCAAAAACATCAAACAACTACATAACTTACAAGGAAAGATACATGCCACTTGCCACATCATTTCCTAGCTGGCTAAAAATTCCATTCATTCACCCATCTTCTTAAAAAATATGTTTCCTTTATTTGGGGACCGAGAGCAACATCGGGCCTTCACCTTGCTTAAGAAATACTTGACCAACCCGCCTATCCTCATGCCTCTAACTCTAGGAGAACCATTTTTTCTGTATATTTTTGCTACTCAATTTGCTATTAGTTCATTTCTCACCCAATATGACCTAAGTCACAAAGAAAAATTTGTGTACTATCTCAACCATACCTTAATTTCTTATGAGCTCAATTATCCTTAGATTGAAAAATATTAAGCTGGGTATTATTTTTACCTTCCGAAAATTACGTCATTACCTATTGAATACTAAAACCAAGCTTATATCTAAGGTTAACCCACTCAAGTATCTATTATCAAAACCTTCCCTTATGAGAATAATGGCTAATTGGATCATTATGTTGAGTGAATTTGACATTGAGTATGTACACAAAAATTTGGTTAAAGGAAAAGTACTGCGTCGATCGGTTAGCGAAGTACCATTGCGAGAGTAGAACCTATGAGTCTGGATCTGCTAGATGCATAATTAATGTATACTAAGGAATCCTTCATGTTGCAAGTGCACTTTTATGGATCATTCACTTTCCATGGATCGGGGTAGGTGTAGTGTTAATTACTCCTTCAGGTGACCCCATACCTCAAGCTTTCCATCTTGGTTTTTCTTATACAAATAATATTACAAAATATGTGGCACTCATCATTGGGATGAATCTAGTAATCAAATGGGATATCCACCTTGTCAAGGCCATTGGTGACGTACAATTTATCATTAAAAAATTCAATGATGAATACAAAGTTAAGGATGAAAATATCATCCCCTACAAGAAACTAGTGGAAACTTTGAAAGAATATTTTATGCGTATTACATTCGAATATATTCCAAGGGCACAAAATAGATATGTAGATGCAATGGAAACCATAGGTTCTATGCTATGAATTCCACCAAAGACCAATGATATGCCATTATTTGTTGAGAATCTATGTCAGCATATGTATGACATGCCAAAACACGCTTGGCTTGTGAAGTTGTTGGTCCTATTCCTTGTGGTATGCACACATCTATGTTTGTTTTGAACACAATACCTTTCCTCCTGATATCCCCACCCTAAAAAACAAATCCTTATACACCAGATAGCCCATTACACCCTCTTAAGAGATACGATCTATCGTTGTGGCTACAATGGGAATCTGTTGCATTGTCTAGATGTAATAGAGTTAGTCTAGGAAATCAAAGAGGTACATGAAGGGCGTGTGGCGCCCATACAAATGGAATGGTTTTAGCAAAGAAATTTTTAAGGGTAGGCTACTATTGGCCTACCATGGAAATAGATTATTGCAACTATGTGAGCAAATGCATACTATGTCAAAAATATGGAAATTTCATCCATGCACCATCACACCATTACGATCGATCACAACCCCATGACAATTTTCCAAATGGGAACTTGATTTAATAGGGATTTGTTAGTGTAAAATCATAGCACCCCCAAATGAATCATTAGATCTACTTTTCTAAGGTAGATTCATTTGGTGTGATTTGCATAACATTGATTTTCCCCCAAAGTGTGGGACTTTACAAATGGGAAAACTCTCAGTTAAAGGATGGCTCTTATTCCTCTGTTTAGGTGCATGTGTGGAAACTTGTAGAAGACCCATTACTAAACCTAATCTAAGTTTTACCAAGAATATAAGGAAAAAAGGAATACAAGAAATCAAAACTAAGCTACAAGGTGATGCACCAACGGAATGATGAACATTGGTTTTGCTAATAGACACAAACTAACAAAATGCATACGATAATCAAGCATAGAAAACTAGATTTATAATGAAAGACTACATGAGAGAAAAGGAGACAAGAAAGGATCTAAAATCAATCAAAAACATGTTTTATTACTCTAGTCATTGATACAATGCATTAAAAATGGCCAAAAGGCGGGAATGCATTGCAATTTAAATGGAAGTTCTTAACTCCATGAATTCCTTTTCAGGAAGGAAAGGGCCTACAAAACAAAAGAATGTCCAACCCTTTTGACAATGAGTTTCAACCCTACCTTTATAGATTCAACACGGAGGAGAAAGAGAGAGATGTGGGAAAAATAGTTCCAAGATCAACCACCGCTATTAATGCCTCCCATAAAATCTTCCCCAAATCTGTCTTGACTGCATCAATTTCTTATTCGATGCCTCGAAGGAGGAGGAAATGGAAAATCAAATTGAATCCAATATGGTTGTTGGGGAAAAATAGATCCTGCATTAATGGACCTGAATATTTTCTCCATTTTCTCCCACCTAACCTCCCCAAACTTAAAGTTTCATATCTCCATGGTGTTAGCGAGGTTGAGATCTTTCAATGGTGCCATATTTTCTGGATTTTGAGCCCCGAGTTGAAAGATATGCCTGTTCAAATTTTGTATTGGGTCCGTATGAAAAATATGGGAAAACAAGTTGAAAAAATGGGCCCCTTTTTAATATGGGACACATGGAGGGTTGGCACATGTCTAAGGGTGGCCTCTGTATTTTCTTTTGGAATATACAGAGGTGGCACATGGTTTCTTCCATGACCTGCTCAATTTATATGTTTTTTGGCTAAGTCCTTTACTCGGCGAGGTCATATTTCGAGTGGGGACATGCCATAGTCTGTCACTTGCTTGAAAACCTTCTCTTTATTCAACCCTTGAGTTAGCACCATTTGGACACTTGGCACTCTTTGCTGGCTTGCCACCATGCATTGACTATTTAACTCAACTATTTTCCCTTTTTGAGACTGGATGCGTGGAGGCTCCATGCTCGCTTAAAATCCTGATCAATATTTTCCTTTAAAGGAGCATCGGGTTGACACTTGGAAGCCTCCACAGGTCTTTGGACTTTTCAATGACCTCCCTCTTACCTTTTCGGACCTTGGACTATGTGGCAAACTAGTGCTTGTTTGAGTCTCCACTTTTGGATTTACCCTTAGAGATGCATTGCTTGGACACGTGGCATTCTCTGCTAGTACTTCTATACTTAGCCTTTTTTTAGGCTCACCCTATCTACCTTTTGACCTCTATTGACCATTTTCTACATGGAGGGCTAGCGCAAGTTTGAGTCTCCACCTTGGGCTCCCATTTTGGAATTGCACTGATGACACTTGGCCCCTTCCACCAAGTTGAAGAATTTTCAATAGCCGGTGTAACTTTCGGAGCTCTGGATGCGTGGAATCTTGGAACTCATTTGAGCTTCCATTTTGGATTCAACTTTGAAGAAGTGTTGTACCAACACGTGGCTCTCTCCATTGTCTCCTCCATACTTAGTCAATTTTGGACTCATTCTGAACTATTTTGAGCCTGAAGACTTCGGATATTTTCATTTCTTCTCTTTCTTGCTCTTGGCTTCTCTGTGACACTACTCCTTCTCTGACCCTACTATTCTATTTCTGAGCCCACCTGTAACTTGTTAAATAGATTTAAGACATGGATTCACTCGACAAATCTGTTTCTTCTCTTTCTTCTTATATAGAGTCATTTAGTCTTTCGTAGTCCCCACCACTCCATTTTTGAGTCCTTCATGACCTATTTGTAGGATTAAAATCATGATTTTTCTAGTGCTTTCTATGTGGGGTCATGGATGATCATATACTTTTCCCAAGGGAAAATATGGATAACAATTTGGCGTCTCACTGGGGTATCTTCTGCTAGATGAAAAGACCAATTACCTTTTCATATTTTTTTGGCATGGAGTTGAAAATGATGGTATGATACTAATCCTACCCTGATTCATGAGCCCGATTGTTTGTAATCTCAATTTTCATAAGAAATCTTGAAGCGATGGTTTTAGAATAGAAAACTACTTTAACCCGAGGCCTCATTCGTCTCAAAATGGGATTTGCAAGAGTAAAAAAATAACACCACAACTATATACAAAATTTGAAATCATACATGCTCTAAGTAGAACATGTAGAGCATGAAAATAAATTAGGAGAAAAGAAACCTAAACTACAACAAGACAATGTGCACAAGGACATGGAGGAATGAGAAACTAAACTACTCTATACAAGGTGAGAATTTTCCTTCTAGTAAAGAACATTTAAGATAGATTCCATTCACTAGAATCTACTGCAACTCTTCACCATCCAATGCAGATAATTGGAAAGCATTGGTACTTTTATATTTTTGGCCATGTACGAGTCCACTCCAAATGGCATCGAAATTGGAATGCCTTCTGGTTTTGCACGATCTGCATCTCATTTCAAAACTAGGTCTCCTTCTAGAAGGTCCTTGTTTTTGCCTTCTTGTCAAAGCATATCTTTATTAAGACCTGATCCTTCTCCATTGTTTAAAGTGCATGCTTTTTGGTTTCTTCCAACTCCATCGACTTTGCATACCTAGCCTCTATTGGTTCAAATTATGACATCTCCATTGCTTCATGAGTTCGAATCTTTGGTAACTCAAGTGATATAGGAAACACGCCTCTTTCCCATAGACAAGTTTGAATGGAGAGCTGCCTGTAGACCTCTTGGGTGTTTTCCTATCATCCCATAAGGATGATTTGAGTTTCATGTGCCAAGTTCTCTGATTTTCATCCAAATTTCTTCTAATAATCTTTAGCAGGTTCTTGTTTGTGGACTCAACTTGGCCATTACCTTGAGGGTAATATTTTGATGAAGTTCTCAAGTAAATCTCATTCCTAATGGCCCATTTTATGATTTTGGAACCTATGAATGCCAATGAATTTTCCGATATAATGGTGGTTGGCACTCCAAACCTGGTCACTATCCCTTCATATAAATCTAATATGCTAGACTCATTATCTTCTTTCACGTGAATCTTGCCTCGATCCACTTGATGAAATAGTTTGTTTCCATCATAATCCATTTGTGGCCTTCACTCGAATTTGGATTGATGACCCCAATGAAATCCAATCCCCATTGCATGAATGGATGGTCAACTAAAATTGGGTGCAATGGAAGTGTTGTTATCCTTTCTTTTCCTCTAAAGAATGCACATTTCTTGCACTTTTTGATCCATGCATATCAAGTCACTAAACACCCTAGGCCAATAATAACCCACCTTCATGATCTTGAGTGTTGTCACCCATGGAGAAAAATGGCCTCTAGCTGCTTCATCATGGAACTCTTGTAACACTCTCTCAATCTGATATGTCCCAATGCATCTTAACAAGATGCCATTGATGTCCCTTTTGAACAAGATGCCATCAATAAGCATGTATGGGATGGCTGTGGTATAAAATGTATCCTTTTATTTTACTCATTTACGGAGGACACATTCCTATTTGTAGGAAGTGCATAATACTACTGAGTCAAACAAGAGTGGGTACATCATCATTTTCTTCCTCTTGAATATTTTGTAGAACAAAAATAGCTTCCTTTACCACTTGCTTCGTCTTGTTGACTCGAGGCCGATTGTTCACACAATCCCTTCCCACAGAATATCCTAGTAACCTTGATCTCAATGTCATACTCTATGAAGTGAGTGATCCATCTGCACGTTTTCATTCGGATCCTTGCTTTGAGAAGGAAGTCTTTAACTCTTGCATGGGAGACCTCCGCGGCGGTTGGATTTTATTGTTTGAAACCAGATGTTTAAACTTCTTTAACCATCTCGATCACTTCCGAGACTTATTTTTCAATGGATTATCTCACTTCATAATCTTCCGGACCCTAGTTTGAAGAAGGAAATTGGCTTCTTTGTACCTTCTTTGTTCTGTTGTACTAAGATTGCAAAAATCATGTCATTGCCACCAAAGGTGTATAGTATGAAGTCCTTAGAGAAATCGGATTCACAAGGGTCGGGGCTTGTGATATAGATTCTTTGATGGCCTCAAAACTTTCCTTCCTTCATCATTATACCTAGATTCCAAGATCTTCTTCAACATCAACGTTATTGGTTTGACAAGGGCAACAAATTTTGGTACAAACCTATAGACAAAATTAATTTTTCCTAAGAATATTTGAAGAGATTTCTTATGGCTTGCAATGGCAATGCTCTTATTTCTTTGACTCTCTCTGGGTCAATTGCCAAACCTTCCTTTGACACAATATGGCCTAGAAGCTTGCCCTCATGGGCCAAAAATATGCATTTTTTAGGGTTCAATGATACCCCAAATCTCCTACACCTTTGAAACACCTGTCTTAGGTGAAAAAGGTGGTCTGCTGCATTTTTGGAGAACACAGTAATGTCATCCAGATAGATCAATACTATTTTGTTGATCAACCCTTTGAATGCCATATCCATTGCCCTTTGGAAAGTGGCTCCAGCATTAGACAATCCAAATGGAATTTTTCTATAGGCATAGGTGCCCCATTTGGTGGTGAAATCCATTTTGAACCCGATCATCTTCTTTCACCATTATTTGGTTGTCTTTTGTGAGTAGCCATCTAAGAGAGAAATCTCTATGATCCGGACACCACTTGTAAGATTTGCTCCATTGAGAGGAGTGGGTAGTGGTCTTTGAGGGATGCTATGTTCAAGTCATGAAAGTCAACTCAAAACCTAATCTCTCCATTCTTCTTCTTGAGTAGGACCAAATTTGCAACCCAAACTTGAGTGTTTGGTTGGAAATATAATACTTTCCTCTATTATCTTATTTAGCTCTTTCTTCATCGAGAGGTTGAATGCGTGGATTGGTGGTCTCTATTTGTAACAACTTTGACAAACTATTATATTCTCTTTTTGCATTGCAAGCATTGACATGTGATTTTCTTAATGCGGTGTGTTCCTTTGATTGTTGAAGATCATGCTTTCCATGGATAAATCATTTCTTCTCTTGGATTCATTAGAATGAAATGATATGGTTTGCAAAGAATCCATTTTCACATTTGGTAATAATGGTTGCAAACTTATCTCTATTAACTGACTCATCCTTGGATCAATTCCATTGATCCAAGGAATGTTTTAAATCTCCTTACCTGGTCTGAATGGTAAACTGACATTCAGAGGTTGAGAGACATAACAGACTGAACTTTTGTATGTTTACAAATTCTTTATTGTCTTGTAAGATCGTGCCTACATTCTTGTTGTATGTTTTGTGCTCGGATCTTCTTGATTGATCTCAGTGGATGCTTATGGCATTAAGTGAAAAGAGGCCTACGTTAGGACTATTGGGAAAATAAAAACTAAGTCCTAGACCTAATGAAATCTATCCTAGCGGGATTCTTAAACTAAGGTATTATACCTACCTACTACCTATATCTATTTTGTTGGGATGACATCCTAACCTAAGTTGTTGTACTAAATGGGAATAAGGGGGAAATAACCTAAGGTAATGCTAGGCTATTTCTAATCTAATACCTAATACTATTTGGTTATGAATTATGACCTAACCTAAGATGACTATTTACCTATTGCAATGTTTATAGCCTAAGGTAAATATTTCTAAACTAGCCTAAGGTCTTATCCTAAGCTAATGGTACCTATCCTAAACTAATGAAGTGTGGAAAGGGGACCTAAGGGTCGTATGGAAAATGGGAGGCTAGGCGGTGGTTCCTAAGCTATTTATGAGATTTGATTTTTGTAATAAATGACAAGCAACTGCCAGATTAGGTGGAAGCATGAAAAATTTGGTGGAACTTACGTGGAGTCTTCACTAAAGTTATCAATGCATGCAGAAGTCAAATTAGGATTCACCAATTCTGGATGGCGGTGGCATGGAGAGATAGGCGGGAATTTTGTAATCAATGGCATTTATGAGTCTCATTTTTGGTGAGAAAACCATCTTGGAAACAATGTGGGTGGATTTGTTGGGGTTGTTTGGTCTTGCATGCTTTGTGATTTTTTCTCTGCATGGAGCTATCTGGTTCTTCAAACCAGCAGTTTCAATTTTCACTTTGTGGCTATTTTTGGTTTCCTAGTCTATTTTTGATTCAGGGAAAGTATATGAGGCATTGGGGAAAGAGATGTTTTGTTGTTGATCTTTCTTGGAGGAGAAGAAGAGTTGGAAGCTCATTGGAGAAGTCTCCTTCGAATTGGCAGAAGCACTATCAGGCATGATAGGCTCTACCCATTAAGATTTCTTTCTTTTCTCTAAATGTTTCATTAAAATAACTCTACTCTCATGAGATAAATGGTTATCTATTTTTCTCTGGTTATTTACTTTCATGTTGAAGGAATCTCTATGATTTTTGGATATGAATCCATTGCATGATAATGTTAGTTTTGGATGTTTCTCTCTGAGTAAGTTCAATGGTGAAATGCATATAGAACTTTTGAGACTTTAGTGTTTTGATTAGAACTTGCATTCTGGACTATCTTCTTGAAAAGAGCTTGAGTAAATGGTTTTGGTTTGAGTTTGAACTGGAAGTCTCTTTAGAAATCTTTTGATGCATCTTTGAGTTTGAAAAGTTGTATTATTTCTCTTTGAAAATATGGATATATATTTAATGTATTCTAAGAACTTGAACTTGCGTGAAAATGTGTTAAGGATATCTTGTTTCCCTCTTCTTGGGTAACCCACATTATTTTTAACTATCTTTTTGAATTGTTTTGAAAGATAGGTGAATATCCTTTTATAAAATTGTATCTTGTTTTGTGAAGATATAGTACCTGTTTTCGGGATTGTATTGTATACTTTGTTCTTCTTTATGAACTCAAACTTTTGTTTTTAATGGGTTTTTATGGAGTGTTGTGTTTGTAGTTACTTGTAGTTGGAATCCCCTTCTCTACTCTATTTGAATTCATGAGCTAGGAATGTATTGTAGAAACTTTGTTTGACTTTAAACTTAGTGTTGGGTTTTTGTATTCTCTATCAGAACCTTTTTGAATGGATTTCTAGGTTTTACAAAAAGGAGTTGAACATTCTTTTAAACTATATCTTGTTTTGTGAAGATTTAGTACTTCTTTTGGGTCTGTATTGTATACTTTACTCTACAGTATGAACTTGAACTTGTGTTAAAACAAATATGAATGGATGAATGTGGATTATGGAATTGTATGTGTCCTAAATTTCTACTTGTATTTGAACTAGGTTAGTATTGGTATTTGATGTTATTGATATGGCTTGAGCTCGTAAGGAAAATAGAAGTAATGTTTTCTTTAAACTTCATGTTTTGGTTTTGTATTCTCTTTTGGAACTTTTGAAAGAACTTCTAGGTTTTAAATGGGATTTGGAATTCAATTGATAAAACAATGGTGAATGAATTCTAGGTTCGGATCCTTTCTATTGAGTTTCCTTTAACTTTTGGGAAGTTAAGTTTTGTTTTGCTTGAACTACTCTTGTAGATCGACTCTCTCTCCCAAGTTGTTAGGGTGTTTACCATCCTAGGCCTGTTTGACTTCTTGAGTTTGGCTCTCTTCCCTTTTGATCTTGGATGAGGTAATGAGAACTCACTCTCCAGAACTAGAAACTTCTTTGTGGTTGTTTAATTAAACTTGTTACTAGTTGACTGTGGAAAGTTCTTGGGAATAGTAGAATGTTTAGGCAAACTTTTGGGACTATCATTTTTGGTATAGGGGAAAACCAAACCATTCCCTTTTGATCTTTCTTGATCTCAATATTTTTATGGAATCAATTTTCTTGTCGATTCAGGGCGAGTACGTACTGAGAGTCTTTCTGTAGAAAGGAAAACATAATCATTTCTAGTCTGACTATTTTGAATGAATGAGTCATGCATCATTAGGATATTGTTTTCGATGGAATCCTCTCTGTGCACTCAATAATAAATATGAACCTTCCCTGGATGGACACGAGTAAGAAATAATCCTTTTGTAAGTCTTCTTTTTTTGATTTATGGAATGTATGGTTTCAGATCACTGAATGATATCTCCAATAATGTAGAATAATACATAAGGCTTGCAAGTAGGATGATGATTGTTTTGTTTCTCTCCCTTCTCGGATTGGTTTGGGATTCTTGTTATCAGTTGTTGTCTCTTAAATGGTGAATCCTTTTATTGGTTTCCTTGACTGATACAGTTATATAGGTAATCGGTTATGTACTTTTGAACCTTGATTTCTATCTCTTAGATGAATGGTGAATTGTGGATAGTTTGTATTGATTCTTCTTCTTATTTATTTAAGTTGTAGGATGAATCATCCTAAATATGTACTATGCTGAAATGAACTTGTCTATACATGATTTCTAGAAACTTGGTAAAATGAAAATAAGGTTTTTGATTAAAAGTAACTCTTTTTGTTACATAGTAAAGTTAAATTTTGTATTTCAAATTCAGAAAGAATTATGAAATAATTAAACGACAAGATCTGTTGTTTGATATAAATAAGTAATTGTTTGGGACAATACTTATATGATATAATGCAGTAGTTTGTTGATTATATTATGATCTTTTCTTAAAAGTGAATTCAGATTTATTATTTGTACTTATTTTATGGTTGTTATTACTTATGCTTATTTGTATGATACATTAATTGTTTCATTAAAGCAGAGTTGTTTTAATGGAACAATTAGTGGAATGCACTTTCATTTTAATGCTTAGTGCTTATCATGCTCAGTTCAATGAACTGACCCGTGCTAGCAATTTTTGTAGATGGACTTCGTAAGTGATAAAAGAAGGAAAATTTTTTTATGATGTATTGGTTGATTTAAAGTCTGGCTCTTTTGTAAAGAATTCTGATTCATTCATGAGTTGTATTGAAAAAGAAAAGTTATATTCTTTTATGATCTTAATGTTGTTTGACATGCAATATGCAAAATGCATAGTCTTGTAAAGTGTATATTTTTATCTTGATGAATTGAAAAGTTTGGAGACTGACTTCAAATTGTTGTGTAAATTCTCTTGTACTTTTATGAAGGAAATTGGAATGTTATCTTGTTGATATTCTTCATATCTATTTGTATACTTATTATTGTTATCATTTAATAAGTTGGATTAAGGGAATAGTTCAATCTCCCTTACTAAGATGCAACTTGCTAAGTTGCATAAGATGTCATTCTCTATCTAAACAATTATAGTATAATAATGGAATGTGTAACAGACATACAATTAAACTATAGGAATTGTGAAAGATAAAAAGGGTATGATAACCCTAACACTTAATCATGTAGAGGAAGACTCTTCCTCTCTCAAAAGAATGAAAAACAAAAGGAATGGTGTTTATGATCATTAATCATTGTACTTCATTTTCTATGAAGTCAACTCTAGCTGAACCTATGTGGATGATACACCTTCTTTGGACAACTAAGTTACATTAAATTAACCTTTTGATGTTTGTTGTCCTTTTTTTTGGATAACTACTTGTTATGCCAAATTTAATGAACATAAAAGCAATCATGAGTTAATGAAGTTCTTAATATTAAATAGATTAATATGGAAGAAGAACTTAAGGAATGTTGGATTTAGGGTTTTGCAAGGTTGTTGTAATATGAATCTTAATCCAAATTTAATTATGTGTTAATGACCACCTAGGGGTATGTACATCGTGATGAAGTAGTTCTAACGGATGTTGGCACATGCCAACTGCAGACTATACCTTCGAGAAGACTAAGGACTTCTCGAGGATACAATGTTACAGTTGACATGTGGCAACACCCTTCCACATTTGTTCATCTAGATCTACACACATCTGGACTTGAACGTAGTTTCTCTCTAGGTCAAGTTAGTAGCATGATTTGAATAGGAAGTAGCTTTCTATGACTTAGGGTACCTAGGCACATTCGATCGACTTAGGTTAGTTGAGTATGCCCATATACCCTAAGTCATCGTGAGCGTCTCCCTATAACAAATTATGTCACTAACCTAGGTTAGGGTCAAACCTTGGGCAAGTGGACTGAAAGAAGTCAGTAAAGACCATTCTAGATAACAAAAGAGTGAGGTGAAGGATGTATTCTGATTTGATGAATATGTCATCTAGGAATAGTAACATGAATCAGTATGTTGAAATCTTTGGCCAAAGTATCACAAGCTATTGGTTGTGTTGTCCTATGTCACCTAGTTTAAAGAAACATGATGTCAGATGAATATTGGTAACAAATATTCAAATAGGTTCTTTAAACAGATCACTCAGTACCCAGAATAGGGTAGGAAAACCAAGTATACATAGTATACATAAAGTATTCTATACTTAAAGACAAACATGAGAGATCGGTTAGAAACTGAGTCATGAAATGAGAGATCGGTAGTTTACCGAGTCATTTATAGCTGCATATGGTTATCTGTTATGAGATTGATTGGCATGGAATGTGTGTTCTAAATGATGTTTTATTTAGAACAGATAACATTGTGTAAAAAAATTCCCTTGTTTCTAAAGTCTTAAAATGGGAATGTTACACTACTTTTTCTGATGGGCTTAATAAAGGCCTTGGATCTACTCTCAAAGTGGCCACTTTGAAAATTTGAAGCGTTTTACCTTTTCAACTAGAATTGACTCTAAATCTTCTCCTTTGATCTGTATGTTAGCCTTCTCTTTTCAAAACTGATCATTAGGATTGAAGATAGATTCCAATGTCACCAAACCTTTGGGAAGATTGTTTGTATGTAGCTACACTACTTGATCTCCATATTGCTGCTCTAATTTGTTTTGATTCCTAGCTGAGAATTCAACTTCCTCTTGCAAAAAATTGATGATTTGCTGATCATTCTTGAACACCTACCAACATGTGTTGTTATCTAGCATTGCTAGCCTCACAATCACATGGATATGTGGCTATCCTTTTTCCCTTTTGATGTTGTCAACCACATCAAATGTTTCTCCAACTAGCTGTAAGCCTATTAGTAGCTTCGTTCTCCTTCCTGGGTATGGACACAATGTTGAAGGCTTCAAAATCCTCAATGAGATCCCATACCCTATTCTTGTAGCTTTTGAGCAGGTCATTCTTGACAGCATTTTTCCTTTGAATTGATCGGAAACTAATTCACTATCACCAAACAATTGCAAGTTCTTGATTCATGGTCTTTTAACCTAATACAATCCATGAACCAATGCCTCATATTTTGTTGTATTGTTTGAACATGCAAATTGGAAATGGAAACTGAGTAATATTTCATACCTTGGGGTGAAAAAATCATATCCCCTCCTCTGTCACCTTTCCTACTTCTCGAGCCATTAAAGAAACATTTCCATACTTCATTGTCATCTTTGTGTTTCAGATTAATGATGTCAGGAATAGGATGATTCTCCTCATGTAGGCAATAGACTCCTAGTTCAGATTCTTCCATCTCCTTATAGGGATCAAAATCATGCCTTTTGACCTCCCACTCATCGAGATTCAAGTCTAAGATACACCCCACCTTGGTATCTTTCCTCACAAGTTTTTAGGATGTCCTCCTGATCAAAAGTTGAACAATTTGCATTGATTGGGCTAGGAACATAAGACTCATGTGATAATGCTATGGGCTCATATCGATTATCGCCTTCACTCTATACCTTGTTCTAAAGAGCATATGCAACCAATCAATAGATAAATAGCCTCCAATTTTGGCGGTGAAGTCCCTAGACAAACATCTTTGCAAAATGTGGTGGCAAGTCTATGATCGATCGTTTTGCAATACAGGTCACATTAGGGCGGGGCATGAAGAGTGAGGTTTAGATCCTTGATGACTCTACTGATTTTCACCATTGTCCCATCCAATTGTACTACCCCTCTAGAGACGATTTCATACTAGAGACCTAGTTGATTAGCTATTTGTTTGGGAATTACAAAACTACTTTCCCCGAGTCAATTATGTAATTATGCACAATTTTTCCCCAATGATTAATGAAACATAGAATGGGGAGGTCTCGGAGTTCTTACCTTTTTTTCTCCCGATGGTTTCCCCTAGGTTGAGTTGTATTAGTAAGCACTTTCTCTTGCTGGTTAGGGGG
This sequence comes from Taxus wallichiana var. yunnanensis, assembly GCA_018340775.1. Classification (NCBI taxonomy): domain Eukaryota; kingdom Viridiplantae; phylum Streptophyta; class Pinopsida; order Cupressales; family Taxaceae; genus Taxus; species Taxus wallichiana. Next base: position 617,799,295 of record CM031242.1, on the reverse strand, counting down.
TTGATTTGAGCTTGACCAATTGGCCATAGCAGTCTGCAATAGATCCCTTTCCCTGGAATGGCCAGTGACTCCCATAGTGAAATTTTCACACTTTTCTTCTTCATTTTCTCAATGATATTAAATGATCTATCCTTTTTGCCCCTTCCCTGGCACATTTTTCTCTTACACATGGGTTGTTACAACTGGTGCTTGAGTGGATTTGGAAGGTGGCTTGGATTGGCTCTGCATATTGGGAGTTGTATTTTGAATTCCAATACCTTATGGAGAAATGGAGGATTGAGGATTACCTAAGTTTGGTGAATGTCCTTCTCCAATATTTCTCTTCTTGGACCGTGTATTGATAGCTATAATTTGAGAAGGATCCTAATTCTATCCATAGAAGTCTTGACTTGCCAATTGATAAGAATAGCTTCACTTGGAGGTCCCTCTTATTGAGCTCCTTACTACTAATTTTCTTCTTGGCTAGGTTCTTGTGACACACCAATGGTTTACACCATCAAATCCTGATTTAGTGCACCATTGAAGCACATCGATTGATTATGTGGCTGATTGCATGGGAAACACCAATCATATTCTTGTGCCATGTTATTTTGTGTTAGAACCAATGCCCTTGATGTTGAAGCTATTTTTTGATCATATGACCTGAAAGGTCTAGCAGCTTGAGGTTTTCCTTGGTGTTGACTCGATTTATAACTGAGTTGGTGATCTATTTTGTTGATATGGGGGTCTAGCACGATCTTGAGCTGAGGTTGAAATGGACTAGAACTCTGAGCCTACTATCTTTTGATAGTTACTAACTCATTCCCTAGGTTTTGAAGTTGTTTCATAACTTCTTGAAGCTATTTTGAGGTGTTAGATGATGAGGTGGAGGCTTCGCTAAACTTTGACTCACTAGGAGTAGGTATAGGAGCTAATGTGGGTGTTTAGCTGGTACTTGGGTTTCCTAATTTGGGGTATAGAGGCATGGATGGCCTAGGAGAAATTTTCCAACCTAAATTAAATGATTCTCAGCTCTCTATGGAAAGGATAAGGCAGTATGTAATTTTGTGCCCCCATTTACTTAATCATTAAAGCAATATCATAATTTAAAGCTCTAAGAAAGTATAAGAAGGCACCTTCTTCATTGGGCTTTACTACCACTAGAATCCTATCCCAAGTCCATTGAAATCTAAGGTTGAAATCCAAACTTGCTCATTCGGAGCTCTCTTAACTTGATTTTAGCTGCTCCAAAAGGATAGGTTGTCTCCTTTTTCCCAAATTGGTCATGAAGAGCTCTACACAGATGGTCCCAAGTTTGAATAGAGCCTACTGCTAGGCTCCTGAACCATTGTGAAGCTTTACCCTTGAGTGAAGAGGCTAGAAACTTGACTGTAATGTCCATCTCAGTGATCTCATGGATTGTACAAACATTTGTAATGTCTTGAATGTGGTCACTAGGAGAAGTCTATTTTCTCCAATTAAATATGGGATGCTCTTTATTGCTTCCTTTGGGACTAGATTTAATGCATTTAGAGTGAGTGGGTTGTTATCGGTGAAATTTACATAAGGATTCGGTTGTGTCATCTGATCGGCTGAGCACCCTTCTTGCTTGAAAGAATGACCTACTAGGAGGAGGTGTTGATAAGGCTCTATTTTTGGAGATAGATACCTTTGGGATCTTCTTCCTCTTCTCCTTCTCTCTGGAGACAAGTGTAGGTGTAAAAATCATCCTTCTCTTGTTCTTGACCTTTTTTGTATCCTTCTCATGAACTTTGGAAACTTGGAATACTAAAATGAGTGGATTATGTCCCTTTTGTAGTGGCTAGATGTGTAGTTATTAAAAGATAGAATCATAAAAAGTACACATCAATCTTACTTTAATAAAGATGGATACTTGTTTGTCCCATCGGGCATGCCAAAAGCTGTTAGTGAAAAATCACAACACCCCCAAATTAATTGTCAAATCTTCTTTTCTAAGGCGATTCATTTGGTGTGATTAAATATAACATTGAGTTTTCCCCAAAGTGTGGGACTTTGAAAATGGGATATCTCTCTAGATTAAAGGTTGGTTCTATTCCTCTATTTAGGTGCATTCGTGAAAATTACAAAGGACCTATTCCTAAACCTAATCTAAGTTTTAACCAAGGAGACAGGGGATAAAATGAATACAAGAAATCAAAACTAAGCTATAAGGTGATGCACCAAGGAATGATGAACATTAGTTTTTCTAATATACATAAACCAACAAAATTCATATAATAATCAAGCACGAGATAACTAGATTTATAATGAAAGACTAGGTGAGAGAGAAGGAGACAAGAAAGGATCTAAAATCAATCACAAACATGTTTTATTACTTTGCGCATTCATACAATGCATTATAAATGACCAGAAGGCAAGGAATGTATTACAATTTAAATGGAAGGTCTGAACTCCATGAATTCATTTGCCGAGAGAGGAAAGGGAGCTGTAAAAACAAAAAGAATGTCCAACCCTTTACAATGAGTTTCGACCCTGCTTTTATAGATTCAACACAAAGGGGAGAAAGAGAGAGAAGTGGGAAAAATAGTTCCAAGCTCAACCACCACTATTAATACCTCCCATAAAATTTGTCCCCAAATCTATCTTGACTGCATCAATTTCTTATTCGGTGCCTCGAAGGAGGAGGAGCGGGAATCGAGATCGAATCCGATCTGGTTGTTGGGGAAAAATAGATCCTGTATTAATGTCCCTAAAGATGTTTCTCCATTTTCTCCCACCTAACCTCCCCAAAACTTAAAGTTTCAGATCTCCATGGTGTAGATGAGGTTGAGATCTTTCCAACGGTGCCAGATTTTCTAGATTTTGAGCTTAGAGTCAAAATATATGCCTCTTGAAGTTTGTGTCGTCTGTGTATAAAAGGTGGGAAAACTAGTTCGAAAAATGGGCTACTTTTTAATATGCAACACATGGAGGGCTGGTACATTTACTTGATTTCTAAGGGTGGCATCTATATTTTTCTTTTGGAATAGTATAGGGATGACATGTGGTTTCTTCCATAACCTACTCAATTTCAATATTTTTTAGCTAAGTCCTTTTCTCGGTGGGGTCATATTTGTGACCAGGACATGCGGCGATCTAGCGCTTGCTTAAAAACCTTATCTTTATTATACCCTTGAGTTAGCATCATTTGGACACTTGGCACTCTCTTCCATCCTACCACCATGCATTGACTATTTAACCTGACTCTGTCCCCTTTTTAAGACTGGATGCGTGGAGGCTATGCGCTTGCTTAAAAACTTGATCAAGATTTGCATTTGAAGGAGCATTGGGTTGACACTTGGAAGCCTCTACAGGTCTTTAGACTTTTCAACAACCTCTCTCTTACCTTTTCAAACCTTGGAATACATGGAAAAATGATGCTTGTTTGAGTCTTCACTTTTGGATTTACCCTTGGAGATGTGCCGCTTGGACACGTGGTAGTCTCCGCCAGCACTTCTATACTTAGCCTTTTTTTAGGCTTTCCCTATCTACCTTTTGACCTCTATTGACCATTTTCTACATGAAGGGCTAGAAAAATTTTGAGTGTTTGCCTTGGGCTCCCATTTTGGAATTACTGTTGGTGACATTTATCCCCTTCCGTCGAGTCGAAGACTTTTCAACTACCGAGTGCAACTTTCTGAGAGTTAGACATGTGGAAGCTTGATGCTCATTTGAGCTTTCCTTTTTGGATTCAAATTTGAAGAAGTGTCGTGCTGACACATGGCTCTCTCTAATGTCTCCTCTATACTTAGTCAATTTTGGACTCGTTCTGAATTTTTGGAACACAAAGACTTTGGATCTTCTCCATTTCTTCTCTTTCTTACTCTGGCTTCTCTATGACACTTTGCTCCTCCTTCTCGACCCTACTCTTTTATTTCGAGCCCACCTGTAACCTATTAAATAGATTTAAGACATGGATTCCCTCGTGAGCCGGTTCTTCTCTTTTTTCTTGTATAGATTCATTTAGTTTTTTGACAGGCCCCACCACTCCATTGTTGAGTCCTTATGCGATCTGTTTTTGCGGGATTAGAATCATGATTTGTCTAGTTCTTTACGTATGCGGTCATGGCTGATCCAATTCTTTTCCCGTTGGGTGAAATATGGTTAACAGAAGCTCACCCTAATTTATTTGATGGCCATACCCACATCATCAAATATATGGAAAATTTCACTAAGTGGGTGGAGGTTGTTCCTTTTACTTATGTTATGGGTTCTCAAATTTCAAAGTTTATATCATGAATGACCTTATCTTCCGGTATGGAATTCCTGTGGCCATAGTTCTTGAAAATGGAAAATCATTCAAGAAAAAGACACTTTGAAGGACCTTTGTCATCAATTTAAAATAAAATAAAAGTGGTCTACACCATATAACCCTCAGGTAATGGAGAAGTCGAAGCCTCTAACAAAACATTGGTTCGGATAATGGAAAATATGGTGAGTAAGATAGGTCGTAACTAGCATTTGTAAATTCACCCAGCCCTTTGGGCTTATAGGACCTCCATTTGCACTCATACTAGTGGTGTGACACCCTATTCCCTAGTGTTTGGGACAAAATATATCATCCCATCAGAAATAGAGCTTCTTTCCACTGAGAATATCTCTTAGGGATTATTTGGATAAGGATGAGGATTATAGAGTGGCGGGTGGAAGAATTAGAAATCTGGATGAAAAGTGCATTCATGCCCTTAATCATCTCAAGGTGTATCAGAATAGAGTCTCCCACAATTATAACAAAAGGATCATTCCTCATCAATTTGAGGTCAGAGATTTGGTCATGAAATAAAATCAGTTTAACACAAGGGCAGAAAGAGAGAAGAAAGGCAAGTTCAAACCGCATTGGTTAGGACCTTATGTCATTATGGCCAAATATGGTATAGGAGCATACAAAATTTCCCATCACAATGGTGATGAGCTCCATGAGCCTATGAATTCCATGCACCTTAAGTGGTTTTATGCTTAAAAATGGTGCAAAAATTAGACAAGCCAATGAAAAAAAGTAAAAATGATCAAAATACAAAAAATTTAAAATAAAAGAAAGCGAGATCATCCGGATGTGAAAACCATGCAAGCTGTGGGCACTTTCGATAGGTCCCTTGGTGAAAATTAGTTTCGATGCCTTGGGAAGATTCATTGTTCACAAAAACTTACATTTGGAGGGTACTTTTACTTAGCTTAGGGCTAGTTTGACACCTACATCGAGATTCCTGTGAACCTATCCTATCAAACCTTGATCCACTATTTCTCCTCTTGTAAATCGGTGAAGGGATGGTTTTGTATATTCCCCATATAATTTTGGGGGCACTTCCATGACTTTTCCTTCTTGTTTATAAGCATGTGGCACCTGCCCTTGTATATTCCCCATCTAACGCCGAGGAATCCATGTTTTTGGGTTACCTGTGCATAGCTTCGGAAAACCTTATAAAATCACAAAAACATTCAAATATGATCAAAATCCAAAATAATATAAAAACACAAAACAAAAAAATAGTAGAAAAGTGTTTCACAAAACAATCTTACAAAAACATAACTTTAGTTTACTTACTTTATCTTGTTTCTTTCTTTGTTTGTGTACATTGTTTTCTTGTATAGTTGTTGCTTGTTTGTACATTTGTATAGTTTGTTTCTTAGACATACTTTGATAAGATTCATATTTTATTTCTTAGATTAGATTCATTCTTACTTGTACATATGAAGTGTGTTTTTGCATGCTTGTAAATAATTGTACATAGTTGTGTTAATTCATGTTGGTTAGCACTATATATTTGGTTAAGTTTGTTAACATTTGCTTGTGTTTACTTATCGTATGTACATAGTTTTTATCACCTCATCATATCTCTATCTATATCATCACCTCTAACATCATCTATACATCATATATAAATAAACAACTAAGTATACATCATACATGAATGCTAAGCTAATCATCGCATATCGTATCGTCAAATGGGAGCAAGAGGTATCACAAATATCAAAATATATCCCCCTAGCACCAATGTCATCATGTCATCGTGTCCACTAATCTAGAGCATCATATGTACAATACAATTGATATCATCTATGGATATATCATGTAAAAATTAAACACATGTGGTACAAATATCTCTACTACCATCATGATACATACAAAGTGTGAAATCAAACCATATAACATCATGATACGTAAAAAGTGTGAAATAAAACCATATAACATCGTGATACATCCAACACCCATAATCAATCATCAAAAATAAAATACATCATCCCATGACAAATGTGCCACATCAAAATGTCCATATATACATGTATAAAATGTTTGTCTCAAGGAAGATATACATCATCGATACAAAATGGGCCATAAAGGCACAACTCATAAAGCCTTCTTCAGAGGCATACATAAAAAATGGTACATCGTATACATATGTCAAAAAATGTTGAAGCCTTCATAAGAGGCATGTATATCAAAATACAAGTACAATCAGTAAATGCAGGAGAGTCATGGCTAACTCAAACCACGAGATGGACTAGCTAGCCTACGAGAAAAGGAGGACCCATGACACATGTGCACCCCACTACCCTATCGGTTTCCCTCATGGCTACTCAACTAATACTGGTGGCCTCATTGATTTTCAATCCACTAAACAACTAGCTATAAGAAGGTGATCAGCGACCCGCTCGAATAGTATCATAGTATCTGTTGTTAGTAGTAGGATCGCCCTCCATTGTCACCAAATCTATGTGGGTGTGCATTATCACCATTGTACCATCTTAGCATTGGAAGGATGCCACCTCTACAAATAACCACAAAATCTAGACATTACCTACTACTTGCTCTACATGAAGTTGATATCTCTCGGCTATCACCGACTATAGTTGAGCTTGGGACTATTGTAATAATCTTGTCACTTGAGCCATCTAGGCAGCCATCTATCGTATCTGTTGAAAGTGTAAAATGTCATCTCCTCCTAGCTTGTCATGGCTCAAGCTTGGTCCCTCTCTACTTTTACAACTTGAATATGAGCTCGGTCTCTCTCTCTACCACCTACTATAGTTGTTGTAAGGCAACAAGTTGTCCCAGTCATCCTCCCTTGAGCTCGGAAACCTCTAAAACACTACAAGAACTTGTCCCTACTCCTATAATCCATGCCTAGGGTTTTGTGCCTATTATTGAGCCTATCCCTAAGCCTATCCTTGTCCCTACTCCCGATGTCTCTATTTAGGATCTTGAGTTAGACCTTGCCCGAGTCATCCCCACCATAATGTCGTTATCCATCAAATGGATCATTGGATCCTCCTACTCTGTTTCATCATCCTCATCAACATTGTAGGGGATCTCTGGTGGTGGAAGGATTCCTATTACCCATGCCCCATCGGGTATAGTAAAATTTCACAAGCAAGATAATGACATACCGGTCGATGTAATTTAGTGTGGTGCCTAGATCTCTACCATATCAGCGGAACCAAAGCACATGGTACTACCCGTAGGAAACTAGCCCTAACTCAAGCCACCTAATTACGTAGCATGGTAGCCCCATGACCCATCTCTCTACATCATGACAAGAATACCACATATTGGGATGAGGGACACCACGAATCATGCCCAACTAACGTTGGTAGTGGTCTATCATGTATAGCTCTATAATGTATCTATGGTTTCCGAGAAGGAAATGCTCTACTAGACAAACACCAAGCTCCGAGTCCATCCTCAAGCCATTTTATGTGCCTATAGGGCATCCAAATAATATCTCTCTCGTACATCTCATCGAACTCCCATCAATAATAATATATGTTAACTCGGTGCCTCGTACATTGTCTCACAGCGAGAGACCCATGCCATATATGTTGTCTTCTCAAGAACTCGGGCATGTAATGCACCTACGGGGCACCCGATTTCTATATGGTCCATTGACCAAATTTGTAACAATGACTCCAACCCCACCATCTTCTGACAATGGTAAGTGATCAAATGCAGATCCTAGTATAGATGTGCCAGTATGCATTGGCCCCAAAAATATCTCTCACCACTAAATAATACATGAACTACTATGATCCATCCCAATAGAAAATATGTCCTTGTATTATCGGTGATTAAGAACCAACGATAAGATCCATCAAGTAGAGTGACCCCAATGAATGGTCATATTGGATATACACTAATGTAATAATATTGTCATACCCTCATGGGGTATCTCATCACGGAAGAATATGTCACTAACCGCTGCAGTGATCCGACCAAAATCACTCATGTACTCAATCAGAGCCAAAAATAGGGATACATAGAATCTACCACATGTCCTCCAGGTGTGACATTCATCTCTCTATAGAGAGCTTGAAACACTAGCTCTCACTATGTCATTTGCTCAATCAAAGCGATTAGTAGGCCATAATCTAGAGTGATCGATGGCATTTGCGCCATGTGGCCTAAGCCAACCACCTCTAGTAGTACCGTCATCTTGTGACGGTCTCATCGATCATGCTCGACTCCATCTCTACTACGTGACTTTCTCTCTCTCTCTCTCTCGTCTACTACGGTGACAACCATCTATGAAAAACACACCATGAATTAGACACTAGTGTTTCTTCTTAGTTCTTCTATTCTATGCTGATTTTTACTTTCTTCTAAGTGTAATTTTTGGAATTTTTCTACTTCTCTCTCTCTCTCTCTCGAAACATATAGATCCATAACTAATCCATCATTCTATAATGCATGCCATATTCAGATCTATGAAAGAACAAACTTAAACAATAATCATGATTGAATCAAGAACATGCACTACTCAATTACACATAGGAATGACACTTAGATTCAGCCAATAACTTCCATCTATTAATAAACACAGAAGCTCCTTACAATAATGGCATTCTATACTATGTGCACATGGATCTGATATAGTAATCCAGTCATATGCACATATCTCTTTATGCTTACCTCTTACACTCTATATATACCTATATATCTCTCTCTCTCTCTCTCTCTATATACTATATGTAATTCACTATATATATATATAGGGTGGGGACTTTCCCTTCACCACTTATCTATTCTAAAAATAGGTTGCATGCTATTAATAGCCATGCACCATTTATAGGCATAGCCACACATGTAAGTGTGCTATCTATAGACCTCTTACAGTTAACTGAAGTGACAATCCTATTCTTAGCTTGTCTCCATGCAAAACACTTCGATCCAATCCTCTAAAGATAGAAAATGCATGGTGCACACACGTCTCTACATCATTGGTGTGTTCCGCATGCCATCTTCTAAAAATAGGTCTTCATGCTCAAAATTGGCTAAGTCCTTGAATGTTGAACTTGCTCCTCCACATGTGCATTCTTCCTATCCATTCGTGCCCTTAAACCTGGCCTGTTTTCCCACATGTGGACTTCTTGTGTGAGTTATGTCAAGTGTTCTCTGATCAACATTACCCCACACTAATCTCATTATCACCCCAATAATGGGTATCTCCAAAAATTGAAGTAAAGAATAAAAGAATGGAAAGAATAAGAATGAAAGAATGTAGATGAATAAAGAAGTTTTATGAGGCGCCTCCTCTGTATCAGTTTGAAGTATCAACTCTGGATACTCCTCCTTTATTCCAGCCTCCAAGGCCTACCATTCAGTGAGTGCTTGTTCTACTTTTTCTGGAATGTCCACAACAATGGACTCTAATTCATCCCTCGCAATCTCCCCTTTTTCATTTTGTAGAACCAACACAATGTTAGACATTGAGGTCATTCTTCCTTCTAGAAGATCCATCTTCTTCTTTCCTTTTTCTCCTGTTGCTATAGCTACCTTCTTGGGTGCCATTTTTACCTTGCAATCATCTCCTCTTTAACTCTGTAATTTGTGAATCAAACCCTAGCTTGATTCAATCATGCCCTAGGTGGAAAATTCATGCCCTAACTCCTCTCTATCACCTTTTTCTCAAACCCTTCACCATTGTAAGCTTATTTTCACATAGATCTATTTTTCATGCTTGGTTTCACACCCTTCACACCTTAACCCAATCACTCGGCTCTTCACACTTAGCTCTTTCCTCAAATACTCTTAGTCACAATGGTAAAAATGAATTCACATCCCATCCTTATATAATTTTTCAAATTTTGATGCATTTATTGCTCCTTCACCTACCAAATATCCTCTCATTCATTGACCAAATTCATTCATTCCACATGGTACATCTTCATGCCCCAGTTATAACCTTCTAGTGCACCTTCCTACCCTCTGGTCACAGACTTCTCTTTAGCATGCCCTTATTCACAGTACCTCATCATTGTACCTTCTCCTAGTAGTTATCATGGCCTCTACTTACCTCGCATGTTATATTGTCCTTTCATTCATCTCCATCCTTGGTCACTTTTGAGAAGCAATCTTCTTTTGACTTAAAGCACACCCATAGTAGCTTATTCCTTTCACCTTTCAATTCCCACAGTCTTTTACTTGGATAACTACAACCACCCCACACTAAAAGTATGTGCAGTCCTCTACATAAACATTCTTCACATAGTAATTAGCTTCATGCGCACAAGTGCACTTATTACACAATAACAACAACTAAATTGACAAAGCATAATGACAATGAAGGAAATACATTAAGGAAATACATAATTGAAAACCTAATCTAAATGGCAATACTGCCTTATTACAAACACCAAGAAGACTTATTTATAGTAGGGCTTCAGCCTACTCCCATTAAAGTAACTAGGTAGCCATGTTCCATCAAGTGCTTCTAACTGGAAAGCACCTGATTCAAGTATGTAAGTGATGACATATGACCCCAACCAATGTACTTTGAGCTTTCTTGATGGTGCAAGAACTTTGAGAGTCATAAAGAAGTACCATTTGTCCAATCTCAAACTTCTTATCCCTTATGTTTCTGTCATGCCATGCTTTCTTCCTAGCCTTTTCCTACTTCTAACTCCATCATGTGCTATGGCTCATCACTCATCCAATTGAATCATCTTCTCAATCCACTCTTCTAAAGCCTGCTCATCAGCTAGACCTCTAGCACATGCAATGCGTAAAAGAAGGTAACATAAATTCTATAGGGAGAATGGATTCTGCGCCAAACACCAACTGAAATGGTGTGGCTTTGTTCAATCTCTTATAAGTTGTTCTATATGCCCAAAGAACAGCTGACACTTTATCATCCCAATCCTTTCTTCCAACATCACAATTTTTGTCAATGTCTGGCTCAAAATCTTGTTGAAAGCCTCAATAGTTCCATTTTCCTGAGGGTGGTAAGGTGTAGTCTTATGGTGGGCAACCATAAACTCATCTAATAGGATCTCTTATGGTTTCATTTAAAAAGTGTGTACCCCTATCACTTGTCAAACTTAAAGGACATCCATATCTTGTAAGAACATTCTCCCATAGAAACCTAGCTGCTGTAGCTACTATACAGTCCTTCGTAGGTGCTGCTTCTACCCACCATGTGAGATAATCTATGCAAGTAATGATATAGCGCATGATCCATTCCTACGCGTGGCTGGGAAATAGGTCCTACAAAGTCAATGGCCCATTTCTCAAATGGTTTTGCACTAGTATAATTGGTCTCAAAGGCATCTCATCTCTTTGTCCTAGTTTTCCTAGGTGTTGACAATGGTCACATGCCTTAAAATATTCTTTACAGTCTTTATACAATGTCTCCCACCATAATCGCAAGTAGGATCTTTTCGAAAGTCACATCACTTGCATAATGGCCTCTATAATACCACCATGGGATTCTTCCATAATATCCTTGCATTCATGCTCTAATACACAATGGTGTAATACTTCATCTCTTCCTAACTTGTAGAGTGTCAGTCACCACCAATTAACATAAATGGTGCCATGTGTATAGCAAGTTGTGACTTTTTTCTAATGCCTTCTAACCTATATTCCTTTTAGGCTACACTAGTCCGTGAAAGACAATGTATGTCTTCTAATTATGATGGCATGTGTTGTAAACCTATATAAATGGACATACCCACATGGTTTCTTCTTAACATGGATTCTGCTTTGATCATGTGCTTTCCATGGCTTTCAAAAATATAGGAAGATCTTCTTCTCCTGTATACCAAGGTATTGCACCACCTATCCATCAAACAGAATGAAGTCCATTCTTGCACAACCACACTTTTTACCTCATGCATCCTACTAGTTCATATGTACCATGAGCCCAATTGTCACAAAACAATACTCATAGTATCACTAATAGAGTGAGAATCCTCCCACTGTAGGATGCCTTCCTTTGATGGCTCATTGACCTCTGGGTCTTGAATAACGTACATATAATTCTTTTAAGTCCTCCTCACTTAGAGGCTCAACATATGGTGTAGACTTCCCATCTGTCAAAGGTATCACAACCCTTTCCTCTTTGTTCTCAAAGCTGATATACCCCTTATTGAATCTCAAATCAGCATTATTCGCATAACACCAAGGGCATCCAAGCAAGGCTGGAAAACTATTTGCTTCTGCAAGTGCTAATACCTCAAAATCCCCAGTGAATTTGGCCCTTGTATAGGTTATAGATGCATCCTTCAAAACTCCTATGGGAGTGGCCTTAGTCCTATTTTCCATAAACAACACATTAGATGATGGTTGTAATGGAGGTCTCCCCATTTGTACCCATGCATCTAAAGTAAGCACATTGACTTCCACACTATATCAATCAAAATATTGCTCAACAACCATCCATCTACAACAACATTCAAAGTGATCTCTTTATCATAGTCAATGCTATCAGGGGGAAGATTTGCATGTAGGATCTGTCATTCATTCTCAGTTTTTCACATGGAGTGTTCCCCTTCAACCAATTCCCTAATAATGGAATAATATTCTCTTGGCACAACATTTTACACACCTCTCTGATGTCATCAATATCAGAGGGGACCTTCCCTACTTCTTTCTTTTGTTCCATCTTTTTGGACTGCTCTTTTAAACATTGTATTTCACCTTGAATATTTCTGAGGACCTCCATGGTCTCTTGATAGACTTCCTTCTGATGGGAAGGATCTGGGTACCTTGCATGCAAAACCTCCTCCTTAATGATTGTAGGCTTTTGGTATGATGCCTCTCTTGTGCGTGCCACTTCAACACATGTGGTAATCTTCACAGTTAAGGCCTCAGGTTCTAGTGCTATCTTGGGCATCCACTAATTTTCCTCCACGTGCTAGATCCTAACCATCCATATGCCCTTTGTTTTCCTACTTATGCTTATTTACTGAGATGCTCATATAAGTCCAAACTCCTCATAGCTATGATTCTTTCCGTAGAAAGAACATGTAACATTCTAGGGACATTCATGCCTATAATGATTAGGGGATCCACATGTATAGCATGTTCCTGAGGAAACTCACTTCTTCCTCCACCACAGGCCTCATCCTCCATATCCACCTCGATATCCACATGTCCTCTTCCATGACCTCCTTCAAAATGGCCCTCATTCCTATCATAGTGCAGTTGATTATGATCCCGATCCTGGTGCTCATTCTTACCTTAGAGTTATCCGTTACACTTGTTCTATCATACCCCAATGTCTATAGCATCATGGATCTGACCAATCAATCAAAAATCCTCAGTATCATGGGTCATGGACCTACAAATCTTGTAAAAAGTAGGATACATTCTTCCTTATCACACATTGTAATAAAGGACAATGGCTAGCATCATGATTCAAATGAAATTTCACAATCTAACAACAATGAATGTATAGATCTATGAGGGAAACTATCCTTGGTGTGACCTTCCACTTCACAATTTGTACACCAAATCCCTGAGCGCATTTCATGGGCTGAATTTGTTGATAGCTTCTCTAACTATTTTTCCATAGCTGCAATTTGTGCCTCTAAGAATGGACTAACACTAGTGTCAATGCTCCCAACTTTGCCTCAACATGTAAAATCTACTTCTAGTGCTTCACGTGGATCAGTGTATGTCTTATGTGACAATGCTCTTCTAAATGGTGTAATCAATCCTCCAACAAACCATTGTGCATGTTGGCTGGCATGAATATCATAAGACAACTTAGATAGAAGTGTCTTAAAATGGGCATCATACTCATGTACACTCTTAGTAGTGCCTTTCTTGATATCTTTGAGTGCACTGATACTCTTCTACTCAAACTCTAGGATATAGAACTCTTTTAAGAAAGCATCCTTCAATGCTACATAATCCACACAAGTTTGATCAGGGTCAAACTTCCTATACCAAATCTATGTGCACGTCCTTGTAATGTAGTAGAAAATTGACTTGCCTTACGCTCAAAAGCCATGATCCCTTTCACGCGCCATAAGATTTCACACATATGCACATGTTCGGCAAGCATCCTCTATACCTCTATACTTCTAGGAGATGAAGAGACATCTCCATATAGATATTTTGTGGTTGTTGTGGGCCTTGACCACCTGATCCAGAACCTCCTATGTTTCCTCTACCTCTAAAACCACCAGATCCACTAGAACTAGAACCACCTATACCTCCTAATCCTCCACCTATAGCTGGAATAGGACCTATAGATGTACTCCCCATGTGCTCGATAGTAGTACTATATTGAACCCCTATAGTTTGTGAGGTAGTTCCACTTCCAGAGGTGAATCCAACATTTTACGTGCTCACGTTCGTGTGATGATGCACCTAAAATGTTCCTCCAAATAACATTGAATCCATCTGTCCTACCATTGATGTACTTTCTCCCTACTTACTCCTTCTCTCTACTTCCCAAGTTAGCTTGTTGGTTACTTGTCATACTAGATATTGGAAAACCAAGCACAAGGGCTAGGTCACCAGGTGGATTAAGATGTGCACCCGCGCCTAGGTAGTCTTTTTGGCACACTTCTGTGTGAAGCCAAGGGGGATCTCTATCATGCTTTCCAAGATGGGGGAGTTCTTGATGCTCTGCTCCACATCTTCTATGTGAGCTTCAAATCCTTCATGAGCCATCTCTCTCCTCAACACCATACTTTCTGCAATGGTACACTGCTTCTCTATCTCCCTCTCCGCGCCTCATTATACTTAAGCCACCTTTCCTCTCTCTTCCTTTTTACCGCTAGGTCTGCCATCTTTCACCAAACCTGTTCCTACCCTCACGTGTGTGAAGTTTAGTTAGCCATCGGTTTACTCTCTAGGTTCAAAGTTACCATCAAGATCTTGATCACCAGTGGAATACCTTGCAGATATGCTCCTCTAGGATACCACAAAAACTAGAATTCAGCTACCTCGGAAAGAATACATCAAAATTGAATATTCCAGAATATAACTGTTTAGAACACCACAAAACCATGTATCCATAACACGAGTCCAGATCATATCAACATCATAAAGGGCCTAAAATTATTCCTGTGTCCAAACAAGTGCGATACCTCCAATTCCTCTTAGATGCATAAGCAATCAGCCACTCGTATAATTCTACTGAAAGATGGTGAAAAATATCTCATATAAGTTGTCATATAGATTCTGTTCTACCCAAGTGTGTGCGTTAAACTCAGATCCACTATGTGAACCATCATGCATATTCTTCCTCCAGGTCATGTATCCACTCCTCAATACTTTCTAGAGTTAACCGATACATCTTCATCATGAACCATCCTAAAAACAATTGAAAAGAGGTCTTGATAAATGGAACCAATGATGCAGCCTAGAATTTACTAGATAACACCCTAGATGCACTGGCACATCACTCAACCTAGACTGAGCACTCACCCAAAGTGCAAAGGTACCAGGTCCCTCTTTAGGGTTGTTGTAGTAGGATGTTAGTGTGATGAAGGAAGAAACATATAGATCCATAACTAATCCATCATTCTACAATGCATGCCATATTCATATCTATGAAAGAACAAGCTTAAACAATAATCATGATTGAATCAAGAACATGCACTACTCAATTACACATAGGAATGACACTTAGATTCAGCCAATAACTTCCATCTATTAATAAACACAGAATCTCCTTACAATAATGGCATTCTATACCGATGTGTGCATGGATCTGATATAGTAATCCAGTCATATGCACATATCTCTTTATGCTTACCTCTTACGCTCTACATATACCTATATATCTCTCTCTCTCTCTCTCTCTCTAGGTAATTCACTACATATATATAGGGTGGGGACTTTCCCTTCACCACTTATCTATTCCAAAAGTTAACTAAAGTTAATCTAAAAGTGACAATCCTATAGATAATGTGTGGCACACATGTCTTTGCATCATTTGTGTGTTCACACGCCATCTTCTAAAAATATGTCTTCACACTCAAAATTAGCTAAGTGTTGAATGTTAAACTTACGCTTGCATGTGCATTCTTCCTATCAATTCACGCCCTTAAACTTTGCATGTTTTCCCGCGTGGGCGTCTTATATGAGTTATATCAAGTGTTCTCTCGATCAATATGTTTTTTTCTCTTTGTGGCACCTACATGCCCTTTAGGGCATGTGCACATGCCTTATTACGTATGTATGCCCTTTTTGGCACACACAAGTGGGTGCATGCACCTTGGGGACTTGTGCCATGTTTTCCTTACTGCGCCTATGTGTAGGTACTTAGTGTGTGTACCCTAGGGTTTTTGTACTTGAAATTTACACAAACACTTAGTGTATGTGCTGAGTGTGCATACACTTTTGGGGTGTATGTTTGCATGCGCACATATATTTTGGGTATCTATGCATGCACACATATGCTTGTGGGGTGCATGAGCCACCTTAAGGATGCCTGTGCATGTGTGCATGCACTACCCTACATGTAACCTAGTAATTAATGCATTAATTACAACATTAAATGTGTAATTGACAAGGTATGTCAAACTACTCATGAAGGATCCATCGTTTGCATGTCGAGCATACTCCCGAAATCAATTGACATGTCTCATCTGGGCTCATCCTCTCACCATCATCCTCATCACTATCAAGGTCTCGTGGTAAATTTCAGAAATGGTAGTAATAAATTAATTCTTGGTGATGATTTACCGGGTGGGGTATATTAAACCATTCTGCTTAAATTTGTCATTCTGGAAAGCTGTTTTGACCACCGTTGTTGCTCTAACTCTTCTTCTACTCACCATGAATAATTATTTTATTTAAATAATTATTTTTCTTTCATTTTTCATCGTGTTGGGGAATTCTTTTGCCATCTGGTACTCATTTCTTCTCACTAGGGAAATTTTATTTCTCCTAGGCGATATCCCTTCTTCTACACATTTTGACAAATAATTATTTATTATTAAATAATTCTTTTATTAATTTTTCCATTGTGTTGGGGCATTATTTTCCGCCTGCTGCTTCTTTCTTCTCCTTGGGGAATTTATTTTACATTTGGGAGATTCTTACTTGATTCTTCTACCTTCTTCTACGTATCCAAACTATCAAAAAAAAAATCAATTCAAAATCTAAAAAAAAATCAAAACTTTTTCAAAAATCCTAAAAATTGTAAAATTTGCAAAACTAGGTAAACCATCTCATAATGGCTGAAACTCGTGTCTTGCGCATGGTATTCTTTCCATATATTTCTAGAAATTTCATGTTTTCATAGATCAAAGAACTCACGATCATTAGATTTACAACCATTAACAAATCTAGCCTATTTTATTCCTTAGTACTTTGGGGCACATCTAGTTACCTAGTACTATTTCGTGATGCACTATGCTTTTTCATTGGACCTGATGTCCTTCACCATCTTCCCTTCCATGTATCCTTTCTTGGGGCATCATTTATTACCCTTTTCATCAATCACACACATTTGGGGATCTTCAGCTTGATAAGAAAACATGTTTACAAATGTCTTGACGGTTGTTGGTTGGAATATGTGTGCTTGTACTTTATTTCCTGTTAAATGAGATTTTTTCCTTCTCATATTGCATTGCTTTTTGTATGTTGTATTGAGTGGGTGTTTTTAGCAATGGAAAACTATTCGTAGTATGGATTTTCATGTCATCCTACTTTTTTCGTATGCTTATATTTTTAATAAGGACCGATGACGTAGATCTTTGGCAATATGATAACACTAAAGTTGTTTTAATACACGGGATGAAAGCTTGTTCTTTTCTCTCTCCGTATTCCTTCCTCTTATACATTACTCTCATATAAACATTATTCTTTTTATTCCTCTGGGGCATCCTACCCCTACCCATTCTTATATACATTTCTCTCACCTTTTTGATCATCGATCACCTTCTTTCATCACCTTATCAACACTCGAGGGCATATCACACTTCTACTATTTTTTCTTCTATGCCTTCAAAATTTATCTATCTATTATATTTCAAGTGGTGTCACTTACGCCACCCCAAAGAGGGGAAAATGTAGACACCTATAATTTAACCCGAGAAATTTAAATACTTAAATTGCGCTAATTATCCTCTTTCCCACAAATTGATGACATATTGTCAATATAGCACACTTCCTCTTCTATCATCATTAATTAACTACATTACACTAGTTAATTACCCTTCTATCTAAAAAATACACCAATTAACTACCTTATTTTAACTAATCCCTCTTTCTATCTAGACTAATTCATTATTATTAATTAATTAGCTTCCTCTTCCATTAAATCAATAAATAATCATTTATTTGATTAAATCATGCTAATTATTCCTCTAAAAAGTCTCGATAAGCTTGAACACCTATTAATTAATCACTTGGGTTAATTAATAAATACCTTCAAACCCCATGAGTCAATAAATGAAAAAATAAACTCTCTTAAGGTTGATTGAACCCTTTCTAAACCTCCTTATCCACAACTAACCCAACCTCTTTATTATCCCACATGTAAAGGGATGTAGAGATTCTTTTATCCATTGGGATATATAAAGATCCCTCCTCCTACCTTGGTTTTGACACCTTACATTTTTATATCTAATCTATAGGCATTTCATCTTAGAGCATCTTTCATTTGAGTTAATAGCCTCATTCTTGCATTTCTTTCATTCAAGCTTTTAGGTCATATGGAGAGAATCAAAATGGTTGTGTAGACATCTTTGATGATCTTGAATTCCCAAACCCTTAAAGATCAAACAATCAACATTGATTTCCATGGATCTATCTAGGTTCATTTAGTTTTTGGTGATATAGAGTATAGATTTTAATGCTTAGCATGTTAGTTTGATTGTTATTTAAAAGTTTTAATGCATAATGTTAGTGTTTAGTCTTGTTTAGCTCTTAGCATGATTATATTTTTTTAGTTAGTTCATGTTTTGAAACTATTAGGGTGTTAGTTTCAATTCCCTTTACATAAACAACTCATACATTGATACACCTTACAAAGGAACTATGGGTTATTCTTAGTTAGTGACCCCATAATTTGTACCATACCTAAATTGGAATGATTGGTTATAGACTTAAATTGGGTCAAAATATAGTGGAACATAGTAATCGGGTTTTCAACAACCACTTGAGTAGTTATTTTGAAGGATGATTGGTGCCTCTTCAAGGAAAAAATCATTGATCTGTAATAGCATACCCATTTCAATGTTCCTATTACACCAATAATCACATATAAAAATATATTTTAGGGTTCAATGCCAACACTAATTCAAAAATGATAGAGCATTACATTTTAATTTGATAATGTTGATTTAGGATTACTTGATTTAAGTATTTAGTGATAAACTCAACACGAATACGGAAAATTACTTGTATTTATGTGCACATAAAATGTTGTAGCAATATATATCAACAATGAAAGATGAAAATTTCTAAACACCATTTTTACAAGAAACACTAGCTAAACCAAAGAATTATAAGTATGAATTTATTTATCATATTAAATATTATCCTTACAACTTGATTTAATAAAATTAAATATATGATAAGGATACTAGTGGTCATATAAAATAACATTAACATATAAGATCTTGCTAATAGAGTACAAGAAAGATTGTTATATAGGGTTTAAAGAATGACTTAACTTGCCACCGTAGGTATGGACTGATTCTAGGCTTTGGTGAATGATATGAACAAGCATATTATTGATTGTATAAGCTTTGATTCTGAAATTTTTATGTGAAGATCTTAGGGATAAGAGAACCTAGGAGAAGACACGGGTTCTGGGCACTAGCATCTATTTTAGTGTCTACACGAAAATATGAATATGATTCTTTTAGTGTCAATTTTTGTCACTTTTAGGTCACTATAGGTTATATCGAGGTTCATTTGACTTCTACTCTATCGGACATGTAACTACAAAACAAACCCTAACTACATGAAGAAGACTAAAGTGCACATTAGAGTAAATGAAAAAGGAATATGAGAGGGTCAAACTAACCATAGTGGTCACCTCGATGTGATCTTGTTGTTAAGAGATGCATTAGATTTCAAAATCTATGTAGTCCTTATGGTGTGTGATTTAAATTATTTCTCTTTAGATAGGATGTCTCGATTGTCGGTTGTACAAAAATGTGTGATATGGAATTAGAATATCCTCCCCTACGCATTGAATTACGCAACCCAAAAATGTAGTTCCTTGTGTTATTCTTATGTATGCGGTAGATATATAAATGATATCCCAATTTCCCCTTAGAATAGTTACTAGATTTTGTATATATATTTGAGTTCTTTGTTTGAATTTTGACACATAGTGACACTAAAATCTGACCTAGCATGTGAAAATAATATAAGAAAAGACCCAAATCCAAAGTAAAAATCGACAAAGGAGGAAAAAAATAAAATAGGACATAAGTGAGCGAAAGGACATTAGTGTTTGGGTGTTATCATCTGTTTGGGAGATATTGTGGCACATTAATAAAAATAGAAGAATAATGAAATAAAAGAATAGGGATTCATGTGAATCGACCAAAAGATGAAAATTTCATATGAAAGACGTAAATAGAGCCAAACAAAGAAAGAAAGGGATAAAGAGGTGTCACTAGTGCCTAGTTTCTAAACTTATAAATGATGCATATAACAAAATACTAGAAGCATATTGTAATGGTAATAATTTCATATTTTAGTGACTACATTCCCCCTTTATGATATTTGGATGAAACTCAAGTAGTATAAAGGATATAAGAATAACATACCCGAAGTGGGTCGAAGGAGTTATAGATGGAATGTGCTTTGATAGTAAGAAACATAGTATAACAAATCATGGATCAATGTTTTGATCCATATGGGGTGACCTTTATTGTCATAGAGGAGATGAACTTTCCAAGGAGATATCAAAGACCTTGAAACTTGGAGATGGAAGGAGTGATCGAAGTGATCGGGTTACGGAATCAACATATAAACTAAGGATTTGAGCATCCTAGCGTGAAACTAAGGATTTAAGTGTTTTGGCGCTAGAGAAAGAGTGTTGGGAAAATGGTCTGCTTTTTTTTTTTCCGACTAGGACACTTTCTCAAAAATAGGTTCTACCACTGTAGATGACAATATGAACCCATTTTTCAACTTGCCTACTAGGTCTCAAAACCCCATAAAGTGGTATAGGAAAGGCAATGACATCTCATTGCCCCCACTTTACAATGTAAGGGTGTAACTACTTGGTAAATTGAAACAATGGTGCCTAATATATTGGATTGGATCCCAAGTTAGGTCATTTGGGAGGAAAATTTGGTACTTGGAATAGAATTTGAAACTACTAGTATTGATTTGGAAAATGGTATTTGCTTGAACTTGATTGTATTTGAAATTTCTTTCAAGGATTGATTTTCCCCATATTAGGTCATTTGAGGGAAAAATTATGAGAATCTGTGAAAATGTGGATTCGTTGCTACTTGGAATAGATTGGAAATTTGCATTTTGGAACATAACCTTCGCATGATTTGAATATTTTCTTTGATTGCTTGGAATATAGGATGATTTCGTATCGTATTTAAACAAATTACTTGGATTATCGAAGGAAGGGTAATAGGATACCCTGAATATTTCCCCCATTTCACCAAAGATTTGAGAGGCCAATCATTGACAATTGAGTGAAAGAAATGGAGTAAAATGTGATGGAGATAAGTTCGAGTCTGGATAAGAGTAAGATAGTAAGGCATGTAATACGAGAGTATTACAAAACTAAACCTAAGGAGGCATTTTAGGGAATATTTAGCACAAAATATATCAAAAATATGGTTCCAATATGATGCAAACAACATTCACACTCAACCAATCCACAAGGTTGTTTTATTCAAAAAAACACAAAACTTCCCTTAAGCTTGCAAAATAACTTATGTTCTCAAATCAAGAACACTTCAAACTAGCAAATATTGGCATAATTGGTTCACTTGGTCAATTCCTATCAACGAACCATGTCTCTACATCATATACCATGCCAATGAAATTAAATAAATACTCATGAAATCTCCAAATTTCCTTCACTAGCTTCTCAAGAACAATGACTCTGGTGAGTTGGTGTTGTGAAAGATCTACCAACTTCTCGAGACAAACCAAAACTAGATTTGAAACCCATTTTCATCCTTATGGTAGGTGAAAATTTTTATATCCCAAGTCCATTAATAATTATCTTTTCTGCCATCCTCCTTTCTTGTCATATTCTAACTCTGTGTAGCCTGTTTTAAGGTCTTTTTCTAGTATAACTTTTGATACAAATACTTTTCAAACAAACTAATTACCTTTTGGAGTACCCATTTGGACTATTATCCATCTTACAAATTTTTAAGGTACTTTATAACACAAAAACTCCTCCAAATCAACTATTTTAGGTTTCAATTAGGCCTCTAATACCTTGCTACAAGCCTACATACCTTCCCGACAAGAAGAGGAAACATTTTAAGCAACTACCAACCTCCAAACCTTGGTAATAAGCTTGTATTCTCTATCTAGAAGATATCTATACATTTCTATGCCTTGGCATTAGGTGTAAGGTCTCCAAAACTTGTTTTCACGCTTTAAGTTAAGCCTTACGGACTATGTCAACTCTTATAAAATAGATTTTACTCCATTATCTATCTCTTGTCAAAACATATTTTCCTAGCCTATAATGTCTTCAATGATTAAAACTAAGTTAAACTCTCAAAATATGTTTGGAAATCCTTCAACCAAGTTAGTGTAACCTCTTTAATGGACAACAATATCATCAAAAAATCTTCTATTTTATTTCATAGAGCTCCTTTTTCTTTGTCATTAAAATGAATAATCCTTAATTCGAGTTACAAAATGTCAAGATGTATGCTCAAGTCAACTCTTGACTAATATGAGAATTTAAGATATTCATGACACATGTTTGTATTAATTACTACATTAGAAAAACTCGTGTTCTTAGCTATAAGCTAAAAGATCATAAGAAATAACAATGATTATACCTCCTATTCCTTAATATGACCCTTTTCATGCATGAAAAAAATTAAATGCTCCCAAAACCACATATAGACACCTAAACCAAGCCAAAATGACCTTCAAGAATTCAAAATTTCTTTTTGGTAGGAAAAAAAAGAATTCAAATTCAAATTTTGAAGGTGCAAGACACAAACTATCAACCAAAAATGAAAACTATGTACTACCTAATGACTCGTAAACCATCTAGAAATCAAAAAATTTCATGAAACAACAAAATTCGGACTTAAGTGGGATGGTCTTGTATCATAATGCCACAGACGACATGAAAAATGAATAAACAATGCTAAGGATATGAAAGAAATAATAAGGCGGAATTAGTTTTCATAAATCAAAGTATATGAGCTATAGTTATAGACACCAAATTTGGGTCACACTCCCCTTGGTCCCCTTGATTAATTAACATAACACATTTAAATAATCATGACCCCTTCATCCCATATTAATATTCATTCTCATATTATTAATTAATTTAATTATTTTAATCAAGTTAATTTCATCCTTGGACCTCCACCTCATCATTACACCTCACCTGACCCATTCCATGGGGCATTTAACTCACATGTGACCAAGTCATCACTCTCAACACCGAGTCATCACTCTAAATCTTTGAGTCACTACTTGACGTAACTAACTAAGAATTATTCCTAAACCTAATTAGACTTCTTATAAGATCTTTGAGAATTCTCTCACGTGAAATATACTTCCCTAAGAGGACCCAACAATCAAAATCACACCAAAATAGTAAATATCAGGATATTTTTGGTAACTTGGACTATTTCACCCAAGCCGATGTCACTTTATCCTCGGCACGACGTCACACCTAAAACACCATCAGTTCCTTTATATAGAATTTTACAACCCTTTACCTAGGTTGGTCATTCATTTATTGGAGCCTTATTGCATTCAAGCATGAATATTCAAGCCCTCCTACATCTAGATGATGAACACACACAACCACGGTACAAGAAAAGAAACCACCTCTCCTTCAAGAGCATTGGAATACTCACAAGAGTACACAAGTTGTCTTGTCATGACACTTGACTCAAGCATATCTTCTCTAATCAACCATAACCCATCTCAACTCACAAGATCTACAAAATACCAAGTAAATACTGTGATTTTAATCACTCATGTTTATCTAATTGTAGATTTCTTATTTCTTTCAAAAGTATTTTATTTCTTATCTTACCAAGACACAATTTTCATCCCACTAACCCACTATTCAACCACCCCAAGTTTTTTCACCATTCTAAACCTCTTTTTAGTATTCTTGAGTCTTCCCATCCATATTATGACCTAAACCACACTACTCTCACTCTTTGTGCAATCACAGGAAGACTAAAAACCCATCTTTAATATTTCATTACCTATTGCCCCTACAAATTGTGGTTCCCCAACCAACGTTGTTTTAGTTCCCATACCAACATCAGTCACCAAACCAATATCGGTCTTTGTGGTATTTTATATTCTCGAGACCAACAAGCTTCCCACTCAACCATTCAGCCCTGCACCCTTACTAGACCTTTGAAAGACTGGTCTGACCTAAGAAAACCCGGTTCTAATTAGATTTAGTGTTATTTTGATATCTAGCATAAAATCTAGTGTATTGTGTGTATGAGGAACTTATATCATTACATTGCGATAGGACTTATTTATTTCAGTTGTTTATTCACATTGAATTATTATTAAATAGTGGATTGACAACCTCTCTAGGAAGCAATGCACTTCCTTGATCTAGGATACACTAGGCAATCCACTGTCATATGCTATTTAATACTCTTTTGTGGTCTTTCTTTATATCTACAGGTAGTCCTTCCAGGAAAAAGGAGTTCTCTATGATCAACTTGGATAACGTCAACAACACATGCATTCTACCTTCCACCTTCACCTCACAGTGTATTCCTCCTTAACCATTTACCTTTTATCTGTTTCATCCTAGAAAGCGTAAAACTTATTGGTGAAACATTTTGGCACGCCTAGTGGGACCCATTCGGGGTTCTTTTCATTATTCATTCTTATGGAATCATTGTGTGTTTATTTATTTTTAAAAAGAAAGTTCACATTAAAATATTCTCCCTGGAAACATTCTTCTTCTCCTACTTGGTCTCGGTGAAACTTGTATTTTGGACTAAAAAGGACACTTATTTTAATTTTGTATTGCATTAGTGAATGACATATTATTTCCTATATATTATTTCTCTCATAGACTTTCATTTTGGATTTGGGTTTAAAATCTTTGCATCTCATTTTATATGTTGCATTCTAGCTCATCTAAATTATTAGAACCTATATCCTGGAAATCATGCCAAAATGATGGTTGAAAAACTAAACCGTAGTTCACATTTTACACACTCTTTATACCAAATCACTAAAAAAACTACACATTTCTTAAACAACATATTTCTTGAAAGAAGTTGTCAACGATCACATAATCAGAGGATTGACAATGGGCTCTAGCTGGTTTTCTAGCTAGTTATCATATCAAAGAAGGATCCCCCATGCCAAAACTTACCTGAAACCAACCATAGTTGTCAGTTTCCATACAGAACTTTCGGTAACTAAAAACCCATTCTATTCACAAGTCAGTCCTAAATGGCATAAGCCATAACATAAAATCTACATCATAGGATTTCATGTTTGCTAGCTTTTCTTGATTTGTGTTTTGAGGTGTGAGTTTATTTTCTTCATTTTTTTATCTCCTACATACTCCACAATCATAGTTGGTGTATTCCGATTGTTTCTGAGTGTGTTAGGACTAATCATTGCCATACTCGGTCTCTAAGTTGGTCTTTTTATTTGACCTAAATCACCAAAAATTCACTTTTTCCATTTTTCACAGATTTCCAAGAACTTAGGTGTTGGTCTAACCACCGCCATCAATTTCATCATCTCACTACCATTGGTTCACTAACTGCCATTAGTTTTGTGTTGTTTTGGTCATTTCTACCAAAGTAGCATTCAATCTATATTTCTTTTCTTTCTGTGACTTCCTCTGTCACTTTACTATATCTCTGAGTCCTTGATATCACCTTCAGAGTCCAGTTCTACTTTGTCTTCATCATTTATTTTCAGATTTACAAATATTTCATTTTTCATAGTAACTCGACATTGGTCTATTCGACCGGTGGTAGTTACCCTTATATCGGCATCGGTTACACCAACCGATGTGGGTCTCTATGTTCTGATTTTCCAATTACAAAAGTGATCAAATCGGACATTTTAAATGCAATTTTCTCCTTTTATTTTGTGTTTACGCATTATTAGTGAATCTCGGAATACTGCTTCTATTAGTAATCACATGGTTTTAACTCGTAAAAATGCTAATGCTCTCATGTTTCACACTAACCGCCATCTGCTCCCACCTATCCCATTACTCCATTCTATCTCATCACCTATGGACCACAATAAGGCTCTTTCCAAACCCACAAGTGATGAGGAGTTTGTGATACTCCTTGATCACAAAATTTCCTCTCTGCAATACTATCTCACTCATTCATCTACCTACAATTCATTAGGGTAGTTTGTATATGGCATGCATGTGTCCATTCCTCCTACCCTCGCACCCACTTCTACATCAACTACTACTAGCTTGTCTTTACCCTCTTCAACATTACCATTTTTGGTTTCCATGATTGACCCTACATCATCAATATCTACTACACCTATGGAATTTATCATGCCTTTGATATATGTCACTCCTACGATGTCAACCATGTATTTATCAACCACCTTGAGTGTAGGTTTATCTTTACCCGCAACCTCTTATATACCTATTGCATCTCACCACAATTGGAGTCAAAATCCCATAGTATCTTCCTCTATACTACAAAAGTATTTACATCCACTCCACCTACCTACACTTATCACAAACAACTGTTGATGCAAAATCACAGCACCCCCGGACGCACATTCTAGGTTGTTGATGTTCGTGTATCCAGCAGTGATTGCACAACATGGAAACCTCTCTCCAAGCGTGGGACTTGTGAAACCGAGAGAGGAATCTCCGAGAGAAGGCTGGTTCCTTCTCCTAAACTACCCGCCACAAGCTATTCCAAAGTGCAAGAAAGCTAATCTAATCCTATTCTAACCATGCCAAGGAGACAGAGAGAGAGAGAGAAGGGAAAAACAAAAAGCCTACACTAAAACGGTGATACACCGTAGAAGGAGGATGTTGAACATCTATCAAAACTACCATGGGACAAAGAGAGGTGAGCAATGGGAAGGATGGATGATGCATCACAGCCCAAGGATAGATTTCACACGAAAATGTCCCAAAACTCCATGAACACAGCTCCAAACCTGCAATGAACATTTAGACATGCACAGATACCTGCAAATGAAGAGAGGCAAGGAGAGAACAAGCAAAAACGAGAGAGGATGGACAGATGCATCACAGAACACGTTTTGTTGCTCCAGAAGTTTGCACAGAACATCATTCCATTAGTAAAAGGCAAAAACGCCATTACAGAGCAGGGAGGAGGTTCGAACTCCATTTTCAACCCTAGAGAAGAAAAGAAGGGAGGGCCGAGCGAAAGAATGAACAACCTCTTTTTTTTTTAAAAAAAAATGAGCCAAATCTGGCTTTTACATTGCATGGGTCGAGCCCAGGGGACAAAAAACGTGGGAAAACGTGCAAGCCCATTCCTCATTGACTGCAGATGCATTAAATCAGCATGGAGGATCTTACCAACCCATACCCTGTCACTTTGAGTGATTTTGGAGGAGAATGTGACCCATTTGTATTAATTTGGCCGCTAAAATGTCACTTCTAGCCGTGCAGAAGAAGAATGCGACCCATTAGCATTAAAACGGGTTGTTGAAAGGTCGCTTCGCCATTACCACATGTCGAGCTGTTTCTCGATTTTCTCTCTTCGAGACTACACCAAAACTCGAGATTGATCCCATAATCATGTAGATCAGCTCAACAGCTTTCCGCTTGATATAAATAACGTGGAAATCCGAGCTCGATCAAAAGATATGGCGATCCGAAGATTTAGGGCACTAATGTACCAAGACGAGTTTTGAAATATTTTCCCGTGCTTCGCCACCTAGACGACACGTGGTACGCCTCCGATTGGTTGCGCACTTCTCTCTCCTCTACCTTTCGGCGGGCTGTCTTTTGAATTTTCCTTGGGGCCCTAAATGGGACACGTGGCACTATCCCATTGTTCGGATCGGTGCTCGATAACTCGCCCCTTGACTTTTTGACTTTTTCTCTGTGAGGACACATGGCGCTTCGATTGGTCCTCGACTCCTTCGGCTCCTTCGTGTACTTCACCTCCATTTGTCCCGGATGTCCCATTTGATTTTGGGCCCTTTGTGCTCATTTCGGCCGGTTCGGGCATTTCGCCCATTTGTCCCAGATGTCCCATTTGATTTTGGACCCTCTCGGACTCATTTCGCCGATTCGGCCGGTTCAAGCATTTTTGGCCCGCTTGTCCCACTTTGCTTCGAGATCGACTTGACTCTTTTCGGCCGGTTCGGCCGGTTTCGCGCTTTTTGGCCCGATTGTCCCATTTGATTTTGGGCCCTTTGTGCTCATTTCTGCGGTTCGGGCATTTCGCGCCCATTTGTCCCAGATGTCCCATTTGATTTTGGACCCTCTGACTCATTTCGCCGATTCGGCCATTTCGGCATTTTTGGCCCGCTTGTCCCACTTTGCTTTGGACTGACTTGACTATTTTCGGCCGGTTCGCGCCTTTTTGGCCCGATTGTCCCATTTGCGTCCCTCTCAGCAGTTAGCCAATTTTTTTCCTCTCTCGGTCGAACCGGCATTTCGCGCCCGCCACGTACTTTTGTCCCGGATGTCCCAAATGCTATTTGGGCCGCTTGAGGCTTTTCGGCCGATCCGCGCCTTTTTGTCCCAAATGTCCCAATTGCTCCCTAGGACTAGGACTTAGCCGATTTTCACCATTTTTTCTGGATCAACCTTCTTGCCTTCTGCAACCTTTTTCCGCATTTTCTCGTAGCTTGCTCTTTTCCTCTCGCATGACAGGGACTTAGAAAATATTTGAGGGGACTCTAGCAACATGATTTTTGGCCCCGAATCAATCAATTTTCCTGGGACTTGAATATTCTGATGCATGTTATCAAAATTACCCAGGGGGGGTGAAATTTTGACAACAGTTTGGCGACTCAGCGGGGTCATCTGCCTGCTAGATGAATGATCAGTAGCCTGAAGCATCCATTGGGCATGGAGTCATGAGTTGCAACCTGCAACTGATCTGAACTTTGAAAACCTCCCTCTGAGCCACTTGGAAACCCATTGAACCTGGAGTGTCTTCACCAAGATGCCACTGAAATGAACTGTGCAAGAGCAGAACCAGCAACACCAAAACTATGTACAAAACTGAAAATCATACATGCCCCAAATGGAACATGCAGAGTGTGCACAAGCACTTCTTCTACTGAAAGCAAACCTAGCTACTTCTACTTTAATCGAAGCAAAGGCAAGCTAAACAAACCCCGCAAATCGGTTGTGAGAAATAGCTTCCTTTCTTCAAAATTGCAGCCATGCAATTGATTTGGCACGATCATGGCTGTTTGATGGATGGAAAATCAACAAGAAGTCGTCTTCTATCCAAATCATTAAGGTATCAATCAAAAATCCAATACCTCTTTTAGTTGCTCTGCATTTGGATTGGAGAGGTATGGCAGCTGATCCTTGGTACTTTGTAGCTCATCCTCATGCTCAGAAGCAAGCATGACTGGTTGTGGCTTCTCCTTTGGCTCCAATGAAGCCAAATACCTGATTGGGCAAGGTCTGATCCGTTTGATATGCCCATAGCTCTGATTTTCAACTCCAAGAATGGAGTCTTCTTGTAGACCCACCTGAATGGATGATGTGGAAGAAATGGTGGAATCCTTCTGTCCTTTCTCTTCCTCCAATGAAGAACATGGAAGATAAAAATCTTCCAATCTTGATCCCAAAGAGCTGCTGTAAGATGCAGGCTGCTGCAAATGAAAGCTCTCCTTCATGGCAGCAGGCTCTGGTGTTTGGAATGTGGATGATGAAAGAGAGAAAGGTGAAAGCTCAACCGGCTCTTCTCCATCAAAACAGTCCTCCAAATCTGACAGGTAAACTGCCTCATTGCTGTCCTGCTGCTCGTTTTCAACTTCCTCCATGGTGTCCTCTTGATCTGCAACTTGACCACCATGGTTTCCTTCACTCTCCAATATTGAGTTTGAGAGATCAAACTCCTTTTCAGTGCTAGAACTTGAGAGAGATGAAGTGGAAAGAAGAACTGAAGGTTCTCCTGTAACCTGCTTTGTGCTCAAAGCCCTTGGATCTGCATTTTTCTTCTCCACAGCTAGATTGTGCTCCTCTTTTTTTGGATTTGGAGCAGCTTCTCCTTCCTCCAATGTTTGAAGGCAATCTTGCTCTTGGTTGAACTCTTCCTCCAGCATGAAGTTTGTCAAGTCAAACTCTTCAATTTGTTGCTCTAGAGGACAAGTTGGGACTGCAAGATCTTCTTCTCCAACAAAATCAGTCCTCACCACCATTTGTTCTCCAACCCTAGCCTCTTTTGTAGGCTTAACCATCAAGGGGATCTTTGTCATCCCAAATTTGGTAGCCCAAACCTTCAAGTCATCTGTCATTTCTTTTCTGTTGGGCTCCTCTTCTTGCTGTCCTTGATGACTGATTTTTTCAATTCCTTCTTCCCCATATGAAATTGGGAATGCAAGAGGAGGAATGGGTTGAAACTCAACCGATTTTACACTTTTTTGTGGTGGTGGAGGCAGTGAAACCTCTTGTTTCTTTGGAGGAGGGGGTATTTCTGTTAGCTCTTGTGGAGGGGATGACTGTTTGGAAGGGAAAAGGAAAGAAGAATCGAGATGAGGTGGAAGACTGGGGGGTGGAGAAATGGATTCAACACTTGGGACAACAGATGGAGGGTTTGAAACTTGACACTGCTGAAATGAAACAGATTGGGAAAGAGGAAAAGGAAAGGCATGAGATGGTGTGCTTACCCGTTGACAAGGTTGCTGAATACTTCTCTCATACACCTCTATTTCTTCAATCCACTTTGCAAGCAAAGGCAGCGTTGCAATCATGAAGTCAATCTTCTCCCGAGGGTCGTAATGCCTTGGAAAAGGTCCCACCCATGGACAGGGTGCTCCATAACCGATTCCAAAAGCTTTCATCCGTCCCGAGCCCCGACTCGCACTATGTTTACCTCCATCTTTTGGATTTTCTCCAATGCACCAGCATCTTACATCTGATTGTCTTCATTATATGCATACTCTTGCTCTTGGAAAGCTCCATAGCCAAACTGACTTTGGCACTGCTGTTCATATGAATATGCATGCTGATCTGGAGGATTTGTAAAACCTGTTGGAGGTGGAATATACTGTTGTTGTTGATATGAAATCCATGATGGAAATGAAGTCATGATTGCACAACTTCAAAGAATGAGGAAGAATGAAAGAGATGGAAAGAAGGATGAATGCAAAATGAATGAAAATGAATGGAAAGGAAGGTCTGAAACTTCGAGATGGTTGTTGACCGATGGAGTCGCCGATGTGTTTGCAAGTGCCTCCAAAGGCTGAAATCTTCACAGAACACATCAACCTGCAAAATATGAAGTGAAAGACCTCTAAGGTCCCACCGGCATGCCAAAACTGTGATGCAAAATCACAAAGCACTTCCCCGGACGCACATCAGGCTTCTAGGTTGATGTTCTGTGCATCCAAAGTGTGATTGCACAACATGGAAACCTCTCTCCAAGCGTGGGACTTGTGAAACCAAGAGAGGAATCTCTAGAGAAGGCTGGTTCCTCGCTCCTAAACTACCCGCCACAAGCTATTCCAAAGCAGAAAGCTAATCTAATCCTAATCTAACCATGCCAAGGAGACAGAGAGAGAGAGAGGGGGAAAAACAAAGCAAAAGCCTACACTAAAATGGTGATACACTGTAGAAGGAGGATGTTGAACATCTATCAAAAATGCCATGGGACAAAGAGAGGTGAGCAATGGGAAGGATGGATGATGCATCACAAGCCCAAGGATAGATTTCACACAAAAATGTCCCAAAACTCCATGAACACAGCTCCAAATCTGCAATGAACATTTAGACATGCACAATACCCGCAAATGAAGAGAGGCAAGGAGAGAACAAGCAAAAATGAGAGAGGATGGACAGATGCATCACATAACACATTTTGTTACTCCGTAAGTTTGCACAAAACATCATTCCATTAGTAAAAGGCAAAAATGCCATTACAGAGCAGGGAGGAGGTTCGAACTCCATTTTCAACCCTAGAGAAGAAAAGAAGGGAGGGCCGAGCAGAAAGAATGAACAACCTCTTTTTTTTTTTTTTTTTTTAAAATGAGCCAAATCTGGCTTTTACATCAGATGGGTCGAGCCTGTGGGACGTAAAATGTGGGAAAACGTGCAAGCCCATTCCTCATTGACTACAGATGCATTAAATCAGCATGGAGGATCTTACCAACCCATACCCTATCACTTTGAGAAATTTTGGAGGAGAATGCGACCCATTTGTATTAATTTGGCCGCTAAAATGTCACTTCTAGCCGTGCATGAAGAAGAATGTGACCCATTAGCATTAAAACGGGTTGTTGAAAGGTCGCTTCTGGCCATTACCACACGTCAGAGCTGTTTCTTGATTTTCTCTCTTGATCGCACCAAAACTTGAGATTGATCCCGGAATCATGTAGAGCATCTCAACAGCTTTCCGTTGATATTAAGAACGTGGAAATCCAAGCTTTGGATCAAAAGATATGGCGATCTCGAAGATTTAGAGAACAAATGTACCAAGACAGTTTCAAATATTTTCCCGCGCTTCGCCACCTGGGACGACACATGGTAGGCTCCGATTGCTCACGCAATTCTCTCTCCTCTACCTTTCGGTGGGCTGTCTTTTGAATTTTCCTCAGGGCCCTAGTTGACACGTGGCACTACCCCATTGGTTCGGATCGGTGCTCGATAACTCACCCTTGACTTTTTGACTTTTTCTCCGTGAGGACACGTGGCGCTTCTCGATTGGTCCTCGCTCCTTCGGCTCCTTCACGTACTTTCGCCTCCATTTGTCCCGGATGTCCCATTTGATTTTGGGCCCTTTGTGCTCATTTCGCCGGTTCGCATTTCGCGTCCATTTGTCCCAGGATGTCCCATTTGATTTTGGACCCTCTGGACTCATTTCGGCCGATTCGGCCGGTTCGGGCATTTTTGGCCCGCTTGTCCCACTTTGCTTCGGACTGACTTGACTCTTTTCGGCCGGTTCGGCCGGTTCACACCTTTTTGGCCCGATTGTCCCATTTGATTTTGGGCCCTTTGTGCTCATTTCGGCCGGTTCGGGCATTTCGCGTCCATTTGTCCCAGATGTCCCATTTGATTTTGGACCCTCTCGACTCATTTCGCCGATTCGGCCGGTTCGCATTTTTGGCCCGCTTGTCCCACTTTGCTTGATCGACTTGACTATTTTCGGCCTTCTGCCGATTCGCGCCTTTTGGCCCGATTGTCCCATTTGCGTCCCTCTCTCAAGATTAGCCAATTTTTTTCCTCTCAAGTCCGAACCGCATTTCGCTCCCGCCACGTACTTTTGTCCTAGATGTCCCAAATGCTATTTGGGCCGCTTGAGGCTTTTCGGCCGATCCACGCCTTTTTTCCTGATGTCCCAATTGCTCCTAGGACTAGGGCTTAGCCCGATTTTCACCATTTTTTCGGATCAACCTTCTTGCCTTCTCGCAACCCCTCATTTTTAACTTTAGAACAAGTGAATTTTTTTTTTTTTTTGATAATTGCATACCGGTTCTAAATACATAATTTAGAACTCACAATTCAAATAACCATTCATATAACAAGCAACCATATGCAAATGTAATGACTCTGAGTACTTCCGATCTATTCATTCCATGACTCTAATCTACCGATCTATTCATGAGTAATAAGAGTCGGTGTTTTTATTTAACACATCACTCTTGCGGTTCTCTTCCCTAACTGGGAATTCGTAATGCTCGTCTAAGGAATCTAATCAATAATCAAGTACCATTATTCATCGGCATCTCATCCCTTAGACTAGGTGAATCAGACAACGCAATCAGCAGCTTTTTGCGATACTTTGGCCAAAGATTTGAAACATATCGCTTCATGTCTCGTATTCCTTAACGGCATACTCGCCAACTGAATACGCCCTTCACCCCATTCATATGTTATATAGAATGTCTTATACTGACATCGTCAATTCCCTTTCTTTCACAAATTAATCACTTTGAGGCAGATTAACAAGGTGATAATGTTATATGGATGCCTACGAGGATTAGGATATGATGACATACCGGTTCAACTCAGCTCAACCAAAGGTGTCATGACACCCCAAATCTTCGAGGCGCTCATATAACATGACCACGCTCTTAATCGGTCCCCTGGGTAACTCGTGCGAAATCAAGTGTAAATCTCAACGATCAATGCAAGGGGTGTCGCCATAAGTCACCCGCATTGTTGAACTTCGAGAAGATCCTAATCTTCTCGAGGTACAGCCCTCGCAAATGACTTTATGCCGTCAACCTTTAGATCCGCCTCGAGAAGATCTACCCAAAACAAGCGTTACGCACTAGAGTTTAAATTACTTCTTAAGACTTTTCCCTAAGGTTAGCCTTTCCAAATCCCTGGATTCATTTTCTTAAGACGACCCTCCTCTATTATTCCATTACTTGGTAGAGGTATTATGGTCTAGTTTCTATCAAGGAGTCATTAGAATACATCTGATTCTAAGCAACAGATTCGCATAATATCTCATAACCTATGCTTGAGATCGCCACCGAAACTCCATCGATTGCCTATCGCTTCTCTTAATCAATTCATATCATACCTTTCATTTTAAAGCTATGAATGATTAAGAATCCAATCTACTATTGTCCTATTATACTTAGGACTAGGGATTAGTAATTCAATCCAACTTGTTTAGCGTTATCTTTAGGCTCAATTTTTAACCTATCTTCTAGAGAGACAATATTTAAGTTACAATATTGCATTATCCAGATCAAATTAGAACTACTAAATACTCATAAGAATTTAGTCTAATTACTTACAAGCTTTCATTGTCAATCACAAAAGCATCCATATTATACAAAGATAACTATGCCTCTTCGTTACGTAAACCGAAGAAGTTCATCATTCATAATAGAATACAACACATAAGTATCAAACACTTATTTTCATTCCTTTCGAAACTCGTACAATTACATTTTATGCAACAGCATACTTGATATAATGCTAACGGAAAAGAAACATCTTTTCTCATATAGTACATCCATAAAATCAAGCTGTAATTCATAATAAATCAAATAAACTATCTGATCGGACTGCCAGATCTGCATTGTATTTACCTCTTACGGCAACCATCTGCAAAAATAGTCAACATGAGTCAGTTCAATGAACTGAGCATGATAAGCACTAACTTTTAAAACAATTGCAATCCATCAATTGTTTCCATTAAACACCCTGTTTAAATGAGATCAAATATCCAAATAAGAAAACATATTCAGGCTATGTCCTTGTAATACTAAATGATTACAAACATGTAACTCTATCATTGTTACAGAATAGTCTTAAACACTTTCTAATTTTTCATCAAATATTAAAGAAACAAGAACGAAGGCATATAAACAATCATTGAATCCAAATCACGACACTGGTCAGATTGTTGCATTCTTTCAAAAAAAAAAAAGAAATAACATAACAATTTGGAATCCTACCAAAACGTTACCAAATTAATTTCCTACTGATAGTTCATTATCAATAATATTAAATAAAGGAAGAGAAAGAATCAATCCATTCTTACTTCCCTTTTTACATAAGTTCATCACTGTACTGCCTTCACTTATGAGAACAGTCAACCAGTATATAAATGAACAAGTTAGACAGCCGAAATCAAGATCACTGCTCTAAATCACGAAAATAGAAACTCAAAGAAATCTCTCAGACAAAGAACTAACACATCAACTATCCATAAATCACCTCGATGTCCAAAACTAGTTTCTCCTAAACACAAGAAGGCTTTCAACCAAGTTCAAAGCAAGAGCTTCAAGCGTATTGCTGTAATCAACAACTCTATAACATTAAGCCTTTTAAGGTTTCCGAGAAACTATGCTATGATGACCACACATTGATTCCAATTCATGTTCACCAATCGAATCAACAAACAGAAAGGAACTTAGCATACTTATACTTTCTCGCCATCGGGCCGAACAAACGGAAAGGAACACCATCAATCGATCCCTACCTTGGTGCATGCAAATCCCTAGTGCAACTCACCCAAACAGGCTGTAACACGAAAAAATACTATCAATGACGATATAAAAATCGAGATAAACAATCAAGCTCTTATTTCAACCAAGAAACCCGACCGTATTCTCGCCAATAATTTAGCACAAATAGAACAAGTTGAATATGTAGTTGATCACCTAAGGAATCTGTACTCACCAAAGCAACATGCAACACAAAGTACTCCAAGAAAATACAGAGGTCTTCGCAAGATTTTTTCCTTCAAGTCACCGGATCAACACTTAACAACCGTATATACACATTTTAACTTGAATAAAGGACTAAAATAGAAATAGAACATTGAAACGCTCTCACAAATGCTCGAATTCAATCCTAATAAATCCACTAATTCACACTACATACTGATAACGGATTTGCGCCCATAATCACAAACCCAACAACAGTATAAAAATAGAATTAATTGATAAATCCTTCCATGCCATTCAAGACAAACATTCCGAATGAAACAAGTATAAGCAAATCAATATACTCATTCCAAAACAATGAAATAAACTGAGCTG
Source organism: Taxus wallichiana var. yunnanensis (assembly GCA_018340775.1). NCBI lineage: Eukaryota > Viridiplantae > Streptophyta > Pinopsida > Cupressales > Taxaceae > Taxus > Taxus wallichiana. The sequence continues at coordinate 617,762,256 of CM031242.1, read as the reverse complement.
CTTCGAAACCTTCGAACAATTTTCGCAAGGAAAGGCAATACATCCACAAAAAGTCAATACTCAGTATTTACTACAATAATAAGAGCTACAAAACCCGCTTTTCCACAAGGCTTCCACGACAATATAATAACAAAACTCAAGATGAATCTACATTCACAACAAAAGAGATTACCAGTAAACGATTCAATCATGAAATCCACCGAGTCGTTAAAGACTACGGTAACTCAACAATTGCTTGCCTATTCCAAGCCGTAAATTAGAAAACAATGAAACCCACAAAGTATCATTAGTCGCTGTTAACAAAACCATGACAGAGCTTCAAAATCTTCAAAAGCACAGTAACAATCAAATGGTACACCAAGATTATTCCTCATGCTCACAACAAAGATTGACGATCAAAAGTCGACAAAGAAAACAGTGATCTATACCCTTCACAAGTATATTCGACGGCTCGCCAAACAAAGCCGAGCATTCAAACCTTTATAAATATAAATCTCTCATATTTAAACCAAGGAATACACAACAAACAGAGTTGAAGTTCGATTTCAACAAACACCCAACAAGCGGAAATTGCCAAAAATCGAACTTAAGAGATACAGAGCCAAAATCAACTAAATCTTCATAGAAAATTTATCTAATCTTCACAAACAAATGAACAGAGTTGTTTTAATGAAGACATTTGAAAGACAAAGAAAATATTTAAAGGATAGGGCCTAACATGCCTCGTATTTTGATCGACTTTCCAAGAAGACAACAGAAGAGCTCAAACTTCCTTTTCTTTTTTCCCCAAATACAATACCAACAAAATTTCGCTGTCCTGCTTACAATATATCCTCCATGGCAGAAAAGAGCCGTAGAAATTCATTCTCGCCATGCAACTCAAAGAGAATCAAAAGAACCAAGAAACTAGCAGAGAGAGAGAGAGACCGAAAATCGCGATACACCAAACAAACCTTCCAACTTCTCGTTTGCATGCCGTTTCGCGAGCTCCGGGCTCGACTCCCTAAACAATAAATGCCATTAAACCAATTTTCCCGCCTAATCTCTACTCCCACCGACCGCCAAAATTGGCGACAGTCCATCAAAATCTCAAGTTCATTTCAAAACTTAGTAATTGCCAAGTCTGCCAAGGTTAGCCGCCGCCTAAGCCTCCGCCATCCGCCTCGCCCCTCATCCTTATCCTTCCCATTTATTGCCATAGAGAATAGCGCCCATGGTTCGCCACCCTTCAAAGGCCCCTTCCCATAAACTCTTAGTTAGCTAGGTTAGTATCTTAGGTTAGAGTTTTAGGGTAAGAACCATGCTAACCATTTTGCACTTAGTTATTATTTTAGGATCATAACACATAGCCTAGGTCTAGGTTAGACTAACAATAATCTAACCCCTAGGTTAGGTTATTGTTTTAGGTTACTAACCCTTAGTAATTCAGTTTGGTCCTTCTCCCGAAAACTCCTGAGAGACTCGCATCATACTTTCTAGAACAGAGCCACTCCTGTTCTTATTACGTAATCAGTATGTCAATGAATTATTACCTGGTCTTTAATCGAGACCTTCCAGATATACCGTATATCGGGAACCGCTTCATTTCTCAAGATCAGCCTCGAGTCATACTCCCGACTAGCCTTACCAAATGCTTCCATACCTTGCAACCTGCTCAAGGTTCGGGATATAATTTTATCACTTCACAAAATTAAAGCATTACTTGGATCAATTCCTCTGGTCCAAGTCTAGATATTATTGATGAATACCTGTATAATTTCATTCCGTGATCGATTAATATTCACCACAAGATGAAATAAATAAAAGAGTCTATTAATATTTTGACTCAGTCAAGATCTGCAATCTGCAAGAAATTTAATACATATCAAGCATGATTTCCGAATCGAGGTACACAATCCATTTACTAGAAATCACATATCAACACTTGAATGCTTAGGAGAAAGTAACAACAGTTCAGGGTGTTACATGCTTCCCTCCTAAAAGGATTCATCGTCCCGATGAATTACATATTAAACTTAACCTTCCGGTCAATCAATTTATTATTACACAAACAATGTGTTTACTTCCATATTTAATAGTTTCAGAAATCAATGTCACCTCACTTTTATTCAACCTGAATAAAGTCTCATTTTAATCAAAGCTTTCATAAATACTTAAAAACAATCAGCATAAAGTATTTCATCAATGATTTCATTCTCATTGCAAAAAGAGAAGGAAAAGCAGCCATCTCTTCCGTGTTTTCCCAAGTTGCACTTTCTTCGCTAAACTGGTCCCACTGACCTTACATTGCTGAATATCTCGATTCCTTAAATGCAATCAAGTAGTTTCCAAAGACCCTTGTGGGTTTAACCACGATTATTCCTGGGTCCTGGACCTGCAAGGAATTCCAATTTAAAACATGTGACAGATCTGAAACGTATTTCTTAAGCAAAGAAATATGGAAAACATCATGCATACGAGATAGAGCAGGAGGCAATGCTAAACGATAAGCTACAGGATTGATTATCTCGACAATTTCAAAAGGTCCCACATATCGTGGTGACAACTTGGCAGCCTTGCCAAAAGTTATAGAACTCTTTCTGGGTTTAACACGCAGAAAAACCTTATCACCAAGCTCAAACTTTCTATCAACCCGCTTAAGGTCAGCATAGCTCTTCTGTCTATCCGCTGCTTCCTTTAATCGTTCACGAATCAGCTTAACTTGCTGTTCCATCTCTGTGAGAATCTCTGGTCCAATTACCACTCTATCCTCTACACTGTCCCAACTTACAGGGGTTCTGCACTTTCTTCCATAAAGTGCTTCAAAAGGTGCCATCTTAAGAGATGAGTGATAAGTGTTGTTGTATGCGAACTCAACTAATGGGAGATACTCTTCCCACTTATACTGTTGATCCATGCAATACATTCGCAACATGTCCTCCAACACTTGATTTACCCTCTCGCCTGCCCATCCGCTTCTCGGATGATATGCGTAATCAAGTTTAGTTTCGCTCCTAGGGCTGCGTTAAGCGCTTGCCAAAACCTCGACGCCATTCTAGATCCCTCGCCGAAATAATCGCCTGTGTACACCATGCAATCTGAAAATTTCGTGTACGAACCTCTTGGCTAGCACTGGAGAATCATCCTTTAGATTTCCAGCGATGAAATGAGCTACCTTAGTTAGCTTATCTACAACTACCAGGATAACATCATGTTTATTCCTGGACATGGGTAGTCCTTGTACAAAATCCATGGTTATTACTTGCCATTTGTACTGCGGTATGCTATGAGGATACAACAATCCAGCAGGATGCATATGCTCTGCTTTCACCCGCTGACATTCCAGACAATGAGTCACAAAATTTATCACATCCTTTTTCATACCTTTCCAGAAGTATTGCTGTTTCAAATCAGCTAACATTTTTGTGATACCCGGGTGTCCAGAGAAAGGTGAATTATGAAATTCAACTAACAACTTCTTTCTCAAATCATCCAGCACAGGAACATATACCCTATTTTCATAACGCAAGATTCCTTCATTATCTAAATGAAAACCTTCATACCTTTTATCTTTAGGTTCTGCAGCAAGCGCTGCTTTTACTTGCTGAAAATATGTATCTGATTCTGAGGCACTTTTTACCTCGTCTTTAAACTGAGTTCTTAATGTTATAAGAGCAGAAATGTGCCTCCTACGACTTAGAGCATCAGCTACTCTATTCTCCTTTCCTTTGATATAACTGATATCAAAGTCATATTGTGATAGAAATTCTAACCACCTTCTTTGTCTGGCATTCAGATTGGGCTGAGTAAAAATATATTTCAGTCCCAAGTGATCAGTTTTCAACTCAAAAGGTTTCCCTAGTAAGTAGTGTCTCCGCACTTGAAGTGCGTGAACAATGGCAAGCAAGCTCCGTGATCATGAGGGGCATAATTCAGCTCATGAATCTTAAGTTTTCTACTCTCATAAGCAATGACTTGATCATTTTGTAGCAAAACACCCCCAAGACCTTCCCCAGAAGCATCAGTTACCACTGTAAAATTTCCATTAGGGTCTGGTACAGCCAATATAGGTGCAGAAGTCAGCTGGTCTTTCAGACTTTTGAAAGCCGCTTCGCACTTGTCATTCCACATGAATTTCTTATCCTTCTTCTGCAATGAAGTTATCAGTGCAAATACCTTAGAAAATCCTTTACAAATTTTCTATAAGAACTAAAGAAGACCCATGAAGCTTCTTACTTCATGCACATTCTTTGGTGTAGGCCACTCAGTTATCGCCACTATTTTCGAAGGATCTACAGCGATTCCTTCCTTGCTTATGACATGACCCAAATAGTGAACTTCTGAGTCAAAGAAAGAACATTTGGATAACTTACCATACAGCTTTCTCTTTCTCAAAATTCCCAAAACTATCTTCAGATGCTCATTGTGCTCCTCAACACTTTTAGAATAAATGAGAATATCGTCCAGGAATACAAGTACAAACTTGTCCAGGTATTCTTGAAAAATATTGTTCATTAAATTCATAAAGGCTGCAGTGCATTAGTTAACCCAAAGGCTAGAACCGTGAATTCATAATGTCCGTACTTGTTCGGAAAGTCGCTTTTATGAATATCTTCCTCTTTAATTCTTAGTCGATGATAACCAGATCAAGATCTATCTTAGAATAAACCGCTGCTCCACGCATTTGATCAAACAGATCATCGATCCTAGGAAGTGGGTATCGGTTCTTAATTGTTGCTTTGTTCAACATCCGATAATCAATACACACCTCGCAGTTCCATCCTTCTTTTCACAAATATCACAGTGCTCCCAAGGCGAAACACTTGGTCTAATCAATCCCTTTGACAAAAGCTCTCAGAATCGAGCCTTTAGCTCGACTAACTCAATAGTAGTCATCCGATAAGGCGCCTGAAATAGGTTCAGCCTCCGTGCTTGATTTCAATAGTAAAATCAAATTCTCTCTTGGGGTAACCTGTAATTCCTCAGAAAACATCCTCAAACTTTGTAACAAAGGGGATTTGCTTCATGAAATCACTATCTTCTTCAGAAGATTCAGATATCTTTACTGCATAAAGGGTACATCCTTTATTCTTAGCCTTTTTAAGCTGCATAGCTGACAGCTTTCTAACTGTAATTTCTCGTTTCACACCTTGAATTTCTACTGATTCCAAATGATCATCTAAACATTCTATGTTCTTTTCATAGCAATCTACCTTTGCTTTATGGTCAGCTAACCAATTAACACCGATGACAATGTCATACGATCCCAAAGGTGCAACATAGAGATCAACTTCCGTGGAAAAGTTAGGTAAGTCAAGGACCGCTCCAAAAGACACATACTCACCGTATGAACATGTAATTATTACCATACTGTACAGTCCAAGATTTATCCATTTTTCCAGCTTTTCTTTTAAGTTTAGAAGCTAGTTTGTTAGATATAAAACATTCAGTAGCTCCTGTATCAAAAAGAATAGTGACAGGTATGCCGAATAACTTACCCTGAACTTCTATAGGTGTCACTTGCTTTTCAAATTGTTTGTCCGCTATCGCAAAGATGTATCTTATGCTGCTGATTACGATCATCCTTCTTCAAAGGGCACTGATTTGCGTAATGATCTTTACCACAAGTGTAGCAGCCTCCTACAGGTCCCTTCTTAGGCTCAAAGTTGCTTCCAGTTTTATAATTGTCACGCTGTCCTCCATAGGACTTCTGACCATTATTATAATTTTTTGCAAAATTATCCTTCACATTTCCTGCAGGCTTATTTACTGCTGCCTTCTTATTGTTATCTCCTGGAAACTTACTCTTGTTCCCAAACTTTTTCCATGGTCCTTTTCTGGGTGCAAGAGAGGTCGAAGAAGGGTTTGCAGTCTTCTTCCGCACTTCCTCCTTATGAGCAGAAAATAGCCTTCAATTTCTGTTTTTGCCTTATGGCCTTTTCAACAACTCCTTCCATAGTGGTTGGACTGTGAACATCGACCTCTCCCCCTATCACAGATTCAATCCCATGATGAATTTCCGTATCCCGAACTTTTCGTCAGGTTTGGTACTCAAGGTACATACTTGAGAAGTTTTGTAAACCGCTCCTGCAATCTCGCCATCGTTAACTTCCCTTGAGTCAAGTTCTGAAATTCTCGTCATTTTCTCGATCATAGAAAAGTCAGGGCAGCCAACGTTGCCTAAAATAGCCTTTAAATTGATCCCAAGTGATATTGGTCTCATCAATATTTAGTTCAGCTTTTCGCTATCCCACCACGAAGATGCTTCGTGAGAAAGCCGATAGGCTCCCATATTGCCTTGGTTTCTTCCGAGAAGTTCCTTATAGCAAAGTACTTCTCCATTTCACGAGCCGCTTCTCGCCTCCATCTCCTAATGTGGTGCCATCATACTTAGGTGGGCTTATCCTTTTATATCATTAGTGAGTTCTCACGCTAACTGCCCTTTTGTTTTCTCGTCGATGTACATACATTTCAAAGATTAACATCAACACCCATTTCGGGTTGTCCTCGTGAGGTTGCTGATTATCATTATCGCCTTCTTCTTCCTCCTCATTCCCATCACCTCTGCTCGAGTACAAATGCTAAACGATCTCTTGTGTCCAACAGGCAGCAAGGATCTCATCCAGCTTCGGTTGTTGCCGCCTTCTTCTTCAGTGGAGCATTACTCGCAACGCTCCCCTTGTTCTAACCATTTTCTCGTTACAAGAAAATTCGGTTTTTATCAGACATGGACTCAATAGGTCCAAGAGCCGCAACCTTCACTTCCGATACCAAGATGTAACATCCTCATTTTTAACTTTAGAACAAGTGAATTTTTTTTTTTTTGATAATTGCATACTGGTTCTAAATACATAATTTAGAACTCACAATTCAAATAACCATTCATATAACAAGCAACCATATGCAAATTGTAATGACTCTGAGTACTTCCGATCTATTCATTCCATGACTCTTAATCTACCGATCTATTCATGAGTAATAAGAGTCGGTGTTTTTATTTAACACATCACTCTTGCGGTTCTCTTCCCTAACTGGGAATTCGTAATGCTCGTCTAAGGAATCTAATCAATAATCAAGTACCATTATTCATCGGCATCTCATCCCTTAGACTAGGTGAATCAGACAACGCAATCAGCAGCTTGCATATACTTTGGCCAAAGATTTGAAACATATCGCTTTCATGTCTCGTATTCCTTAACGGCATACTCGCAACTGAATACGCCCTTCACCCCATTCATATGTTATATAGAATGTCTTATACTGACATCACAAATTTTCTTTCACAAATTAATCACTGAGGCAGATTAACAAGGTGATAATGTTATATGGATGCCTACGAGGATTAGGATATGATGACATACCGTTCAACTCTTGCTTCAACCAAGCAGGTGTCATGACACCCCAAATCTTCGAGGCAACATATAACATGACCACGCTCTTAATCGGTCCCCGGGTAACTCGTGCGAAATCAAGTGTAAATCTCAACGATCAATGCAAGGGGTGTCGCCATAAGTCACCCGCATTGTTGTAATCTCGAGAAGATCCTAATCTTCTCGAGGTACAGCCCTCGCAATGACTTTATGCCGTCAACCTTTAGATCCGCCTCGAGAAGATCTACCCAAAACAAGCGTTACGCACTAGAGTTTAAATTACTTCTTAAGACTTTTCCCTAAGGTTAGCCTTTCCAAATCCCTGGATTCATTTTCTTAAGACGACCCTCCTCTATTATTCCATTACTTGGTAGAGGTATTATGGTCTAGTTTCTATCAAGGAGTCATTAGAATACATCCGATTCTAAGCAATGTATTCGCATAATATCTCATAACCTATGCTTGAGATCGCCACCGAAACTCCATCGATTGCCTATCGCCTCTTAATCAATTCATATCATACCTTTCATTTTAAAGCTATGAATGATTAAGAATCCAATCTACTATTGTCCTATTATACTTAGGACTAGGGATTAGTAATTCAATCCAACTTGTTTAGCGTTATCTTTTAGGCTCAATTTTTAACCTATCTTCTAGAGAGACAATATTTAAGTTACAATATTGCATTATCCAGATCAAATTAGAACTACTAAATACTCATAAGAATTTAGTCTAATTACTTACAAGCTTTCATTGTCAATCACAAAAGCATCCATATTATACAAAGATAACTATGCCTCTTCGTTACGTAAACCGAAGAAGTTCATCATTCATAATAGAATACAACACATAAGTATCAAACACTTATTTTCATTCCTTTCAAACTCGTACATAATTACATTTTATGCAACAAAGATACTTGATATAATGCTAACGGAAAAGAAACATCTTTTCTCATATAGTACATCCATAAAATCAAGTCAGAATTCATAATAAATCAAATAAACTATCCGATCGGATCGCCAGATCTCGCATTGTATTTACCTCTTACGGCAACCATCTCGCAAAAATAGTCAACATGAGTCGCCAATGAACCGAGCATGATAAGCACTAACTTTTAAAACAATTGCAATCCATCAATTGTTTCCATTAAACACCCTGTTTAAATGAGATCAAATATCCAAATAAGAAAACATATTCAGGCTATGTCCTTGTAATACTAAATGATTACAAACATGTAACTCTATCATTGTTACTGAATAGTCTTAAACACTTTCTAATTTTTCATCAAATATTAAAGAAACAAGAACGAAGGCATATAAACAATCATTGAATCCAAATCACGACACTGGTCAGATTGTTGCATTCTTTCAAAAAAAAAGGAAATAACATAACAATTTGGAATCCTACCAAAACGTTACCAAATTAATTTCCTACTGATAGTTCATTATCAATAATATTAAATAAAGGAAGAGAAAGAATCAATCCATTCTTACTTCCTTTTTACATAAGTTCATCACAGATCGCTTCACTTATGAGAACAAATAACCAACCAAGATATAAATGAACAAGTTAGACAGCCGAAATCAAGATCACTGCTCTAAATCACGAAAATAGAAACCCAAAGAAATCTTCAGACAAAGAACTACTAACATCATCACTATCCATAAATCACCTGATGTCCAAAACTAGTTTCTCCTAAACACAAGTAAGGCTTTCAACCAAGTTCGAAAGCAAGAGCTTCAAGCGTATTGCTGTAATCAACAACTCTATAACATTAAGCCTTTTAAGGTTTCCGAGAAACTATGCTATGATGACCACACATTGATTCCAATTCATGTTCAAATAATCGAATCGAACAAACAGAAAGGAACTTAGCATACTTATACTTTCTCAGTCTATCGGGCTGAACAAACGGAAAGGAACACCATCAATCGATCCCTACCTTGGTGCATGCAAATCCCTAGTGCAACTCACCCAAACAGGCTGTAACACGAAAACAAATATCAATGACGATATAAAAATCGATAAACAATCAAGCTCTTATTTCAACCAAGAAACCCGACTGTACTCTGCCAATAATTTAGCACAAATAGAACAGGTTGAATATGTAGTTGATCACCTAAGGAATCTGTACCACCAAAGCAACATGCAACACAAAGTACTCCAAGAAAATACAGAGGTCTTCAGTACAGATTTTCCCTTCAAGTCACTGGATCAACACTTAACAACTGTATATACACATTTTAACTTGAACAAAGGACTAAAATAGAAATAGAACATTGAAACGCCTCCTCACAAATGCTCGAATTCAATCCTAATAAATCCACTAATTCACACTACATACTGATAACGGATTTGCGCCCATAATCACAAACCCAACAACAGTATAAAAATAGAATTAATTGATAAATCCTTCCATGCCATTCAAGACAAACATTCCGAATGAAACAAGTATAAGCAAATCAATATACTCATTCCAAAACAATGAAATAAACTGAGCTGCTTCGAAACCTTCGAACAATTTTCGCAAGGAAAGGCAATACATCCACAAAAAGTCAATACTCAGTATTTACTACAATAACAGTAGCCACAAAACCTGTCTTTTCCACAAGGCTTCCACGACAATATAATAACAAAACTCAAGATGAATCTACATTCACAACAGTAGATTACTGTAAACGATTCAATCATGAAATCCACTGAGTCGTTAAAGACTACGGTAACTCAACAGTTGCCTATTCCAAGCCAGAAATTAGAAAACAATGAAACCCACAAAGTATCATTAGTCGCTGTTAACAAAACCATGACAGAGCTTCGAAAATCTTCAAAAGCACAGAACAATCAAATGGTACACCAGTATCATTCCCTACTGTCTCACAACAGCATTGACGATCAAAAGTCGACAGCAAAACAGTGATCTATACCCTTCACAAGTATATTCGACGGGCTCTCGCCAAACAGGCCGAGCATTCAAACCTTTATAAATATAAATCTCTCATATTTAAACCAGAAGGAATACACAACAAACAGAGTTGAAGTTCGATTTCAACAAACACCCAACAAGCGGAAATTGCCAAAAATCGAACCAGAAGAGATACAGAGCCAAAATCAACTAAATCTTCATAGAAAATTTATCTAATCTTCACAAACAAATGAACAGAGTTGTTTTAATGAAGACATTTGAAAGACAAAGAAAATATTTAAAGGATAGGGCCTAACATGCCCGTATTTTGATCGAATTTCCGAAGAAGACAACAGAAGAGCTCAAACTTCCTTTTCTTTTTCCCAAATACAAATGACCAACAAAATTTCGCTGTCCCGCTTTACAATATATCCTCCATGGCAGAGAAAAGAGCCGAGAAATTCATTCTCGCCATGCAACTCAAAGAGAATCAAAAGCGAAGAACCAAGAAACTAGCAGAGAGAGAGAGAGTAGACCGAAAATCGCGATACACCAAACAAACCTTCCAACTTCTCGCTCGCTTGCATGCCGCTTCGCGAGCTCCGGCTCGACTCCCTAAACAATAAATGCCATTAAACCAATTTTCCCGCCTAATCTCTACTCCCACCGACCGCCAAAATTGGCGATACCATCAAAATCTCAAGTTCATTTCAAAACTTAGTAATTGCCAAGTCTCGCCAAGGTTAGCCGCCGCCAAGCCTCCGCCATCTCCTCGTCCCTCATCCTTATCCTTCCCATTTATTGCCATAGAGAATAGCGCCATGGTTCGCCACCCTTCAAAGGCCCCTTCCCATAAACTCTTAGTTAGCTAGGTTAGTATCTTAGGTTAGAGTTTTAGGTAAGAACCATGCTAACCATTTTGCACTTAGTTATTATTTTAGGATCATAACACATAGCCTAGGTCTAGGTTAGACTAACAATAATCTAACCCCTAGGTTAGGTTATTGTTTTAGGTTACTAACCCTTAGTAATTCAGTTTGGTCCTTCTCCCGAAAACTCCTGAGAGACTCGCATCATACTTTCTAGAACAGAGCCACTCCTCGCTCTTATTACAGTAATCAGTATGTCAATGAATTATTACCTGTCTTTAATCGAGACCTTCCGTATATACCAGATATCGGGAACCGCTTTCATTTCTCAAAATCAGCCCGAGTCATACTCCCGACTAGCCTTACCAAATGCTTCCATACCTCGCAACTGCTCAAGGTTCGGGATATAATTTTATCACTTCACAAAATTAAAGCATTACTTGGATCAATTCCTCTCGTCCAAGTCTAGATATTATTGATGAATACCTCGTATAATTTCATTCCGTGATCGATTAATATTCAAATACACAGATGAAATAAATAAAAGAGTCTATTAATATTTTGACTCCAAGATCTCGTAATCTGCAAGAAATTTAATACATATCAAGCATGATTTCCGAATCGAGGTACACAATCCATTTACTAGAAATCACATATCGCTTGGAGAAAGTAACAACGATTCGGGTGTTACATGAGGGGACTCTATGACATGATTTTGGCCCCAGAATCAATCGATTTTCCTAGGACTTGAATATTTTGATGCATGTTATCAAAATTACCCGAGAGGGTGAAATTTTGACAACACAACCCTTATTTCATCTACCATTTATTCGGGATACTTGCATCTACATCTATTCCACGACCTATGTTCCTCCCTCACATTTTTGTACTCAACACCATCAAATACTTGGATTCCACCCACGTCATACCCACCTCATCTACCCCCTTATACTATAATAGGTGCCCCATCATCACAACCTACCAATGATCTTATCAAAATTATGATGGACAAGATCACGGACATTAGAATCATTTGTCTCCATATCACTTAACTCTCTAATATATGTGCGGATTTCACAATGATCCCTTTCACCCATCCATTCTGATTCATCCATACCCTCCCCATTGGAAAATGCCTAAATTCAACTAATTAAACAATAAATAAGATCCACAAGAACACTTGTGGTCTTGTAAACATGTGTGTTATCCAATCGCTCATGATGACGCTTTGCTCTTATAGACATTCCCAATGTCCTTGATAGGACCGAATTTAGATATGTAAATTGCTATACCTAGGCATTTCATCTTTTCATTTAATCATATAGCTAAGGATTTTCTAGACCACTTGTCTATCAACATTGTCGAAGAAGGTCACCATGATTGACTTGTATGTGACACACCAATATGAAGACGAATCTATTGCATATTTTTTCACTCATTAGGGGAGCCTGATCTACCAACTCACATTCCAACTACCTCAAACCGAGTTAATAGGATTTTTCGAAAGTAGAGCTTGTGATAGAAACATCTCACCAACTCTCCAAGTTAAAACCTTCTACATGTTTGACGAGGCATTCACCATGGCCTAAAACTTGAAATTCATGTCATTTAAGAGAAGAAGATATAATTTCCTAACAATAATGTTGCATTTAAATCAAAACGATACCTCTTATTCTTCTAACCCAAAAATAATTACTCTAAAGAAAAATTATTTACACTTGACATATTAGTTTTGAAAGTTGTCCCTTCTCATCCATCCAACCAATCAAAGCCTTCTTCTAATCTTTCTCATGTCCAAGATTTTTAGTTCAAATGGGAGCAACAAAAATATACTCCCATAAGAGAACCCTACTCTTAAATTGTAGAAAAATTTCTAAAATCCAGTAGTCACTCTTCCACCGTCAAATCACATACTTGGTTTGAACCCTCTTGTCAATTCTCACATAGTGCAAAAATGATTCTTCACAGCTAACTATCATCGTGTTAGAGGTCATATCAATAGTAATTGTATAACTTTCAAAACATCGTCCTAAGAAATTTTAGATAATGGAGATATCATCTTGGATAATCCTAATGCATTGGCAAATCGTAACCTTCAAAACTTCAAGAATCTATTCCCAAATCACACCATGTCTAACCAAACCGTGAAACCTTAACCAATGACAGTAATATTCATGAGGTTCATGTTGTTTTCAACATCATACCGATTCTTCCTGTTCAATTTCCTCCTATTCCATCTATTGAGGAGATTCTTTCATGAGCTCCTTCATCCATGGAGGGACCTATTTCATCTTCTCCTTTACCCATAGAGGAGTCTCCCTTATCTTCTCCTTCACCCATAGAGGATTCCACCATATCGTTTGATGCAATTTCCCCACTCACCTCTCAACCTAACAAACAAACCACGGTACTTACTCTTCTACCCACATGAGAGTCATACTTACCTTCTTATTCACCAAAAGATGAACTTACCTCACCCAAATTTCCATCTCCCCTACTCATCGGGGATCCATTAGCAGCGTCCCTTCCTATTGGTGACAATCCTCCATTGGATTTCAATGATCTTGTTGATTTTATCTTGTCTCTTTTACCCAGATTTTGAATCCAACCATCTCCTATCTCATAGAAATTATTTATGAGGATATCTACCAAATCAACATCATACTCTTGTATATTAGTGTCGTTATCATGTTTGGCCAACTTCTTCGATTATGTTGACAATTCCATGCTTTGAGGACATCTTCAAATTCTTGTATCAACTCAAATGCAAATGTTGTCTGCGACACTTCCATGATCTATCCAAATTTGTTTCGAGATAATCAAACCCACCATGCCCATCCTAGTTGTAGCATCCCCTTCTTCATCACCTATCCCATGCCTAAACCTTTACTAATAAACAAAAATTTTCTTATACCTAAAACCTTACCTACACCTACACCTTCCTCCGTGACAAGACCCATGACCACATTAGGAGTCATGCCAACATTGATTCTAGTCCATCCTCCTATCAAAATAGATTTAGGCACATCCTTACAGACATTGTAAAGACTATTCTCCCACCTAAGAAAAATACCCAACCCCTTAGGGCAAGTATACACCGGCCACCCACTACCCCTTTGTCACCTTCACCACTTCCATATATCCTAGGTCCTCACCCATCAACCTTGGCCAAGAAGCCACTTACCTAGAGTAAACCAAAACATAGAAACCCCTTCACCATCACCTACATCCTTTCTACCTCCTATACCTACACCACTCCCGATTATCCTCGATCATTACCCATGCCATTCCCTTCCCCTCAATTAGTACCTTCCACATTTCCTCTTACCACAATCTTCATTGCACCTCTATTATCGCCTTGGCTAAATTTTCCCCTTCCAAGATCTACCTTCCCTTCTACATCATGTACTTCTTCTTCACCTTTACCCAAAAAGGTGCAACCAAAATCTAAGAACCCACTACCTTCTATAAAGGTACTTAAACCTACACCACCTTCAATAACTAGTTCACCTACTACATCTTTACCCAAGAAGGTACAATCTAAACCTAAAACCATACTATCTACCAAATAATTGGTCAAACTTACTCAACCTCTAATGATGCGTCTACTGCAAATTCACCCAAACATCCATCCGGACCCACACTTACTTCACATTTTGATCCATTGCGGGTTCTGTTTCCAACATCTTAGCTAGCCTTTCGAAACCTTTGTCATCACATTGCCACCTCTTAGACCTTACGACCCACTCAAAAATAAACCGAGAAGGGTTTGATGATACAAAAATTTGTACTTACCATCATGTGCCCAAAAACATGATGTGGAAAAATGTAAGGCTCTTAAGACTAGTCTTCTCAACTCTATCCTCTTGAAGAAAACTTTGATGATGATGATCTTTAAGATGAGGACCATATTTCACCTACATCTATCACCACACATCCTCATCACATACTATTTAGTGACCTTCATCTCCCCCTCCACAACCATTTTATCCTACTCGACATTTTAGATCAATATGGTCTCCGTATAAGAGATCTATCCAAACCTCCACAAAAAAACATGCCAATGTGCTGCATTTTTTTCACAAAACCAATATATGCACTCACCATATTTTTCTTGTCATGTCACTACACCTATCACGACTCACTTTCTCCTTTATCGTATATCAATATGGTTCAAATTTCCACCCAAGCCTAGAAGGTCAAAGGAAGGTGAAAACAACCAGCTCATACATTATTCTTTAACCCTATATTCCATCTCGCACCTTGCACCCATAATAATCATTTGTGGACCCACATACCCTATTTCTAATGGGGTTTCCCATCGTACAATACTGATTCTTAAACAATTACAACGGTCTCCTTTTAAAATGTCTTTGTATGACCTCATCGAACCTATGAGTCACATCGTTACGACATTATCGAGGTCTTACAATGTATTGAGGTTTTACTTAATGACCCTATACTTGTTTCATCCATTATCACTCCTCACCATGTCACCACTCTCACCACTTCATCCCCTTCCTTTGTTCCCACTACCAATCATCAAATAGCCACTCTCAATTTCTTTTGTGATGGCGAGATTGTACCTCTCGATCAGATGATCCTAACCCTGCCCTATTTATTTTAGTCTCACGTTGATAATATATGAGTTTGATGTATTATGATTAATGGATGTGCCTGCGATATCAACATCATTTCCTCACATGTGTGTGTAAACCAAATGTGCATCCTCCCAACTACATGCATAATAACCCATCATGCTTCACGTTCATTTAATGATGCCATGACTTCCACCCTCAGCACCATCATTCTCCACATTTTCTGGGTCCCTATACCATTCCTCAATTATTCTATGTTTTGAGGGGTAATTCTAGTACAACATGTTTCTTGGCTGACCTTTGATCCATGTCATGGGTTTTGTTCCTTCAAACTTACACCACTTTGTTTAGAATTTGAACATGAAGGGCACAACTATACCATTCTATTTGACCCTTGACTTTCAATACCTTTAACATGTTGTATCAAACCAAGGATGTCCTTATACCGATTAAGGGATCTACCACCACTACACTTCTTCTTCAATCAGGCTGTCTCATCCACCACTTTTGTCACTATATCATCATGTATCTAACTCTTTTATTCCCATTACTGCTGCAACTTCTGCAGGTTTACCCATAAAAACCCCATCTAATTCTCAAAAAATCCAATGCTTATTCTTCCCGGTTATCTAGTTATTAATCCATTCCCGATACTCACATACCCACTCTGATCCCTTAGAAGGTGTTTTTCAACTCCTCACTCACGGGAGTACACCCTTTATAACACTAACACATTCCTTACTCCTTAAACAAGAGTATGGTAACCCTCACCAACATCCTCATTATGTTCCTTTGCATAGGTGAGGTTTTGCCCTATGGTCCTCCCTACCTTGTCACCAACTTAACGTATGGGGACTTGATGCTTCTACTACTCACTAAGCAACCTTCCCAAACTCAACCATTTTTCTCGATCTCTAATATCTCACCAACCACCACTTTTTCCCATTCCTTCCTCCATTGTCACGCTTGGGAAGGCTTTAGATTTTGCTTCTATGAATAAGGCCACCATATTTTCATTCCTTTCACCACCCGTAAGCATAAAGACCACGGTGGTATTGGATTTTTAAACCACCTTCCAATAATTCATGACTCAAAATCATTGAGCATGATAAATATTCCTACCCCATTCACCTACCTCACCGCCTTCGCTACTCGGTCTATGGATCACGTGATGATCATCTTTGGTGGATTAGATAGTCAAGTCATGGGAATCCTTAGGTTAGTGGGACGTGCTCCTTAAGGAGACATATAGATTTTAAAAGTTGGCCCTTCTCTGGGCGAAGTGTGAAATGAGGATTAGAAAAGTGAAACAAAACATGAATTTTAATGGGGGTGATGTGTCGAACAAGCCTTCTAAGAGATCAATAGCAACCACAAACTATCGAAAAGAAATGGTGAATAACTAAAAAGTGTGGATGAAATTGCACCACATGTCAAAAAGATCACATAGAACACTACCTAAAACTAGTTAACCATAACTTCAAACATATAAATAACATTGGAAGATGCACAATTTCTATATGAAAAATAAAGGCAATCGAGACAATAAATATGTACATGAATGATGAATATGATGCACCACAAGGCATATATATTATTCCAATAATTGTGCACAATATTACATTAGAAAAGAGTCAAGATTTTTGTTAAAAAACCTAGGAAGAAGGCTAGAGCTCTATTTGTATTTTATAGAAGAGGACTTGAGATAGAGAAGAAAACCGATTGACTCCTAGAACTTATCTCTAACTACTTCTATCTATATTTCTATCTCTTTTCATATAATATATATAGGAGGAGGAAGAGGAGATAAGAAGCCCTCTCTTACTCCTTTCCAACTACTTTTAATTATGATAAATGGAGCGAAGTGAAAGGTACATATTTTTTGAGATCTTTCTCACACTTTTCCATTATATTCCCTTTCTAAAAGTGGGAGTCATGCTTATTTAATGAATCTTTAACTAACCTACAAGCTGAATCCTTTGAGATGGACTCACCTTTTTGAGAACATCCCCTTGGCTCTTTAATATGTAACTAGGTATTTTGATCCCTTGTGCATTGGTTCCCAACCTTATGACTCATTGAAGCGTATTTTTTCATTATATTGAAATGACCCTTTGAATGTAGATGAATAGCTTGAGTCTTCATAGGTTGGTACTCTTCACATGTGGCTACACATTAACTCGCTACTAAAGTGATAAGCCAAATGACCGTTTACCTCTAATCTTTTGAAAAATTCCTAGTATTTAGATCTTGCAAATAAGTCTCATAATCACTCATATGTGATACATGGATTATCACCTTTTGTGAAGCTGCTTGAATCTGGAGTTCATTTTTGCAAAGATCCCGCATGTCGAAACCCATGCATCCTTAATATTTCTAATGTTCTTAAGGGTTTTGGGAATGAATTTTCCGACACTTGGCATCATCCACGAGTGGACCTTTGTTTTGCTCCTTTGGGAAAGTAAAGGACCCATTCTGGTGCATATAAGGTCAAAACCCCTTTTTGGGTGGGACCTGTGTAGTTAGCTCCACATGGAAACCTCCTGCCAACTTCTAAGACTTGACTCCCTCCTTTGACTCTTGAAGTTACATTGGTTGGACACTTGGCATCATCGCGTGATCTATTGATTTCTTTATGATTTGACCAAGTCTTTTCTATTGCAAATATTCGACTTGAATGGGATTGAAAAAGTGGGAATCTTCTGGCTGCATAATTTAGATAACATTCCATTGACTCGGTGGGAGCATTATCTGTTAAATGGAAAGAACCCACAATCTCCCACTATTAATTTGGTTTGGGTGTGCATTAAAGCCATGAACGAACTTGGGTTAGTAGCACTTTTAGATGTTGCGGGGCATTCATAGTTCTTTGGCTTGATCCTTAACGCCTTCTTTACTCTCATAATAAAAAAATTTGTAATTTGTTATTTTGAGAGTATAAAATTGAAAAAAAACCAACAAAATCCCTAACCAGATTTTAGTTGCTCTACATTTTTGAAGTGAAGCTTATTATTTGCCTTGAAACAACTACGAATTCTCTAGTGAGCACGAGAGTCTTTTTTTTTATTGGGATTTTTGCTTCTTTAATGGAGTAATATAAGCATGGGCCTATCTGAAATACAAAATAAACATGCCTAAAATGAGTCATGATAAGTGTGTACAAAGTACTTATTTTGTTGAAAAGAAATCTACTCTATTCCTAATCTAATTGATTTGGTACAAGCTAATTAAACCTAAAACAATGAGGAAAAATATCTTCTTTTTCTTATAAATCATTAGCCATACGATTAATTTAGCCTATTGATATGACACCAGCATGGTATAAGAGTGAAAATTTACCTTTCACTCTTCCACGTGCACATCATCCTTTGAATAAAATGAGTACCTCTTTGATATGTTCCTCTCTTGGTTAGAGGTGTTGTAGATAGCAGCTCAAAGTCCTTAAAATTATCCTCAACTCCCTAAAGTTAGCATGATTGGTGTTGAGGATTTCCTTAGTCTTGAGGAGAACCATTATTTGGTAGGAATTGGTCTAAATATGTCGATTCTTCCCATCATTCTAGATTAAATCTTTTGGAATGGGCCCTTTTATAGGCTTCTCTAAAGGGTGTCATCCTTATCCTTTCCCTCCTTGTTTATAGAAGCTTTTCGGGTGAATATAGGTTTTCTAGAGCCCTTACACTATTCATAGGGGAGTTCTTGTATGTGAAGGCTTCCTTTGTTGTGGGGTTGATGAAATAGAGGAAGGATTTTATTTCCCACGAGGCCCTTCTTCATTAAGGCATCCCCCGAATCGATAATAAGTTGAGCTTATATTCTTCCTCCTCTTTCAAAGCTTTACGCTTTAGTATGATGGTTTTTGAGTGCAGCAAATTCTCCATCATATGTAGTTGCATCTTGCAAATATGAATCTGACCAGTAAAAACTCTTAGGGGGTTTCTTTGTGGGGAGAACAAATAGAGGAAACACTGCGGCCTATCTATACTCATCTTGTGATCTGAGCCTCCACAGAGTTCATTTAATTTATCACATATGCTCTTCTTTGGATTTAGATCCATTGCTTGTTGAGTGTAGGCGTATAAGCTTTGCTTGAATAAAAGGGAAGGGTGGAATGGGTGGCTTGGAGATTTGAATATTTTCTTTGATTTCTTATAATATAGAATGATTTAAATATGGTATTGAAGCAAATTACTTGGATTATCAAAGGAAGGGTAATAGGATACCTTGAATATTTCTTCCATTTCACCAAATATGTGAGAGGAGTCAATCATTGTGATTGAGCCCAAAATAAATGGAGTAAAATGTGATGGAGATAAATTCGAGTCTAGATAAGAGTAAGATAATAAGGCATGTAATACAGAGAGTATCACAAAACTAAACCTAAGGAGGCGTTTCGAGGGGAATATTTAGCACAAAATATATCAAAATATGGTCTTTAATATGATTCAAGAAAATTCACACTCAGCTTTGATCCATAGGGTTTTTATTGAAAAAAACACAAAACTTCCCTTAACCTTACAAAAATAACTTACGCTCTCGAATCGAGAACACTTGAAGACTAAAAATATTGGCATAATTGGTTCACTTGATCCAGTTCCTATCAATGAACCACAATCTACTATATCATATACCATTCAGTGAAATTAAATAAATACTCATGAAATCTCCAGAATTTCCTTCACTAGCTTCTCAAGAACAAAATAATGACTGCTGGTGAGTTGGTGTTGCGAAAGATATACACGACAAGAGAATAGACCAAAACTAGACTTGAAACCCATTTTCATCTTTATGGTAGGTGAAAAATTTTATATCCCGAGTCCATTAATAATTATATTTTACTGCCATCCTCCTTTCTTGTCATATTCTATTTACTGTGTAGCAGCCTAGCTTAAGGTCCTTTTCTACTATAACTTTTGATCTGAAATACTTTTCAAACAAACTAATTACCTTTTGGAGTACCCATTTGGACTATTATCCATCGTACAAATTTTTAAGATCTTGTATGTTCACAAAAACTCCTCCAAATCCACTATTTCGAGGTTTCGATTAGGCCTCTAATGCCATGCTCTGAAGCCTACATACCTTCTAACTGTGAGAGGAAACATTTAAGAAACTACCCGACCTCGAACCTTGGTAATAAAAGCTTGTATTCTCTGTTTAGAAGATATCTATAGATTTCTATGCCTTGGCATTAGGTGTAAAGTCTCCAAAACTTGCTTTCACGTTTTAAGTTAAGCCTTACGGACTATGTCAGCACTCTTATAAAATAGATTTTACTCCATTATCTATCTCTTGTCAAAACATATTTTCTAGCCTATAATGTCTTGATGATTAAAACTAAGTTAAACTCTCGAAAGAAATATGTTTGGAAATCCTTGACCAAGTTAGTGTAACCTCTTTAATGGACAACAATATCATCAAAAAAATCTTCTATTTTATTTCATAGGCTCCTTTTTCTTTGTCATTAAAATGAATAATCCTTAATTCAGTTACTGAAAATGTCCAAGATATATGCTCAAAGTCAACTCTTGACTAAATATGATAATTTAAGATATTCATGACACATGTTTGTATTAATTACTACATTAGGAAAGGCTCATGTTCTTATCTTGAAGCTAAAAGATCAAAATAAATAACTGCAAATGATTATACCTCCTATTCCTTAATATGACCACTTTTCATTGCATGAAAAAAATTAAATGCTCCAAAACCACATATAGACACCTAAAACAATCGAAAATGACCTTGAGAATTCAAATTTTCTTTTTTTGTAGGAAAAGAAAGAATTCAAATTTTGAAGGTGCCATGACGACCTAAACTATCGACCAAAAATGAAAACTATGTACTACCTAATGACTACTAAACCATCTGAGAAATCCAAAATTTTCATGGGTTATGTGACAAAATTTAGACTCAAGTGGGATGTTCCTATATCAAAATGCCACAGACGACATGAAAAATGAATAAACGATGCTTCCAAGGATATGAAAGAAATAATAAGGAGGAATTAGTTTTCACAAATAAAAGTATATGAGATGTAGTTATGAGACACCAAATTTAGGTCACACTCCTTGGTCCCCTTGATTAATTAACATAACACATTTGACCCTAATCATGACCCCTTAAATCCCATATTAATATTCATCTGATATTATTAATTAATTTAATTAAGTTAATTAAGTTAATGTCATCCTCAAACCTCCACCTCATCATTACACCTCACCTGGACCCATTCTAGGGAATTTACCCCACAGTGACCAAGTCATCACTCCCCGATGTTGAGTCAGCTTTACTTACGTAACTAAGGATTCTTCCCACTAAACCTAAACTGGACTTCTTGCTAAGATCTTCATTGCATTCTCACGTGAAATTTACTTCCTAAGAGGACCCAACAATCAAAATCACACCAAAAATAGTAAAGATCCCGGGATACTTTTGGTAACTTGGACTATTTCACCCTAACAGGTATCGGTTTATCCTCAGTGACATCGATACTTCCCCTGACACCATCGGTTCTTTTATATAGAATTTTACAACCCTTTAACCAAGTTGTTCATTCGATTATTGGAGCCTTATTGCATTGACACGAATCTTTAAGCCACATTGCATCACAGATGATGAACACACCACTGACCAAAAATATCCTAATTGGATAATGCCCACCACCACCTCATGTACACCTCATCTAGCCACCTCACCCTAAGACCTATTCTTAATATGTTGCCATAACTAACTAAGACCTACCTAAACCCTAAAAATCAAAGCCTACATTCCCTCTAACCACATTCCTACCCGTTAGAAAGGAAGCTTCCATTCTAATCCATGAAAGAAAATGAAGCGAGATCGAAAATCAAGGGGATTTGCTTACATTTAGAAAACCTAGGAAATCCCTCCTAACTGACAAGCGCGGTTACCCAAAAGCATCACCCAGATCACCCCAGAACCATTTTCGTTACCATTTAATCCCCAAAACAACCTTATTTCTAGAGGTTGGCACATTTTAGAGTAAAAATGATGAAACTAGAGCTGTATGCAAGCGGAGACCAGCATTCGCACACTCATCAAATAGCCTGACCCAACAGAAGCAATCACGAGCCACCTACATTCACGGGATCATCCAGGAAGTGCCATCACAACACCAAAGCTCCATCGATCTAATCAACTACCATTTCCAACTAGACATCAAGCTTATACAACATGTAAGTGTTTTTGTTAACTAACACTTGTCCATTTCCATTTTAGTAGAATCTTTTACTTATGTTATTAGTTTCTACTTGCATTCCCATTCACCCATCATTTTCCTTCATACAAACTTGATCAATCTTTCACCCATACCATTAAACTACCCATACCCTACTGATAACTATCCTTGAGCACACCTAAGACCCACACGGACCTTGTCATTTCCCTTTCCATTTCCATTTATCCTTAGATATGTCACCACACCAAGTTTTTGATAAGTTTCCTATACCCCAGACCATACCGATGCCGGTTACCCACAACCATCACCGGTTCACCTAAAC
Source organism: Taxus wallichiana var. yunnanensis (assembly GCA_018340775.1). Taxonomy (NCBI): domain Eukaryota; kingdom Viridiplantae; phylum Streptophyta; class Pinopsida; order Cupressales; family Taxaceae; genus Taxus; species Taxus wallichiana. Next base: position 617,739,012 of record CM031242.1, on the reverse strand, counting down.
CGACATCGGTCATACTAGACCAATGTCGGTCTCTATGTTTTTATCCTCTTAGACCAAGAACAGAGCTTAAAACCTCCACCAAATACCCAAAACAGCCTCGAACCAGGACCACTAACATGATACCGACTGTCTATAATAGAGACCTTGACCTTGATTGATCATAGCATTAGCTTTGTTGTGAATTAATTTTCTTATTGTAGTCGAATGAGATACCTAAATCATTTTAACTAGTAGTAGTATTTCCTTTATTGTTAACATTGAGTTGTTTTAAATAGTGGATTGATAGCCATCTTGGGAGTATCACACTTCTGGATCTAGCATATGCTTGGCAGTCCACTGCATATACTTTTATTTAAATTTTATTTGGTGGTTTTTTTCTATTTCAGGTAGTTCCTCCTAGCCAAAAGGAAGCTCTCACGATCAGTTGTGGATCAAGAAGTCATACACACGCAACAACCTTCAACCAACATTTTAATAGGTATTCCTCCTATCCCTTTACCCTTATCTATTTCGTCAATATTCAAAGAAACACTCTAGAATCAAGTGAAACATTTTGGCATACCCGGTGGGACCCATTCGGGGTTCTTTGCATTTCTTCATTTCTAGGTGAAAATTTGCATGTTTGTTTCCTTTCTAAAAGGTTCTCACATTAAAATTTCTCCCCTAGAATCTTCTCTTCTTCTATTGTCTAAGAGTAATCGTATTTTGGTGCTTTAAACAAACATTTCTTTCCTTTCATTAGTATCACATTAGTGAAATAGATTCCCTTCTCATGTTCATCCTTTTGTGTCATCAAATTAAATATTTTGATTTGGGTTTAACAATAATTTCATTTCATTCTTCTTTTCTGCATTATCTCACATTAATTGAGGGAACCTATATCTTGTAAGTCATTCCTAGGTGATGGTTGACAAAAAAATCATAGAAATCACATATTCTCTCTCTCTATGTCTTACTAAAACTACACAAATTCAAAAATATACACATTCTTAAATGACATCTTTCTTAGGAATGTCATCGATGATCACTTGATCGGAGAACTGTGGGTACTCCCCAAATTGCTACTTCTCTCGAGTCATACTTGAGAAGATAACCCACCCCTTACCATAACATACATCATGAAACCTCTCAAATGTAGATCTCTGACTTCTTCATAGAAGCCATCCTCACCAAAAATTATATTCTAAATTTCATGAGTCATTCCTTAATAGCATAAGTTGAATAAACATAATAGAAAAATCACTCTCGGGGATCATATTTTTCTTATTGTTTTTTCTTGGCTTACATTTTGAGGTGAGAGTACACGTTCTTATTCCTTATTTCCCTTTACACGCTCCTCATCATAGTTGGTGTATTCCACCTTCATATGAGTATTCTGAACCTTATTTTCATCATTCTCATAATTCTAGGTTTGATTCCGTATTTGATTTTAATTCACAACCACCTTTTCTTCATTGATGTTTCAATTTCATAGTAATCGATGTCGGTCTAGTTGATATATGTCATTACCCCCTAACCATCATCGATTTTACCCAAGCGGCATCGGTTACTATTCTTTTGGTTAACCTACCCAAAAGGACACCTGCTTCACCTTATTTTTTGTTTAGAGTCTCTTGTCACTCTCATCATATTCACTTTCCTGGTAAATTCCATCAACATCTTATCTACTTAGCAGATTGTCACCCTTTTTCCTTGTTTTGACAAACTATCCATTTTCCACATGACCGACCTCGGTATGTTTTGTGACCACTACCCGGTTTACCCTAAGCATTGCATTTCTAGCTTGTTCAAATTTATAGGGTCATTTTGTACCTAATCTACCTACCACCATCTATGTCTATCGTTGCATAGAGATTTTTCATCTATCATTCATTTATAGAAAATAGTCTACCCTAATTTAATCGGCTCCTCTTCAATGGTGTTACGCATCACCATAATCAAATGCCCTCCATTTCATGCTAGTCATCAACCAATCCCACCTATTTCTTCACCCCCTTCCATTCTATCACCCATGGATCTGCCGATCCTATCTCTATCACTACATTTGATGAGGAGTTCACACAAGACTCCTTGACATCGAGGCACCGGTTACCTTACGGTTTTATCTCTCTCACTTGTCCACTGAGATGCCTTGTAATCGGTTGATATACTGACATCCATTCCGTTCATCCATATCCCCGACATTGGGAAATTCCTAAATTTGTGTCATCCCCCCTAGCTACGTGCTGCCTTTCGTACCTTTCCTCATGGTGTTATCTATTGCCCATGATGATGACTTTGCTCGAGGACCTTTCCCATGTCTCTTATAGGGCCCACATTATACCTGGTATAGTGGGTTACCTAGACATTCTATCTTCTCATTTAATCGTAGCCCATAACCTTCTTGGATCCACTTTCCATCAATACTTGTTAAGAACCCTATGTCGTGACCCCTACCCCTTTTCACATCTGTCCTTTCGATATGACAATGAGTCCTCACAGATTTTTGTCACTTAGGGTCACCATGCTAATCCAATCGATCGTCATATCGGTTACCCTCCCATTTCATAGATCTCTTCATGCGGGCTTGTCTTTGACATATCTTGTCGACCCTGGGTCAGACTTTCCAAACCTTCGATGAGGCATTTACCATGGCACGAAAGCTAGAGATTCAGGCCATTGAAGAAAAAAAATTCAACTACGCAATAAAAACTCAAAATTTATGTCAAATGATACCTCTTCTTCTTCAAAACCATAGAATAATTATTCAAAATCCAAGGGAACCGTTAACGTAGTGGTACTCAAAGCCAACCCATCCCATCCATCAAATTAGGTTAACCCCTCATCTAATCTTTCTCTTGTTTAGACCTTTCAATTGAGATAAGAACAACGAAATACACCCCAATCGGAGAGCCTTATTCTTCTATCTTAGAAAATCTCATTAAATTTGGATCCATCACCCTTCCTCCCGTAAAACCACACATTGGTTTTGATCTTGCTCACCCCACACCCGCGTGGTACAAAGAGCACGATTTTCGCAACTATCATTGGGTAAAGGTCATAGTGGCGACAATTTGTATCACTTTTAAGAACATTGTCCAGAAATGCTCTAGAAAGGTGAGTTAACCTTGGATAACCCTAATTCACCTACTAATCAAAACCTACACATCTTTAAGAAACCATTTCCAAATCATGCCCCTTCTTCTAATCAAATTGGAGAGACCTCAACTAATGATAGCCATACCCGTGAGGTCCATGCTATTTTCAGTGACACACCAGTTGCTTCCCAATTACCTCATATTCCTTCCATAGAGGAAATCCTAGCTCAAATCCTCCACCTACACATGAACCCACTTCACCTATTCCTCCACCCACAGAGGAACACCCTTCATCTCCTCCCTCACCTATGAAGGAGCCTTCTGTTAACATTGAGACCATTTCACCTTTGGCTTCTCCACCTAGAGAACATCACCGGAGACCCTCTCGACCCATGGAGATGCTTGTTTATCTCCTCCACCCATAAAGGAGCACCCATCATCTCCTCCACCTATCAAATATTTAGTAGAAATGTTGTTTCCTCTAGGTGACCATTCTCCATCAGCTACCCAAGATCCTACGGACTTACTTTTGGCTCTCTTACCCACAGAAGTTGAAGCTAGCAAATTCCCCATTTCTAAGACACATTTTACAGGAATCACCATTGGATCCTCATCAACTCACCCACTGCAGTGTCATTCTCACACTTAGCTGACCACCTGGATTATGTGGATAAATCCTTACTTTGGGGGCATCTTCTACTTCTTGTCTCAACACAAATGCAGATGTCACTCACTGACACTTCCACTATCTATCCAAAAATATTTCAGCTGATCAAACCAAACACAACCACAACTATCACAAATTCTTCCACGATACCACTCATGGCTCAACTCACACCCCTACCCATAACCCAACATGCATCTAAATCCAAACCTACACCTACATCATCTTCCTGCCTAAACCTATTACTACCTTAGGGGTCATCCCAACCGCCAGCCTTACTCATCCACCCATCAAATTAGATTTAGCTACATCCTCCAAAGCTAACACCAAACTTAATCAACACCCCAAATAGAAGAACCAATCCCATAGATCTCATACTCCAACCTCGCTGATCACACCTTCATCACCTTCACCCCTTCCATCCATCTTAGGACCTCACCCTTCTAGCCTAGTTAAGAAACCTCCACCCACGGTAAACTAAAAACACAGCCCATTCCTCCCTCACAGACCTCTAACATACCCAAGCACCTGACACATGACTTCCACCCACACCTGCAACATTTTTACCACCCATACCTCCAATACCATCGATAACTTCTTCACTACCCATGACACTTTAGTCTCTTTCCCTCACACCTCCTACATTGACCATGCCATCTACCTTCACATGAGACCTCGGTTATCCCCATGGGTAACTCACCCTCTTCCACCATCTACTTTTCCCTCTAGATCTCGTGCCCATATCACCTTTACCCAAGAAGGTGCAACCTAAAGACAAAAATCCGCTACCCTCCAATAAGGTAGTCAAACCAACCACACACTCTCTTTCCAGTTCATCTACCATACCCCTACCTAAGCAAACACGACCAACACCTAAGACCACACCAACACCTAAAACCAGTAGCTCAACCCACTCCCCCTCTTGCAAAGACCCTTCCTATACATCATTCATACCTACACCCAAACCCACATTCACTTCCCATTGTGATCCACTAGCGGGATCCTATGCCAAAATCTTAACCAACCTCCTTGAAAATTTTGTCATCACATTACCGCCTCTCAGACCTTATGACCCACTCAAACCCAAACCAAAGGGTTTGATGACACCAAAATTTATACCTACCATTGTGTGTCGGGCATGATGTAGAGAACTATAAGGCTTTGAAAACCATTCTTATCCAGTTGTGTCCTCCTAAAGAAAACTTTGACGATGATGACCTTCTCGATGAGGACCCCATTTCACCAGCACCCATTTCCACAGTTCTTCCCTCATTTCCTACTCAGTGACCAAGACCTCCACCTCCACAACTCTTAGAGCCACCCCCAAGATTCAAAATTAACATGGTTCACATCAGAGAACTCACCAAACCTCCACCCAAATGTCGGTGTGCCCAACTCATCTCACAAGGTTCCTTCCCGCCACTCAACTTTTTCCCTTCTTGTCACTATACCTTTCATGGTTCACCTCTTCACCTACCTCTCCATCTCAAATCAACATGATCCATTTGTTACCCATGCTCGAAGTATAAAGGCAGGAAAAGGCAACCAACCCACCAACTAACCTATACCCAACATACCATCTGCACCCACACCTAAAGTCACTATCCACGGCCCCACATATCCTATTTCTAATGGGGTTACACATCGTGATGCTCAAACAATTACACCAATCCCCCTCAAAATGTCCCTATATGACCTCATCCAACCTCGGAATCCCATTTTGAAGCTCTCATGGAGGTCCTTGATCTATTGAGGTCTTACCCAATGATCCTACACCCGTAGCCTCCATTATTACACCTCATCATGTAGCCTCTCTCACCAAATTATCACCTTCTTCTACACCTCCACCTACTCACCAAGTAGTCACCCTTAGCTTCTCAGATGAAGAGATCACACCGCACCAAACCGATGACCTAGATCCAGCTCTTTTCATCTCTGTCCATATTGATAATATCGTGTATGGACAACGTGTTATGATTGATGGGGTGCTAGCATTAATATCATCTCCTCCCATGTTTTGACCAAATGTGCATACCTGACAATTACATGCATAAACATCCCATCATGTTGCGTTCATTTAATGATGCTATCACCTCTACACTTGGCACCATCATCCTCCATGTTTGTGTGGGCCCCCACACTATTCTAGAGTTATTTTACATCTTGGAGGGGAATTTCAATACAACTTATTGCTTGGTAGACCCTGGATTCATGTCATGGGTTGTGTTCCTTCCACTTTGCATCATTGTGTAAAGTTTGAGCATGAAGGACACACCTATACCATTCGGTTGACCCATCACCTTTCAAAACCTACAACATGCTTTACCAACCCAATGACGTGCTTATACCCATTAAAGCGTCTACCTCCATGACCACTACCTCTTCACCTACACCTCCACTCACCAGTGCCACCGCTACCTCAACTGTACCTACATCCTCCATTCCTACCACTTCCACAACCTCCACGGCTAAACCATTAGCCTCCCATCAGATTGGCTCCCTCCTCGATAAACCTCTAACATGTCATCCATCCTAGCTACCCACATATTGACCACCGATCCCTTAGAAGGAATTTTTCAATGCCTCACTCTAGGGGAGTATCACCTATATAGTGTCAACACATTCCTTACTCCACAAGAGTATGAAGTCTTCACCAACACCCTCACTATGATCACCACATAGGGGAGCACCTCCTTTATGGTCCTCCCCACCTTCATACCAATCTCACCTATGGGGACTTGATACTACCACTTATACACCTGAACCACCCTCATAAACCCACCCATTTTTACTGACCTCCAGTCACTCACCAATCACCATTTCATCCACACCTTCCTACATCGATGTGCGTGGAAGGGTTTTGGTTTTGGATTTTATGAGCAGGGCACCATATTGTTATTCCATGTACTACCCATAAACATAACTGACCATTGTAGTGGTATCGGCTTTGTTGAACCACCTACCAAGAAGGCCCGCATTGAACTCATTGAGGACATCCCCTTCTCCACCTTCTTCACCCACTCCACCTTCTTCACCACCTTCACCAACAGAGTCGATGGATCCAGAATCCATTCCTCCTAAAAAAATTCATAAACACCATTTCCTTGGGGCCTCTAACTTATCAATGTGAGGGTGAGGCTCCCTCTTCTCTTCCCTTCCTATATCCTGAAATGATCGATGATGATACACCTTTGATTAACATCATTCAATGTCAGGATGATGAATCTATACTCACCTACCTTGGTGCAGAAGACTCATATATTCATCATTCATTACCATCTGAGATGCAAACCATGTTGAATGAATCAACTATCGAGATCAACATTCATACTTAGGATGACCCGCACATTCTAAAGATCGGACAATCTTTAGATGCTGTTGAACAGGAAGCCATCACTTCTTTTCTCAAAAACCATAACCACACTTTCACTTGGTCTTACACAGATATGCCCGTATTGACCCCACCATAGTGGTCCATAATATCATAACCATTCCCGATGCCAAACCCATAAAACAAAAGCTGAGGAAAATGCACCTCACATTGCTCTTCTAGTCAAAGAAGAACTTCAGTTCTTTTTATGTTTCCTTCATCTTACCCATTGATTATCCTTGATGGATTTCTAACATTGTCCCTGTCACTAAGGTGATAGGGGGACTCTGCATTTGCACATATTTTTATGACCTCAACCTCACTTTCCCAAAGATGACTTTCCTCTACCTAGTATTGACCAACTGGTTGACCTTACCAGCTGGTCACGAGATCTTTATCACTCATGGATGGCTTCTCGGGTTATAACCAAATCTTGTGTTTCCCTAGAGGATCAACACAAAATCACATTCATCACCCCTTGGGGACCTTCTATCGAGTCATGCCTTTTGGCCTTAAAAATGCGGTGCCACATATCGGCAATTATGACTTACATCTTCCATGACATCATGCATCGTATATTGGAATATTTTGTGGATGATCTTACGGAAAAATCTAAATGCACTCTCTGAGCACCTCACCATCCTAAAAACCATCTTTGACTACCTCATTAAGTATTGACATTTTCCTTGACCCAAGAAATGTGTCTTCACGGTTCTCTCAGGAAAACTCTTGGGATTTATCATCTCCTTACATGGTATAGAGGTTGACCCTGCTAAATTCAAGGCCATTCTTGAAATTCCTCCACCCACTAATCTTAGGAAACTCCATAGCTTGCAAGGTAAGTTGCAGTCTATTCATCGTTTCATTTCGTAATTGTCTGATCGGTGTCAACCATTTCATCATCTTCTCAAGAAGGATGTCTCCTTTAAATGGGATTATGATTTCCCAAAAGATTTTGAAGCCTTAAAAAATACCTTCTCTAACCACCCATACTCATTCCACCTAAAGATGATCAACCCTTACTACCTATACATCTCTACTACCCATCACTCCTTGGGGGCCATGCTCTGCTCATCACGATGAACAACATAGGGAGTAGGTGGTTTATTACATAATCTATACTCTTTTGGACTACGAAACTTGATACACCCATGCCAAAAAAATTTTCTTAGCCTTAGTTTTTGTTGCCACAAACTCTGCCATTACCTACTCAACCACAAAACCTATGTTGTGACCAACACCGACCCCTTACACTTCATGTATGCCAAACCTTACCAAAATCAATGTGCCACACATTGGCTTATGCTTCTGCCAACCTCGACCTCGAATTCATCCATCAAAAGTCCATCAAGGGCCAAGCTATCACCGACCAATTGGCTGATGCACTTATTTCCAGGGATCAACCCTCTAAATTTGACTTCCTAGGATGAGTCAATTGGTACCCTTTCCCTGGATGAACCCGCTTACCAAATGACACTCTTCTTCGATGGTTCCAAGTGTCAGCATGGGGTGGGGCTGGTGTTATCCTCATTCCACTTGATGGTGAACCCATGCCTTTATCTTTCAAACTCAATTTTGATTGTACAAACAATATTATTGAATATGAAGTACTCGTATTGGGTCTCTAAGATGGCTATGCCTTAGATGTTAAGTCCATCAACATCTTTGGTGATTCTCAATTGGTCATAAACCAAGTCAATGGTATATACCAGTGTCATAATGAGATACTTCAAAACTATAAACATCATGTGGACATACTTTTTACCACCTTTAACCGTTATGCCCTTGAGCCGTCCCCCATTCTTCCAACAAATTTACAGATACCATGGCCTTTGGCTTCTCAAATACCGCTTCACTTTGCCAATTCTAAAATCTTTGTCACCATACAAAGACTCCAATCACCCTCTTACTTACCTCATGAATTTTACTCTATCAAAACCACTTGCTCCCATGACCAGTGACCTTTGGTATAAACAATACTCAAAATATCTTTCCCTCTCCATCTTGCCTCCCAACCTCACTCGTGCAATGGACAATGTGCCTTTTCTTAAAAAGGTCTCTCATTACATCATCATGGGTGGCCTCCTCTATAAGCATGCGGATTTGATGGTATTCTCTTACGATTCCTTACGAGTTCTGAAATTCCTTATACCATTAAGGAAGTTCATGATGGCATATGTGGAGGTCACTTCAGTGGCCTTGTTGTTTCTAAGCGTATTCTTTTCCTAGGTTATTACTGGCTGACCCTTAACCATGATTGTTGCGAATATGTTAAGCATTGTGTAAAATTCCAACAACATGCCAACCTTCATCATACACCCATTCATGCCTTACAGGTCACCCGTGACCTTTGGCCCTTCTCTCAATGGGGTTTGGATCTTGTTGAGAAATCAATCCCCATTCTTCCCAGCGACATCAATGGATAATCACTACTACCAATATTACACCAAATGGGTTGAAGTCATACCTCTCATCTCCATGAAAGTGAGAAAATATGTGAGTTCATCAATCATCACATCATCTATCACTTTGGTGTTCCTCATCGCCTCATCATTGATAATGGAAAATAATTCAAAAATAAAACCTTGCGAAACTTTGTGATGCCTTTGGTATTCAACTAAGTTTCTCGTCACCATATTACCCACAAACCAACAGCCAAGCCAAATCCACTAATAAAACCCTGAACAAAATTCTCATGAAAGTGGTTATGATACTTGGGAAGGATTGGCATACACACATTCCTTTCACCCTATGGGTACCATACTAGTATTTGCACTTCCACTGCTGCCACACCTTTTTCTCTGGTCTATGGTACAGAGGTTGTTCTACCTCTCGAAGTCCATATTCCATCACTCCACATTTCTCTCCATGACATGCTCAATGATGATGACTTTCACTAGGACCGTTTAGCACAACTTGAGTTATTAGATGAACATCGTCTTAATGCTCTTGACCATCTTCAAGTTTACCAAAAACATATCAAACATGCCTATGACAAAATGTGTCCATGAACAAACCTTCCAAGTCGGTGACCTTGTCCTGAAAGAAAATCAACATGTAACCAAAGCATAAAAAAGTAAACGGGGAAAAATTGCTCCTAATTGGCTTGGACCATACATCGACTCATACTTATGGATCATGTGCTTATCATTTATATTCACTCGATGATAAACCCAAACCTAAACCCTGTAATGCCTTGCATCTTCGACCATTCTACTATTGACTTTCAGTCCTACCTCACCTTTGCCTTCTTCTTTTCATGCTCATCCCTTGAGCATTTTTTACTTCCCTCCTTTCACTATGTCACCCCAATGATTAAATAAGAATCATGTGCATACCCATCACTCTTTTATCTTCTCTTAAATATGTGTACCATGGCACTACACATGGCATGATTCTCATGGATACTTTTTGTCTGCTTTTAGATGAGATCCCATGGTCATTTCACCTTGCTTTCTGAACAAGAATCCAATTCTTCACCTTAGTCTTGTCCATGACTTAAAATCCCTCACATGGGATCCAACTCCTTGAGTCAAACTTCCAATAAAATATGACTCCCTCAAAAGGACATCTTTCTCTCTACATCTCTTACTATAAATAGACTGCTCCCTTGAAGGACAACTATGTAAAGCCTGCTTTAAAAAAAAGATAATCTAAAGCTTCCCGCATCGATCAACTTTGAAGACCTCAAGGAGTTAATTTTCTCATCCCATATAGACTTCCCACATCGATCAGTCTATCTCAAATAAAGTCAAAAAGAATGCTTTTCATCATGGACTTTCCATTGTGATCTTGGATCTCTTTCCAAAAGGCATGTTACCAAATACCATATAAACTAACCACTTTTCACCCTCTCACCATTTACACTTTCATTTCCTACTTGCCTCAAGGGACTTTGGAACCATGACATTTGGTGATCATGTGACTACTCTTCACCTTTAGAATAATCCATCATGCACGATGTCTTTTGGGTCTTACATTCATAGCCTATCTAAGGTATGACCCATTCGTTATGATCCTTACTAATCGGTGGCTTTCTTACCTCCTCTTATCTTTTAACCTTCTTCATTACATATTGATTACCTTATACAGGACTAGATCCTCGATGCTATTCTTTGGGTAATTTTCCTCATTCACCGTAATCAACTCAAAATCACCCATACCAATATGACCATAATTCACCCACATCTAAAACACCTAGACTCAATCATTTCTATAACCTACCAACTCATTCTCATACCTCCTCACATTCTTCCCTAGCTTATGGGAGAACTACATCGGCCTGAGGTCCCTTTTCACCGGGACTATGTAGGCAGCACTGAGGGCATGGGGCCCTTGGAGGTTAGCTTCGGCCACTCTCTACCACTAACCAGTTCACCTTTCCTTTTCCTAAATCACATTCTACCTTAGTTAGTTTCCTTTTTATATCAATAATTGGAAATTAAACCAAACAAACAATAATTGCTTCACATCTTTACCATCCTCATTCATACATTCATTATGTCTACCATTTCTTTACCATTATCATGCATTTCTATAAAACATCTCAACATGACTCGTATTATCATTGATTGCACAAATTAATGAATTACATACTCAACCCATTTGAACTCAACCATCTATCCAAACCAACTCATGACTGACCTACCATCCATACCATGACTTGACTCAACCATGCTGTGACCTAACTCCATCCATGCCTATGACCTAACTCCATCCTTGACCTGCCTATGACCTCAACCATGCTCAACCATGCCTATGATGACCATACCTCAATCCATACCTATGACTGGACCATTGACTCCACCATGCCTAACACACCTATCATGAATCCATCTATGAATAACACTCAAAATTCTATCAACACGGATATACATCATCACCAAATCATCCATCTCATCATATAAATCTATGTATCCATACAATATACACTGATATCAAATAATATATAACAAATCTCTCAAAACTCTCATATACAGCCTCACCATCTTTGGCACGTAGGCCGGTATATGATCAAAAAAATATACAAAAAATCTCATATATATCCCCACTCTCTTGACACGTAATGGCTGGTATATATCAAAATGAATAAATACATGTGGGTACAAGATAGTCCTTTCACTCGGGGCCTGTTGTGCCTGTACTCTGGTATAGGATAGACAAATGATCATGCCAAACACATCAATTTAGTCTTGATATATGCTATTCTCACACAGGGCATCCTGATCTAGGATATGGGGTTACTATTTGTGGTGGTTCCTTTAGTCATGTTCACTGGCTTATTGATAGTCCAGTCCATCATGACTAGCCAACCATTCCCATTCAACCACCATTTGTCAGGTTATCTTCAACTTAGTGTTTTCACTACCCCTACCCCTAATTTGCTGGCACCGCATCCTTTTACTTATCACCCACACACTAGCTTAGACACTTCCCTTTTTCCTCTTGATCCTCATCCTCTGCTGACCTCACCTTGTCCTCATTTGAGGACCCATTATTTTACCCATACCTCATACCTACCATGTCGTGACCACTAGTTACTTGGACCGGGGACATTGCTAGTGACCTTTGACCTCATGTGCTCACTATGCCTTGTTGCATTGTTACACCTGTGTTGAGCAATACGTAACT
>CM031242.1:617634780-617726170 GCA_018340775.1 Taxus wallichiana var. yunnanensis | reverse complement strand
TATAAATATAAATCTCTCATATTTAGTTAAGGAATACACAACAAAACAATAAGTTCTGAGCTCAACAAACACCCAATGCTTTAAAATTGCCAAAAATCGAACTTAAGAGATACGTAGCCAAAATCAACTAAATCTTCATAGTAAGTTCCCATCTCAATCTTCACAAACAAACGAACAGTAGTCAAGCTTTAAGGAAGATATTCTAAAGACAAAGAAAATATTTAAAGCAGGATAAAATTAACATGCCCGTATTTTGATCGAATTTCCGAAGAAGACAACAGGAAGAGCTCAAACTTCCTTTTTCTTTTTTTCCTACTAGCAATACTCAACAAAATTTCCGCTGTCTCCGCTTACATAATATATCCTCCATGGCAGCAGAAAAGAGCCACAGAGAAATTCATTCTCACTATGCAACTCAAAGAGAACTCGTGCACAAGAACCAAGCAACTACAAGAGTAGAGAGAGAGAGTAGCACCGAAAATCGCGATACACCAAACAAACTTCTTCCAACTTCTCGCTTCAGACAAGCTGCCGGGCGAGCTCCTGCCCGACTCCCCAAACAATAAATGCCATTAAACCAATTCTTCCCGCCTAATTCTACTCCCACCGACCGCCAAAATTGGCGATACTCATCAAAATCTCAAGTTCATTTCAAAATCTCTAGTACCGCTAAGTCTCGCCAAGGTTAGCTCTCCGCCTACCGCACCGTCTCCTCATCTCTTATCCTTCCTATTTATCACATAGAGAATAGGCCATTTATGAGCCTCGCCCACTCCTTCAAAGGCCCCTCCTTCCCAAAACTCTTAGTTAGCTAGGTTAAGATCTTTGTGTTAGAGTTTTAGTGGTAAGAACTATGCTAACTATTTTGCACTTTAGTTATTATTTTAGATCATAACATATAGCCTAGGTCTAGGTAAGGCTAGACTAATAATAATTCTAACTTGTAGGTTAGGTTATTGCTTGTAAAGTTACTAACCCTTAAGAATCTCAGCCTGTTCACTTCTCCCCGAAAATCTCTGAGAGACTCAGCATCATACTTGCGTATTGCAGAGCCATCTGCTTCTTATTAAGGCATCAGATGTCAATGAATTATTACCTGGTCTTTAATTGAGACCTTCCAGATATACTTTATATTTGGAACTGCTTTATTTTCTCAAGATCAGCTCGAGTCTATACTTCCCGACTGGGCCTAATAACAAGCTTCATACTGCAACTCGTTTTTGCCTGGATCTAATTTTATTTACCTCACAAAATTAAAGCATTACTTGATCTAATTCTTCCGGGTCTAAGTCTAGATATTATTGATGAATACTGTGATAATTTCATTCCGTGGATCAGATTAATATTCAAATTTCACAAGATGTAAATATTAAATAAAAGAGTCTCATTAATATTTTCTGATTTACTAAGATCTCGCAACTGCAAGAAATTTGATGAGAGATCACTGCTAGCATGATTTCCTCCCAATTTAGGTATATAAATTCATTTACTAGAAATCACATATCAACATTCCTTGAATGCTTAGGAGAAAGTAAACAACAGCTTCGTGGTGTTACATGCTTCTCTAAAAGGATTCATCGCCTGGCATGAATTACATATTAAAACTTAACCTTCCGTCTAATCAATTTATTATTACACAAACAATGTGTTTACTTCATATTTAATAGCTTTCTGTAAATCAATGTCACCTCCCTTTTATTCAACCTCGACAAAGTCTGGCTTTTAATCGCCATAAATACTTAAAAACAATCAGCTTCATAAAGTATTTCATCAACAGATTTCAATTACTTGCAAAAAGAGAAGGAAAAGCAAGCCATCTCTTCCAGTTTTCCAAGTCAGCACTTTTCTTCGCTAAACTGGTCCCACTGACCTTACATTGCTGAATATCTCGATTCCTTAAATGCAATCAAGAAGCTTCAAAGCACCCCTCGTGGGTTTAACCACGATTATTCTCGGGGTCCCTTGGACTCCGCAAGGAATTCCACTTAAAACATGTGACAGATCTGAAACGTATTTCTAAGCAAAGAAATATGGAAAAACATCATGCATACGAGATAGAGCAGGAGGCAATGCTAAACGATAAGCTACATGGATCGATGACATCTCGACAATTTCAAAAAGGTCCTACATATCGTGGCAGGACAACTTGGCAGCCTCGCCAAAAGTTATAGAATCCTTTTATGGGTTTAACACGTTAAAACCTTAGTCACCAAGCTCAAACTTTCTATCAACCCGCTTTAAGGTCAAAGTATAGCTCTTCTCTCGCCTATCCGCCGCTTCTTTAATCGCCTTCATAATCAGCTTAATCATTGGTTGCTCCATCTCCGTGAGAATCTCGGGTCCAATTACCACTCTATCTCTCTACACTGCCCCACCCATACAGGGTTCTCGCATCTTTCTTCTTCCAAAAAGTGCTTCTGGCTAAAAAGGTGCTATCTTAAGAGATGAGTGATAAGTGTTGTCATGATGCTAATCAACTAATGGGAGATACTCTTCCCCACTTATATCGTCTGATCCATGCAATACATTCGCAACATGTCCTCCAACACTTGATTTACCTCTCGGTTTGCCCATCCGCTTTTCGGATGATATGCGTGAACTGAAGTTTAGTGATTCGCTCCCTAGGCTGCATTAAGCTTGCCAAAACCTCGACGTCATTATTCAGGATCCCTGCCGTGAAATAATCGCCTGTACACCACGCAATCTGAAAATTTCGTACGAACCTCTTGGCTAGCATCGAGAATCATCCTTTAGATTTCCAAATGATGAAATGAGCTACCTTAGTTAGCTTATCTACAACTACCAGATAACATCATGTTTATTCCCGGACATGGGGTAGTCCTCAGTACAAAATCCATGGTTATTAGCTTGCCATTTGTATGCGTAGCGGTATGCTATGAGGATACAACAACTAAAGAGATGCATATGCTCTGCCACCATGGCAACGACATTCTGTATACAATGAGTCACAAAATTTATCACATCCTTTTTCATACTCTTTCTGGAAGTCATTGCTGTTTCAAATCAGCTAACATTTTTGTGATACCTTGGGTGTCCGAGAAAGGTGAATTATGAAATTCAACTAATAACTTCTTTCTCAAATCATCCAAGACAGAACATATACCCTATTTTCATAATGCAAGATTCCTTCATTATCTAAATGAAAACCTTCATACCTTTTATCTTTAGGTTCTCCGCAAGCCGTTGTGCACGCTTTTACTTGGCCGACGGCAATATGTATCTGATTCGAGGCACTTTTTTACCTCGCTCTTTAAACTCGAAGTTCTTAATGTTATAAGAGCGTAAAATGTGCCTCCTACGACTTAGAGCATCGCCCCACTCTATTCTCCTTTCCTTTGATATAATCGATATCAAAGTCATATTGTGATAGTAAATTTAACCACCTTTCTTTGTTCTGGGCATTCAGATTGGGGCTTGAGTAAAAATATATTTCAGTCAGTGATTGGATTGCCACAACTCAAAGGTTTCCTCGTTAAGTAGTGTCTCCACTTCAAGTGCGTGAACAATGGCAAAGAAGCTCCGAGATCATGAGGGGCATAATTCAGCTCATGAATCTTAAGTTTTCTACTCTCATAAGCAATGACTTTATCATTTTCAGAGCAAAATACCCCCAAGACCTTCCCTGTAAGCATCAAGCACATCAGAAATTTCTTATTAGGGTCTCCAGTACAGCCAATATAGGCGTTGTGAGTGCACTGGTCTTTCGACTTTTGAAAGCCGCTTTCGCACTTGTCATTCCCACATGAATTTCTTATCCTTCTTCTCGCAATGAAGTTATTCAAGCAGCCTACCTTAGAAAATCCTTTTTACAAATTTTCTATGAAGATCAGCAAGACCATGAAGCTTCTTACTTCATGCACATTCTTTCGTGTAGGCCACTAGCTTATCGCCACTATTTTCGAAGCTGATCTACAGCGATTCCTTCCTTGCTTATGACATGACCCAAATAGTGAACTTCTGAGTCAAAGAAAGAACATTTGGATAACTTACTACATACGCCTTCTCTTTCTCAAAAAATTCCCAAAACTATCTTCGATAAGCTCATTGTGTTCTCAACACTTTTAGAATAAATGAGAATATCGTTCAGGAATACAAGTACAAACTTGTCCTGTATTCTTGAAAAATATTGTTCATTAAATTCATAAAGGCCGTAGTGCATTAGTTAACCCAAAGGCTAGAATCGTTGAATTCATAATGTCCAGTACCTTGTCCTGGAAAAGCTGCTTTTATGAATATCTTCCTCTTTAATTCTTCAATGATGATAACATCTTATCAAGATCATTTATCTTAGAATAAACCGCTGCTCCACGCATTTGATCAAGAAAACAGCATCATCGATCCTAGGAAGTGGGTATCGGTTTTAATTGCCGCTTTGCTCAACATCCGATAATCAATACACAGCCTCGCAGTTCCATCCTTCTTTTTCACAAATATCACGTGTGCTCTCTCAAGGCGAAACACTCGTCTAATCAATCCCTTGATAAAAAGCTCTTCACGGCCCGAGCCTTTAGCTCCGACTAACTCAACAGTAGTCATCCGATAAGGCGCCTTCGGAAATAGGTTCGGGCCTTTAGGGCTTGATTTCACATAGTAAAATCAAATTCTCTCTTGGGTGGTAACCCCTGTAATTCCTCAGAAAAACATCCTCGAAACTTTCAGAATAAATTAGGATTTGCTTCTATGAAATCACTATCTTCTTGTGAAGATTCTAGACATATCTTTACCGCATAAAGGGTACATCCTTTATTCTTAGCCTTTTAAGTCGCATAGCCGATGCACGCCTTTCTAACTCGTAATTTCTCATTTCACACCTTTGAATTTCTATCCGATTCCATTTCGATCATCTAAACATTCTATGTTCTTTTCATACAGAATCTACACCTTTGGCTTTATGGTCAGCTCAACCAATTAACACCGATGAAAATGTCATACGATCCCAAAGGTGCAACATAGAGATCAACTTCCGTGGAAAAGTTAGGTAAGTCAAGGACCGCTCCAAAAGACACATACTACCAGATAGAACAGACTATTACCATACTGCATAGCCTCCAAGATTTATCCATTTTTCCACTTTTCTTTTAAGTTTAGTTAGTTTTGTTAGATATAAAATATTCAAGTAGCTCTGTATCAAAAAGAATAGTGACAAAGTATGCCGAATAACTTACCCTGAACTTATAGGTGTCACTTTGCTTTTCAGCCTTGTTTGTCCGCTACTGCGCAGGATATCTTATCTTATGCAACGATTACGATCATCCTTCTTCAAAGGGCACCGATTTGCGTAATGATCTTTACCACAAGTGTAGCAGCCTCTGTCCCTTCTTAGGCTCAAAGTTGCTTCCCGAGCTTTATAATTGCTACGCTGTCCTCCATGGGACTTCTGATTATTATTATAATTTTTGCAAAATTATCCTTCACATTTCAGCAGCTTATTTATCAGCGCTTCTTATTGTTATCTCCCTGAACTTCTACTCTTGTTCCCAAACTTTTTCCATGGTCCTTTTCTGGTGCAAGAGAGGTGAAGAAGCTGGTTTGCAGATCTTCTTCCGCACTTCCTCCTTGCATGAGCAAGTAAATAGCCTTCAATTTCGATTTCTTGCCTCATGGCCTTTTCAACAACTCCTTCCATAGTGGTTGGACTGCAGAACATCGACCTCTCCCCTATCACGTGATTCAATCCCATGATGAATTTCCGTATCTCACGAACTTTTCGCCGCTTTGGTACTGCGGTACATACTTGAGAAGCTTTTTGGTAAACCGCTCCTGTAAGCCATCTTGTTAACTTCCCTTGAGTCAAGTTCTCAAATTGCCATTTTCTTCGATCATAGAAAAGTTGCGGCAGCCAACGCGTTGCCTAAAATAGCCTTTAAATTGATCCTAAGTGATATTGGTCTCATCAATATTTAGTATCTAGGCTTTCGCTATCCCACCACGAAGATGCTTCATGGAGAGAAAGCCGATAGGCTCCCTATATTGCTTGGTTTCTTCGAAGTTCCTTATATAAGAAAGTACTTCTCCATTTCACAGCCGAGCTCTCGCCTCCATCTCCTAATGTGGTGCCATCATACTTAGGGTGGGCTTATCCTTTTATATCATTAGTGAGTTCTCACGCCATAACTCGCCCTTTTGTTTTCTCGTTGGACAGGTACATTTCAGCATTAACATCAACTTACCCATTTGGTTGTCCTCGTGGAGGTCAGCTGACACATTATCATTACGCCTTCTTCTTCCTCCTCATTCCCCATCACCTGCTGTTCGAGTACAACTAAACGATCTCTTGTGTCCAACAGGCAGCAAGATCTCATCCAGCTTGTTGTTCGCTCCTTTCTTCAAGTGTGGAGCATTACTCGCAACGCTGCCTCTTGTTCTAACCATTTTCGTTACAAGAAAATTCGGTTTTTACTCGGATTATGGACTCAATAGGTCCAAGAGCTCGCAACCTTCAGCCTCGATACCAAGATGCAATATCCTCATCCTCCATTTAACTTTAGAACAAGTGAATTTTTTTTTGATAATTGCACACCGGTTCTAAATACATAATTTAGAACTCACAATTCACAAATAACCATTCATATAACAAGCAAACCATACGCAGTCAGTAATGACTCTAGAGTACTTCCGATCTATTCATTCCATGACTCTAAGTAATCTACCGATCTATTCGTAATACAGAGTCTGGTGTTTTTATTTAACACATCACTTTGCATGTTCTCTTCCTAATCTGGGAATTCAGAATCTTTCTCGTCCAAGGAATCTAATGAATAATCGTTACCATTATTCATCGACATCTCATCCCTTAGACTAGGTGAATCGGGACATCGCAATCGCACTTACGATACTTTGGCCAAAGATTTGAAACATATGTTCATGTCTCGTGATTCCTAACGCATACTCGTCGAATCGGAATACGTCCTTCACCCCATTCATATGTTATATAGAATGTCTTATCTTGATTCATCATCAAGTCCTTTCTTTCACAAATTGAATCACTCGGAGGCAGATTAACAAGGTGATAATGTTATATGGATGCCTACGAGGATTAGGGATATGATAACATACTTTGGTTCAACTCTTGCGGTTCAACCAAGTGTGTATGACACCCCAAATCTTCGAGGCGGTCATATAACATGACCACGTTCTTAATCGGTCCCTGGGTAACTCTGTGCGAAATCAGTGTAAATCTCAACGATCACGTAGGGTGAAAACGTGTAAGTCACTCGCATTGTTGTAACTTCGAGAAGATCCTAATCTTCTCGGAGGTAGCAGCCCTATGCGTCGATTTTTATGCAATGCCACCTTTAGATCCGCCGAGAAGATCTACCCAAAACAAGCGTTACGCACTAGAGTTTAAATTACTTCTTAAGACTTTTCCCTAAGGTTAGCCTTTCCAAATCCTGGATTCATTTTCTTAGCAGACTTGACCCTCTCCTATTATTCCATTACTTGGTAGAGGTATTATGGTCTAGTTTCTACATCAAGGAGTCATTAGAATACATCTCGATTCTAAGAAAGCAGATTCGCACAATATCTCATAACCTATGCTTGAGATTGCACACGAAACTCCATTGATTGCCTGTCAGCCTTCTCTTAATCAATTCATATCATACCTTTCATTTTAAAGCTATGAATGATTAAGAATCAATCTACTATTGTCTATTATACTTAGGACTAGGGATTAGTAATTCAATCCAACTTGTTTAGCGTTATCTTTTAGGCTCAATTTTTAACCTATCTTCTAGAGAGACAATATTTAAGTTACAATATTGCATTATCCAGATCAAATTAGAACTACTAAATACTCATAAGAATTTAGTCTAATTACTTTCTAAGCTTTCATTGTCAATCACAAAAGCATCCATATTATACAAAGATAAACTATGCCTCTTCGTTACGTAAACCGAAGAAGTTCATCATTCATAATAGAATACAACACATAAGTATCAAACACTTATTTTCATTCCTTTTCAACTGCATAATTACATTTTATGCAACAAGACATACTTGATATAATGCTAACGAAAAGAAACATCTTTTCTCATATAGTACATCCATAAAATCAAGCTTGTAATTCATAATAAATCAAATAAACTATCTGATCGGATCTGCCAGGATCTGCATTGTATTTACCTCTTACTGCAACCATCTCGCAAAAATAGTCAATATGAGTCGGGTTCAATGAAGTCGAGCATGATAAGCACTAACTTTTAAAACAATTGCGAATCCATCAATTGTTTCCCATTAAACTCTGCTTAAATGAGATCAAATATCCAAATAAGAAAACATATTAGAAATTTGCTATGTCCTTGTAATACTAAATGATTACAAACATGTAACTCTATCATTGTTACTTGAATAGTCTTAAACACTTTCTAATTTTTCATCAAATATTAAAGAAACAAAACGAAGGCATATAAACAATCATTGAATCCAAATCACGACCTTTAATTGATTGTTGCATTCTTTCGAAAAAAAAAAGAAATAACATAACAATTTGGAATCCTACCAAAAGCGTTACCAAATTAATTTCCTACCGATAGTTCATTATCAATAATATTAAATAAAGGAAGAGAAAGAATCAATCCATTCATACTTCCTTTTTACATAAGTTCATCATCAGATCTTTGCTTCACTTATGAGAAACAGCCAACCGAGTCATATAAATGAACAAGTTAGGCAGCCGAAATCAAGATCACTTTGCTCTAAATCACGAAAATAGAAACTCCAACAAATCTCTTGACAAGAATTAACTAACATCAACTATCCATAAATCGATCGATGTCCAAAACTAGTTTCACTCTAAACATAAGTAAGGCTTTCGAACCAAGTTCGAAAGCAAGAGCTTCAAGCGACATTGCTGTAACCAACTCTATAACATTAAGCCTTTTAAGGTTTCAGAGAAACTATGCTATGATGACCACACATTGATTCAATTCATGTTCGGTCAATCGTTGAACAAACAGAAGGAACTTAGCATACTTATACTTTCTCAGTCTATCGGGCCGAACAAAGCGGAAAGGAACACCATCAATCGATCCCTACTGTGCATGCAAGTCTTAGTGCAACTCACCCAAACAGGCGAGGCACTCAACTTGACTCATCAATGAGCGCATATAAAAATCGGATAAACAATCAAGCTCTTATTTCAACCAAGAAACCCGATTGTGCTGCCAATAATTTAAAGACAAATAGAGTAACGGGGTTGAATATGTAGTTGATCACCTAAGGAATCTGTACCACCAAAGCAACATGCAACACAAAGTACTCCAAGAAAATACAGAGGTCTTCAGTACAGATTTTCCCTTCAAGTCACTGGATCAACACTTAACAACTGTATATACACATTTTAACTTGAACAGTGACCAAAATAGAAATAGAACATTGAAACGTCTCCTCACAGTCGTTCGGAATTCAATCCTAATAAATCCACTAATTCACACTACATACTGATAACGGATTTGCGCCCATAATCACAAACCCAACAACAGTATAAAAATAGAATTAATTGATAAATCCTTCCATGCCATTCAAGACAAACATTCCGAATGAAACAAGTATAAGCAAATCAATATACTCATTCCAAAACAATGAAATAAACTGAGCTGCTTCGAAACCTTCGAACAATTTTCGCAAGGAAAGGCAATACATCCACAAAAAGTCAATACTCAGTATTTACTACAATAACAGTAGCCACAAAACCTGTCTTTTCCACAAGGCTTCCACGACAATATAATAACAAAACTCAAGATGAATCTACATTCACAACAGTAGATTACTGTAAACGATTCAATCATGAAATCCACTGAGTCGTTAAAGACTACGGTAACTCAACAGTTGCCTATTCCAAGCCAGAAATTAGAAAACAATGAAACCCACAAAGTATCATTAGTCGCTGTTAACAAAACCATGACAGAGCTTCGAAAATCTTCAAAAGCACAGAACAATCAAATGGTACACCAGTATCATTCCCTACTGTCTCACAACAGCATTGACGATCGAAAGTCGACAGCAAAACAGTGATCTATACCCTTCACAAGTATATTCGACGGGCTCTCGCCAAACAGGCCGAGCATTCAAACCTTTATAAATATAAATCTCTCATATTTAAACCAGAAGGAATACACAACAAACAGAGTTGAAGTTCGATTTCAACAAACACCCAACAAGCGGAAATTGCCAAAAATCGAACCAGAAGAGATACAGAGCCAAAATCAACTAAATCTTCATAGAAAATTTATCTAATCTTCACAAACAAATGAACAGAGTTGTTTTAATGAAGACATTTGAAAGACAGCAAAATATTTAAAGGATAGGGCCTAACATGCCTGTATTTTGATCGAATTTCCGAAGAAGACAACAGGAAGAGCTCAAACTTCCTTTTCTTTTTCCCAAATACAGCGACCAACAAAATTTCGCTGTCCCGTTTACAATATATCCTCCATGGCGAGAGAAAGAGCCGAGAGAAATTCATTCTCGCCATGCAACTCAAAGAGAGGCCAGTGCGAAGAACCGGTAAACTAGCAGAGAGAGAGAGTGACTGAGCCGAAAATCGCGATACACCAAACAAACCTTCCAACTTCTCGTTTGCATGCCGTTTCGCGAGCTCCGGGCTCGACTCCCTAAACAATAAATGCCATTAAACCAATTTTCCCGCCTAATCTCTACTCCCACCGACCGCCAAAATTGGCGACAGTCCATCAAAATCTCAAGTTCATTTCAAAACTTAGTAATTGCCAAGTCTGCCAAGGTTAGCCGCCGCCTAAGCCTCCGCCATCTGCCTGTCCCTCATCCTTATCCTTCCCATTTATTGCCATAGAGAATAGCGCCCATGGTTCGCCACCCTTCAAAGGCCCCTTCCCATAAACTCTTAGTTAGCTAGGTTAGTATCTTAGGTTAGAGTTTTAGGGTAAGAACCATGCTTTAACCATTTGCACTTAGTTATTATTTTAGGATCATAACACATAGCCTAGGTCTAGGTTAGACTAACAATAATCTAACCCCTAGGTTAGGTTATTGTTTTAGGTTACTAACCCTTAGTAATTCAGTTTGGTCCTTCTCCTGAAAACTCGGAGAGACCTGCATCATACTTTCTAGAAGCAGAGCCGCCCTGTTTCTTATTACGTAATCAGATATGTCAATGAATTATTACTGTCTTTAATCGAGACCTTCCGGGGGAGATATACGGATATCGGGAACCGTTTCATTTCTCAAGATCAGGCACAGTCATACTCGACTACTTACCAAATGCTTCCATACCTTGCAACCTGTTCAAGGTTCGGGATCTAATTTTATCACTTCACAAAATTAAAGCATTACTTGGATCAATTCCTCTGGTCCAAGTCTAGATATTATTGATGAATACCTGTATAATTTCATTCCGTGATCAGATTAATATTCAGTCACAAGATGAAATAAATAAAAGAGTCTATTAATATTTTGACTCAGTCAAGATCTGCAATCTGCAAGAAATTTAATACATATCAAGCATGATTTCCGAATCGAGGTACACAATCCATTTACTAGAAATCACATATCAACACTTGAATGCTTAGGAGAAAGTAACAACAGTTCAGGGTGTTACATGAGGGGACTCTAGCAACATGATTTTGGCCCCGAATCAATCAATTTTCCTAGGACTTGAATATTTTGATGCATGTTATCAAAATTACCTGTGGGGTGAAATTTTGACAACACTGACCCTTATTTCATCTACCATTTATTCGGGATACTCTGCCATCTACATCTATTCCAACCTATGTTCCTCCCTCACATTTTTGTACTCAACACCATCAAATACTTGGATTCCACCCACGTCATGCCACCTCATCTACCCCCTTATACTATAATAGGTGCCCCATCATCACAACCTACCAATGATCTTATCAAATTATGATGGACAAGATGCGGACATTAGAATCATTTGTCTCCATATCACTTAACTCTCTAATATATGACGGGATTTACAATGATCCCTTTCACCCATCCATTCTGATTCATCCATACCCTCCCCATTGGAAAATGCCTAAATTCAACTAATTAAACAATAAATAAGATCCACAAGAACACTTGTGGTCTTGTAAACATGTGTGTTATCCAATCGCTCATGATGACGCTTTGCTCTTATAGACATTCCCAATGTCCTTGATAGGACCGAATTTAGATATGTAAATTGCTATACCTAGGCATTTCATCTTTTCATTTAATCATATAGCTAAGGATTTTCTAGACCACTTGTCTATCAACATTGTCGAAGGTCACCATGATTGACTTCAGTATGTGACACACCAATATGAAGACGAATCTATTGCATATTTTTTCACTCATTAGGGAGCCTGATCTACCAACTCACATTCCAACTACCTCAACCGAGTTAATAGGATTTTTCAAGTAGAGCTTGTGATAGAAACATCTCACCAACTCTCCAAGTTAAAACCTTCTACATGTTTGTGAGGCATTCACCATGGCCTAAAAACTTGAAATTCATGTCATTTAAGAGAAGAAGATATAATTTCTAACAATAATGTTGCATTTAAATCAAACGATACCTCTTATTCTTCTAACCCAAAAAATAATTACTCTAAAGAAAAATTATCTGCCAACATATTAGTTTTGAAAGTTGTCCCTTCTCATCCATCCAACCAATCAAAGCCTTCTTCTAATCTTTCTCATGTCCAAGATTTTTAGTTCAAATGGGAGCAACAAAAATATACTCCCATAAGAGAACCCTACTCTTAAATTGTAGAAAAATTTCTAAAATCCAAAGTAGTCACTCTTCCACCCGGTCAAATCACATCTTGGTTTTGAACCCTCTTGTCAATTCTCACATGAGTACAAAGAAAATGATTCTTTGTAACTATCATCGTGTTAGAGGGTCATATCAATAGTAATTGTATAACTTTCAAAACATTGTCCAAGAAATTTTAGATAATGGAGATCTCATCTTGGATAATCTAATGCATTGGCTAATCAGAACCTTCAAAACTTCAAGAATCTATTCCCAAATCACACCATGTCTTCTAGCAAACCGATGAAACCTTAACCGATGACAAGAATATTCGTGAGGTTCATGTTGTTTTCAACATCATACCAGCTCTTCTGTTCAATTTCCTCCTACTCCATCTATTGAGGAGATTATTTCATGAGCTCCTTCATCCATAGAGGGACATATTTCATCTTCTCCTTTACCCATGGGTAGAGTCTCCTTATCTTCCCCTTCACCCATGGAGGATTCCACCATATCGTTTGATGCAATTTTCCCACTCACCTCTCATCCTAACAAACAAACCACGTAAAAGTACTTACTCTTCTACCCACATGAGAGTCATACTTACCTTCATATTCACCAAAAGATGAACTTGCCTCACCCAAATTTCCTTCTCCCCTACTCATCTGGGGATCCATTAGGCGTCCCTTCATTGGTGACAATCCTCCATTGGATTTCAATGATCTTGTTGATTTTATCTTGTCTCTTTTACCCATGATTTTGAATCCAACCATCTCCTATCTCATAGAAATTATTTATAGGGATATCTACCAAATCAACATCATACTCTTGTATATTAGTGTCGTTATCATGTTTGGCCAACTTCTTCGATTATGTTGACAATTCCATGCTTTGAGGACATCTTCAAATTCTCAGTATCAACTCAAATGCAAATGTTGTCTGCTTGACACTTCCATGATCTATCCAAATTTGTTTCAGATAATCAAACCCACCATGCCCATCCTAGTTGTAGCATCCCCTTCTTCATCAACCTATCCCATGCCTAAACCTTTACTAATAAACAAAAATTTTCTTATACCTAAAACCTTACCTACACCCCTACACCTTCCTCATTGACAAGACTCCATGACCACATTAGAGTCATGCCAACATTGATTCTAGTCCATCCTCCTATCAAAATAGATTTAGGCACATCCTTACAAGACATTGTAAAGACTATTCTCCCACCTAAGAAAATACCAAACCCCTTAGGCCGTATACACGGCTTCACCACTACCCCTTTGTCACCTTCACCACTTCCATATATCCTAGGTCCTCACCCATCAACCTTGGCCAAGAAGCCACTTACCTAGAGTAAACCAAAAACATAGAAACCCCTTCACCATCACCTACATCCTTTCTACCTCCTATACCTACACCACTCCCAAAAGTATCACGATCATTACCCATGCCATTCCCTTCCCCTCAATTAGTACCTTCCACATTTCCTCTTACCACAATCTTCATTGCACCTCTATTATCGCCTTGGCTAAATTTTCCCCTTCCAAGATCTACCTTCCCTTCTACATCATGTACTTCTTCTTCACCTTTACCGAAGGTGCAACCAAAATCTAAGAACCCACTACCTTCTATAAAGGTACTTAAACCTACACCACCTTCAATAACTAGTTCACCTACTACATCTTTACCCAAGAAGGTACAATCTAAACCTAAAACCATACTATCTACCAAATAATTGGTCAAACTTACTCAACCTCTAATGATGCGTCTACTACCAAATTCACCCAAACATCCATCCGACCCACACTTACTTCACATTTTGATCCATTGGCAGGTTCTCGTTTCCAACATCTTAGCTAGCCTTTCGAAACCTTTGTCATCACATTGCCACCTCTTAGACTCCCTTACGACCCACTCAAAATAAACCAGAAGGGTTTGATGATACAAAATTTGTGCTTACCATCATGTGCCAAAACATGATGTGGAAAAATGTAAGGCTCTTAAGACTAGTCTTCTCCAACTCTATCCTCTTGAAGAAAACTTTGATGATGATGATCTTTAAGATGAGGACCATATTTCACCTACATCTATCACCACACATCCTCATCACATACCTATTTAGTGACCTTCATCTCCCCCTCCACAACCATTTTATCCTACTCCAACATTTTAGATCAATATGGTCTCGTATAAGAGATCTATCCAAACCTCCACAAAAATGCCAATGTGCTGCATTTTTTCACAAAACCAATATATGCACTCACCATATTTTTTTCTTGTCATGTCACTACACCTATCACGACTCACTTTCTCCTTTATCGTATATCAATATGGTTCAAATTTCCACCCAAGCCTAGAAGGTCAAAGGAAAGGTGAAAACAACCAGCTCATACATTATTCTTTAACCTATATTCCATCTCGCTTTTTGCACCCATAATAATCATTTGTGGACCCCATTTACCCTATTTCTAATGGGGTTTCCCATCGTACAATTCTTAAACAATTACAACAGTCTCCTTTTAAAATGTCTTTGTATGACCTCATCCAAACCTATGAGTCACATCGTTACGACATTATTGAGGTCTTACAATGTATTGAGGTTTTACTTAATGACCCTATACTTGTTTCATCCATTATCACTCCTCACCATGTCACCACTCTCACCACTTCATCCCCTTCCTTTGTTCCCACTACCAATCATCAAATAGCCACTCTCAATTTACGTGATGGCCAGATTGTACCTCTCCAATCAGATGATCCTAAACCGCCCTATTTATTTTAGTCACGTTGATAATATATGAGTTTGATGTATTATGATTAATGGAGGTGCCAGTATCAACATCATTTCCTCCCATGTGTACAACCAAATGTGCATCCCTACCAACTACATGCATAATAACCCATTTATGCTACGTTCATTTAATGATGCCATGACTTCCACCCTCAGCACCATCATTCTCCACATTTTCCCGGGTCCCTATACCATTCCTCAATTATTCTATGTTTTAGAGGGTAATTCTAGTACAACATGTTTCTTGGCTGACCTTTGATCCATGTCATGGGTTTTGTTCCTTCAAACTTACACCCTTTGTTTAGAATTTGAACATGAAGGGCACAACTATACCATTCTATTTGACCCTTCAACTTTCAATACCTTTAACATGTTGTATCAAACCAAGGATGTCCTTATACCGTTAAAGGGATCTACCACCACTACCACTTCTTCTTCAATCACCTGTCTCATCCACCACTTTTGTCACTATATCATCTGTATCTAACTCTTTTATTCCCATTACTGCTGCAACTTCTGGTTTACCCATAAAACCCCATCTAATTCTCAAAATCCAATGCTTATTCTTCCCAGGTTATCTAGTTATTAATCCATTCCCGATACTCACATACCCCTCACTGATCCCTTAGAAGGTGTTTTCAACTCCTCACTCCGGGAGACACCCTTTATAACACTAACACATTCCTTACTCCTTAAGAGTATGGTAACCTCACCAACATCCTCATTATGTTCCTTTGCATAGGTGAGGTTTTGCCCTATGGTCCTCCCTACCTTGTCACCAACTTAACGTATGGGGACTTGATGCTTCTACCTACTCACCTAAGCAACCTTCCCAAACTCAACCATTTTTCTCACGATCTCTAATATCTCACCAACCACCACTTTTCCCATTCCTTCCTCCATTGTCACGCTTGGGAAGGCTTTAGATTTTGCTTCTATGAATAAGGCCACCATATTTTCATTCCTTTCACCACCCGTAAGCATAAAGACCACAGTGGTATTGGATTTTTAAACCACCTTCCAATAATTCATGACTCAAAATCATTGAGCATGATAAATATTCCTACCCCATTCACCTACCTCACCGCCTTCGCTACTCGGTCTATGGATCATTGATGATCATCTTTGGTGGATTAGATAGTCAAAGTCATGGGAATCCTTAGGTTAGTGGGACGTGCTCCTTAAGGAGACATCTAGATTTTAAAGAAGTTGGCCCTTCTCTGAAGTGTGAAATGAGGATTAGAAAAGTGAAACAAAACATGAATTTTAATGGGGGTGATGTGTCGAACAAGCCTTCTAAGAGATCAATAGCAACCACAACTATACGAAAAGGGAAATGGTGAATAACTAAAAGGGTGGATGAAATTGCACCACATGTCAAAAAGATCACATAGAACACTACCTAAAACTAGTTAACCATAACTTCAAACATATAAATAACATTGGAAGATGCACAATTTCTATATGAAAAATAAAGGCAATCAGAGACAATAAATATATGCAAATGATGAATATGATGCACCACAAGGCATATATATTACTCCAATAATTGTGCACAATATTACATTAGAAAAGAGGCAAGATTTTTGTTACAAAACCTAGGAAGAAGGCTAGAGCTCTAGGCCCCTGTATTTTATAGAAGAGGGACTTGAGATAGAGAAGAAAACCGATTGACTCCTAGAACTTATCTCTAACTACTTCTATCTATATTTCTATCTCTTTTTCATATAATATATATAGGAGAAGGAAGAGGACATAAGAAACCCTCTCTTACTCCTTTCCAACTACTTTTAATTATGATAAATGGAGCGAAGTGAAAGGTACATATTTTTTGAGATCTTTCTCACACTTTTCCATTATATTCCCTTTCTAAAGAGTGGGAGTCATGCTTATTTAATGAATCTTTAACTAACCTACAATGAATCCTTTGAGATGGACTCACCTTTTGAGGAACATCCTTGGCTCTTTAATATGTAACTAGGTATTTTGATCCTCTTGTGCATTGGTTCCCAACCTTATGACTCAATGACGCATATTTTTTCATTATATTGAAATGACCCTTTGAATGTAGATGAATAGCTTGAGTCTTCATAGGTTGGTACTCTTCACATGTGGCTACACATTAACTCGCTACTAAAGTGATAAGCCAAATGACCGTTTACCTCTAATCTTTTGAAAAATTCCCTAGTATTTAGATCTTGCAAATAAGTCTCATAATCACTCATATGTGATACATGGATTATCACCTTTTGAGGTGCTTCAAATGCGGAGTTCATTTTTTTGCAAGATCCACATGCGAAGGCCCATGCATCCTTAATATTTCTAATGTTCTTAAGGGTTTGGGAATGAATTTTCCGACACTTGGCATCATCCACGAGTACACTGTTTGTTTTGCTCCTTTGGGAAAGTAAAGGACCCCTGGTGCATATAAGGTCAAAACCCCTTTTTGGGTGGGACTGTGTAGTTAGCTCCACATGGAAACCACCTTGACTTCTAAGACTTGACTCCCTCCTTTGACTCTTGAAGTTACATTGGTTGGACACTTGGCATCATCAGTGATCTATTGATTTCTTTATGATTTGACCAAGTCTTTTCTATTGGCAAATATTCGACTTCAATGGGATTCAAAAAGGTGGGAATCTTCCTGGCTGCATAATTTAGATAACATTCCATTGACTCGATTGGGAGCATTATCTGTTAAATGGAAAGAACCCACAATCTCCCACTTATTAATTTGGTTTCAATTGTGCATTAAAGCCACTCACGAACTTGGGTTAGTAGCACTTTTAGATGTTGCGGGGCATTCATAGTTGCTAAGCGATCTCTTGCGCCTTCCTACTCTCATAATAAAAAATCTGT
Organism: Taxus wallichiana var. yunnanensis; assembly: GCA_018340775.1. Classification (NCBI taxonomy): domain Eukaryota; kingdom Viridiplantae; phylum Streptophyta; class Pinopsida; order Cupressales; family Taxaceae; genus Taxus; species Taxus wallichiana. Next base: position 617,707,781 of record CM031242.1, on the reverse strand, counting down.
AATTTATTTTTATGAGAGTATAAAATTGAAAAAATAGCCAACAAAATCCCCTAACTGATTTTAGTTGCTCTACATTTTTTTGAAGTGAAGCTTGCAACGCCTTGGCAACAACTACGAATTCTCTAGTGAGCCAAGTCTTTTTTTAGGATTTTTGCTTCTTTAATGGAGTAATATAAGCATGGGCCTATACAAAATACAAAATAAACATGCCTAAAATGAGTCATGATAAGTGTGTACAAGTACTTATTTTGTTGAAAGAAATCTACTCCTATTCCTAATCTAATTGATTTGGTACAAGCTAATTAAACCCTAAAACAAGCAAGGAAAAATATCTTCCTTTTCTTATAAATCGTGGCCATACGATTAATTTAGCTATTGATATGACCTGTAATAAGAGTGAAAATTTACCTTTCACTCTTCCACGTGCATCATCTTGAATAAAATGAGTACCTCTTTGATATGTTCCTCTCTTGGTTAGAGGTGTTGTAGATAACGCTCAAAGTCCTTAAAATTATCCTCATCCCCTAAAGTTAGCATGATTGGTGTTGAGGATTTCCTTAGTCTTGAGGAGAACCATTATTTGGTGGGAATTGGTCTAAATATCTCGATTCTTCCCATCATTCTAGATTAAATCTTTTGGAATGGGCCCTTTTATAGGCTTCTCTAAAGGGTGTCATCCTTATCCTTTCCCTCCTTGTTTATAGAAGCTTTTCGGTGAATATAGGTTTTCTAGAGCCCTTACACTATTCATAGGGGAGTTGCTATGAGCAGAAGGCTTCCTTTGTTGTGGGGTTGATGAAATAGAGAAGGATTTTATTTCCACAGGCCCTTCTTCATTAAGGCATCCCCCCAAATCTGATAATAAGTTGAGCTTATATTCTTCCTCCTCTTTCAAAGCTTTACGCTTTAGTATGATGGTTTTTGAGTCTGCAAATTCTCCATCATATGTGGTTGCATCTTGCAATATGAATCCTATTGATAAAAACTCTTCTAGGGGGTTTCTTTGTGGGAGAACAAATAGAGGAAACTTCGCAGCCTATCTACTACTCATCTTGTGATACAAACCTCCTGAGTTCATTTAATTTATCACATATGCTCTTCTTTTGGATTTAGATCCATTGCTTGTTGGTGTGAGGCGTATAAGCTGCTTGAATAAAAGGGAAGGGTGGAATGGGTGGCTTGGAGATTTGAATATTTTCTTTGATTTCTTATAATATAGAATGATTTCGTATGGTATTCAAACAAATTACTTGGATTATCAAAGGAAGGGTAATAGGATACCTTGAATATTTCTTCCATTTCACCAAATATGTGAGAGGTCAATCATTGACGATTGAGCCAAAATAAATGGAGTAAAATGTGATGGAGATAAATTCGAGTCTAGATAAGAGTAAGATAATAAGGCATGTAATACGAGAGTATCACAAACTAAACCTAAGGAGGCGTTTCAGGAATATTTAGCACAAAATATATCAAAAATATGGTGCTAATATGATTCAAAGAAAATTCACACTCAACCAATCCATAGGGTTTTTATTGAAAAAACACAAAACTTCCCTTAACCTTACAAAATAACTTACGCTCTCGAATCAAGAACACTTCAAACTAAAAATATTGGCATAATTGGTTCACTTGATCAATTCCTATCAATGAACCCCTGTCTCTATATCATATACCATTCCAATGAAATTAAATAAATACTCATGAAATCTCCAAATTTCCTTCACTAGCTTCTCAAGAACAATGACTACGGTGAGTTGGTGTTGCTAAAGATATACCAACTTCGAGACAAGACCAAAACTAGACTTGAAACCCATTTTCATCTTTATGGTAGGTGAAAAATTTTATATCCCAAGTCCATTAATAATTATATTTTGCCATCCTCCTTTCTTGTCATATTCTAACTCTGTGTAGCCCTACTTAAGGTCCTTTTCTACTATAACTTTTGATACAAATACTTTTCAAACAAACTAATTACCTTTTGGAGTACCCATTTGGACTATTATCCATCGTACAAATTTTTAAGGTCTTGTATTTCACAAAAACTCCTCCAAATCCACTATTTCAGGTTTCAATTAGGCCTCTAATGCCATGCTACAAGCCTACATACCTTTAACAAGAAGAGGAAACATTTAAGAAACTCTGACCTCAAACCTTGGTAATAAGCTTGTATTCTCTGTTTAGAAGATATCTATAGATTTCTATGCCTTGGCATTAGGTGTAAGGTCTCCAGAAACTTGCTTTCACGTTTTAAGTTAAGCCTTACGGACTATGTCAACTCTTATAAAATAGATTTTACTCCATTATCTATCTCTTGTCAAAACATATTTTCCTAGCCTATAATGTCTTGATGATTAAAACTAAGTTAAACTCTCAAAATATGTTTGGAAATCCTTCAACCAAGTTAGTGTAACCTCTTTAATGGACAACAATATCATCAAAAATCTTCTATTTTATTTCATAGAGCTCCTTTTTCTTTGTCATTAAAATGAATAATCCTTAATTCAGTTACAAAATGTCAAGATATATGCTCAAGTCAACTCTTGACTAAATATGATAATTTAAGATATTCATGACACATGTTTGTATTAATTACTACATTAGGAAAACTCATGTTCTTATCTTGAAGCTAAAAGATCAAAATAAATAGCAATGATTATACCTCCTATTCCTTAATATGACCCTTTTCATGCATGAAAAAAATTAAATGCTCCCAAAACCACATATAGACACCTAAAACAATCCAAAATGACCTTCAAGAATTCAAAATTTCTTTTTGGTAGGAAAAGAAAGAATTCAAATTTTGAAGGTGCAAGACACAAACTATCAACCAAAATGAAAACTATGTACTACCTAATGACTACTAAACCATCTAGAAATCCAAAATTTTCATGGAACAACAAAATTTAGACTCAAGTGGGATGTTCCTATATCAAAATGCCACATGAGACGACATGAAAAATGAATAAACGATGCTAAGGATATGAAAGAAATAATAAGGAGGAATTAGTTTTCACAAATAAAAGTATATGAGATGTAGTTGTAGACACCAAATTTGGGTCACACTCCCTTGGTCCCCTTGATTAATTAACATAACACATTTGACTAATCATGACCCCTTCATCCCATATTAATATTCATCCCGATATTATTAATTAATTTAATTAAGTTAATTAAGTTAATGTCATCCTCAAACCTCCACCTCATCATTACACCTCACCCTGGACCCATTCTAGGGAATTTACCCCACGTGACCAAGTCATCACTCCCGATGTTGAGTCACTACTTGACATAACTAAGAATTCTTCCTAAACCTAACTGGACTTCTTCTAAGATCTTCTTGCCTTCTCTCACGTGAAATCTACTTCCCTAAGTGGACCCAACAATCAAAATCACACCAAAAATAGTAAAGATCAGGATATTTTTGGTAACTTGGACTATTTCACCTAACCGATGCCGGTTTATCCTCGGTGACATCGATCACCTCAACACCATCGGTTCTTTTATATAGAATTTTACAACCCTTTAACCAAGTTGTTCATTCAGTTATTGGAGCCTTATTGCATTCAAGCACGAATCTTTAAGCCTGTTGCATCTAGATGATGAACACACACAACCAAAGGAAAGAAAAGCAACAACCTCTCCTTCAAGAGCGTTAGGATACTCACGGGAGCACACAAGATGTACTATCGCTTCATACACTTGACTCAAGCACTCTTCTCTCGATCAAATGTAGACACATAAATTGAGTCACACTCCCTTGGTTTATCAACAAAATAACCAACTTAAACACAATCACCTAACCATGGCCCTTTTCACCCCACTCTAATATTAATTTAATTAATTTAATTAATTTAAATAAATTAATTCATGATCTCATAATATCTATTATTTAAAATATCCTAATTGGATAATGCCCACCATCCACCTCACCTATACACCTCATCTAGCCACCTCACCCTAAGACCTATTCTTAGTATGTTGCCATAACTAACTAAGACCTACCTAAACCCTAAAAATCAAATCCTACATTCCCTCTAACCACATTCCCACCCATTAGAAAGGAATCTTCCATTCTAATCCATGGAAGAAAACGAATGAGATCTAAGAAAATCAAGAGGATTTGCTCAGTTTAGTAAACCTAGGAAATCCCACCCTAACCGACGCCGGTTACCCTAAACCGCCACCGATCAACCCAAACCATTTTCGGTTACCATTTAATCCCCAAAACAACCTTATTTTGAGGTTGGTACATTTATTAGAGAAAAATGATAAAACTAGAGCTACATGCAAGGAACCAATATTCGCACACATCAAGCATCATACAACCAACATAAGAAGCAATCATAGAACCACCTACATTCACGGGAGCATCCAGGAAGTGCCATCACCACACCAAAGCTCTATACATCGATCAACTACCATTTCCAACTAGACATCAAGCTTATATAAATAGTAAGTGTTTTGTTAATCAAAACTTGTCCATTTCATTTTAGTAGAATCTTTTACTTATGTTATTAGTTTCTACTTGCATTCCCATTCACCCATCATTTTCCTTCATACAAACTTGATCAATCTTTCACCCATACCATTAAACTACCCATACCCTACTGATAACTATCCCTGAGCACACCTAAGACCCACATGGACCTTGTCATTTCCCTTTCCATTTTCATTTATCCTTAGATATGTCACCCCACCAAGTTTTTATTAAGTTTCCTATCCCTGACCATACCGATGCCGGTTACCCACAACCATCGCCGGTTAACCTAAACCGACATCGGTCATACTAGACCGATGTCGGTCTCTATGTTTTTACCCTTAGACCAAGAACAGAGCTTAAAACCTCTACCAAATACCCAAAATAGCCTAGAACCAGGACCTAACACTAGTCCAAGTACGATAGAGATCTTGACCTTGATTCAAGCATAGTTTATCTGTTGTGAATGAATTTGCTTATTGTAGTCAAATGAGATACCTAAATCATTTTAACTATAGTAGGATTTCCTTTATTGTTAACATTGAGTTGTTTTAAATAGTGGATTGATAGCCATCTAGGGAGTATCACACTTCTTGGATCTAGCATACGCTAGGCAGTCCACTGCATATACTATTTAACTTTTATTTGGTGGTCTTGTTTTCTATTTGGGTAGTTCCTCCTAGCCAAAAGGAAGCTCTCACGATCAATTGTGGATCAAGAAGTCACACGCGTGAAACAACCTACAACTAGAATTTTAATAGGTATTCCTCCTAGCCCTTTACCCTTATCTATTTTGTCAATATTCAAAGAAATGCTCTAGAATCAGGTGAAACATTTTGGTATTTTGAAACATAATAGAAAAAGCACATTTATAATCTTTTTTTCTTAGTGTTTCTACTTGGCTTTGTTTTGAGGTAAGAGGACATGTTCTTCATATTTTCATTTCTCTTTGCACTCTCCTCATCATAGTTGGTGTATTCCGACTTCATCGAGTGTCTTAGACCTATTTTTATCATTCTCAGAATTTTGGTCTGATTTTGCATCTGATTTTAACTCACAACCACCTTTTCTTCATCTCTATTTCAAATTCAGAATGTGGGTTCATTAAATAATTTCATTATCATTCCTTTCGACCATCATCATTTTTACATTAACCGGCATTGGTTTATATTCTTTTGGTTAACCTACCCAAAAGGACACCTTCTTCACCTTCTTTATTGTTCAGAGTCTCTATCACTCTCATCATATTCATTGTCTGAAAAATTCATCAGCATCTTATCTACTTAGCAGATTGTTAGCCTTTTGCCTTGTCTTGAAAAAAAATTTCCATTTTCGAAGATGACCAACCATGGTTACTGTGCGGCATCGGTTTACCCTAACCAAACATCCATTAGCACTTGTTCAAATTTCTAGCTGACATTTTATACCAAATCCACCTACCACCACTTATTTTTCCTATCTTCGTTGTATTTCTGTGTCATTTACAAAATCAATCCTACCACGTCACTACTTGTCTACATGGTGCTAATGCATAGCCAAGAAAATACCCTTATATTCCATGCTATTTTTCAACCACTCCCACCTAGCCCTTCACCACCTTCTATTTTATCACCCATGGATCCTACCCAACATATCACTATCGCCATAATTCTAGGGACGAGGAGTTTCGCATGACTCCTTGACCAAAACCATGCTTCCTTACATTTCTATCTTTCCCACTCATCCACTTGAGATGCCTCGGGTTAGTTGATATATACATACTTATATCTATCCTCCCGACACTTGCTCCTACTTCTACCCACCTCTGCTATTCTTTTGGCTTAACCTACCCGCATCTACCTTACCCCCATTCATTTATTTTTTGCTAGCTAGTCCTTATACTCTGCTATGACCACCATGTCTACCACATCTATTGCACCCGCTACATCCACTATACCTTTGCCAACCACCCAAAACGTAACCTCATCCATGCCTATTGTCTCACATATACCCATAGCTACACAACCACCCCCGGTTTCGGTGATCCCTACCCTTTTCAAAACATTGTCCTTTCTATTCCATAGTCATTAGCCCCCATTACTACTAGGGTCACCACTGACCCTTCCACCTCCATATATGTACTATCAACAACCTCTCATTTCATCTATCATTCATTCTAGGTATGTACCCCCTATTTCACTCCCTCCTTCTCAATCCACCTATATGGCATTGCCATATATTGGAATGCCACCTCCATCATATGTCCAACACCAGCCCTCATACACTATAGGAGGTACCTAGCCATCACAACCTACCAATGACCTAATCAAGTTAATGATGGACAAGATGCAGACATTAGAGGCATCGGTTCTGGCACATGTAACTCTCTCACCTATGATGAGATTTGTAATGAGCCCATCCACCCATCCATTCCTATTCATCCATATCCCGTACATTGGGAAATGCCTAAATTTAACCACTTCAACAACAAAGAGGACCCACAACAACATTTGTGGTCTTTCAAACATGGGTGTTATCTTATTTCCCATGATGATGCTTTGCTCTAAGGACCTTTCCCATGTCTCTGACTGGGCCCGCATTAGACTAGTATAGTGGGTTACCTAGACATTCTATCTTCTCATTTAATCAAGTATAGCCCAAGCCTTCTTGGATCACTTCTCCATCAATGTTGTTAAGAAGGTTACCATGAGTGACCTCTACTCTACGCATCAATATGATGATGAATCTATCATAGATTTTGTCACTCATTGGTGTCCTGATCAATCAACTCATGTTCCAATTACCACAAACTAAACTCATAGAGCTCTTCACATGCGGGCTTGTGCTAGACATATCTCACCAACCCTATAGGAGACTTTCCAAACCTTCGATGAGGCATTCACCATGGCACGAAAGCTAGAGATTTGGGCCATCGAAGAAAAGAAAATTCAACTATGCAATAAGAATTAGCATTTAAGTCAAATGATATATCTTCTTCTTCAAAACCATAGAATAATTATTCAAAATCCAAGGGAACTACTAACACAGTGGTACTCAAGGCTAGCCCAACTCATCCCTCAAATCAAGGCTAACCCCTCATCTAATCTCTCGCCCATCCAGACTTTTCAATTTAGATGAGAACAATGGAAATACACCCCAATTGGGGAGCCTTATTCTTTTGTCTTAGAAAAGATCATTAAAGCTAGGGCCATCACTCTTCCTCCCATAAAACCACACATTGGTTTTGATCCTACTCACCCCACACCCATGTGGTACAAAGAGCATGACTTCTACAACTATCATCGAGTAAAGGGTCATAGTGATGGACAATTGCATCACTTTCAAGAACATTGTCTAGAAATGCTCGAGAAAGGTGAGTTAACCTTGGATAATCCTAATGCACCTACCAATCAAAACCTACACATCTTCAAGAAACCATTTCCTAATCATGCCCCTTCTTTTGATCAAACCGGAGAGACCTCAACTCATGATAGCCATACCCGTGAGGTCCATGCTATTTTCAGTGATGCACCTGTTGCTTCCCAATTACCTCATATTCCTTCCATAGAGGAAATCCTAGCCCAAAGTCCTCCACCTACACTTGAACCCACTTCACCTATTTCTCCACCCACAGAGGAACACCCTTCATCTCCTCCCTCACCTGTGAGAGAGCCTTCTATTAACATCGAGACCATTTCACCTTTGGCTTCTCCACCTAGAGAGTCATCACCCGTGGTACCCTCTCCAACCCATGGAAGATGCTTGTGTATCTCCTCCACCCACAGAGGAGCACCCATCATCTCCTCCACCTATCAAAGATCTAGTAGAAATTCCTTTGCCTCTAGGTGACCATTCTCCATCAGCTACCCAAGATCCTTGTAGACTTACTTTTGGCTCTCTTACCCACAAAAGTTGAAGCTAGAAAATTCCCCATTTCTAAGACACATTTTATGGGAATCACCATTAGATCCTCATCAACCTCACCCCCTGCAGTTGTCATTCTCACACTTAGCCAACCACCTAGATTATGTGGATAGAGCCTTACTTTGGGGGTGTCTTCTACTTCTTGTCTCAACACAAATGCATATGTCACTCTTGCTGACACTTCCACTATCTATCCAAAAATATTTCGGCCGATCAAACCAAACACAACCACAACTATCACAAATTCCCCATGATACCACTCATGGCTCAACTCACACCTCTACCCATAACTCAACATGCTTCTGCATCCAAACCTACACCTACATCATCTTCCCTACCTAAACCTATTACTACCTTAGGGGTCATCCCAATGGCCAACCTTACTCATCCACCCATCAAATTAGATTTAGCTACATCCTCCAAAGCTAACACCAAACTTAATCGACCCCAAAAAAAGAACCAATCCCCTAGATCTCATACCCCAACCTCACCGATCACACCTTCATCACCTTCACCCCTTCCATCCATCTTAGGACCTCACCCTTCTAGCCTAGTTAAGAAACCTCCACCCACCAGTAAACTAAAAACACAAGCAGCCCATTCCTCCATCACAAACCTCTAACATACCCAAGCACCCAACATGACTTCCAGCCCACACCTAACATTTTTACCACCCATACCATCAATACCATCGATAAATTCTTCACTACCCATGACACTTTAGTCTCTTTCCTCACACCTCTCCTGCAGCCCCACGCCATCTACCTTCACAACACCTCAGTTATCCCCATGGGTAACTCACCCTCTTCCACCATCTACTTTTCCTCTAGATCTCGTGCGCCCATATCACCTTTACCCAAGAAGGTGCAACCTAAAGACAAAAATCCGCTACCCTCCAATAAGGTAGTCAAACCAACCACACACTCTCTTGCCAGTTCATCTACCATATCCCTACCCAAGCAAACATGACCAACACCTAAGACCACACCAACACCTAAAACCGTAGCTGACCCACTCCCCTCTTGCAAAAACCTTCCTATACAATCATTGCACCTACACCCAAACCCACATTCACTTCCCATTGTGATCCACTAGCGAGATCCTATGCCAAAATTTTAACTAACCTCCTTGAAACTTTTGTCATCACATTACCGCCTCTCAGACCTTATGACCCACTCAAACCCAAACCAAAGGGGTTTGATGAAACCAAAATTTACACCTACCATTGTGTGTCAGGGCATGATGTAGAGAACTGTAAGGCTTTGAAAACCTGTTCTTATCTAAGTTGTGTCCTCCTAAAGAAAACTTTGATGATGATGACCTTCTTGATGAGGACCCCATTTCACCAGCACCATTTCCACAGTTCTTCCTCATTACCTACTCAGTGACCAAGACCTCCACCTCCACAACTCTTAGAGCCACCCCAAGATTCAAAATTAACATGGTTTCACATCAGAGAACTCACCAAACCTCCACCCAAATGTCGGTGTGCCCAACTCATCTCACAAGGTTCCTTCCGCCACTTGGCTTTTTCCCTTCTTGTCACTATACCTTTCATGGCTCACCTACTTCACCTACCTCTCCACCTCAAATCAACATGATCCACATTGTTACCCATGCTAGAAGGACAAAGGCAAGGAAAAGGAAACTGACCCACCAACCAACCCTATACCCAACATACCATCTGCACCCACACCTAAAGTCACTATCCATGGCCCCACATATCCTATTTCTAATGGGGTTACACATCATGTGATGCTCAAACAATTACACCAATCCCCCTCAAAATGTCCCTATATGACCTCATCCAAACCTCAAAATCCCATCATCAAGCTCTCATGGAGGTCCTTCAATCTATTGAGGTCTTACCCAATGATCCTACACCCGTAGCCTCCATTATTACACCCCATCATGTAGCCTCTCTCACCAAATTATCATCTTCTTCTACACCTTCACCTACTCACCAAGTAGCCACACTCAACTTCTCGGATGAAGAGATCACACCGCACCAAACCAATGACCCAGATCCATCTCTTTTCATCTCTGTCCATATCGATAATATCTATGTACGACGTGTTATGATCGATGGGGGTGCTAGCATTAATATCATCTCCTCCCATGCATTCGACCAAATGCACATACCTGAAAATTACATGCATAAACATCCTGTCATGTTGTGTTCATTCAATGATGCTATCACTTCCACACTTGGCACTGTCATCCTCCATGTTGTGGGCCCCACACTATTCCAGAGTTATTTTACATCTTGGAGGGGGAATTCAATATAATTTGTTGCTTGGTAGACCCTGGATTCATGTTATGGGTTGTGTTCCTTCCACTTTGCATCATTGTGTGAAGTTTGAGCATGAAGGACACACCTATACCATTCCGGCTGACCCATCACCTTTCAAAACCTTGTAACATGCTTTACCGACCCAATGACATGCTTATACCCATTAAAGCGTCTACCTCCATGACCACTTACCTCTTCACCTACACCTCCACTCACCAGTGTCACCGCTACCTCACCCACACCTACATCCTCCATTCCTACCACTGCCACAACCTCCACGGCCGAACCGTCAACCTCCCAATCAGCTGGCTCCACCTCCGAGTCAGCCTCTAACATGTCATCCATCCCAACTACCCACATATCAACCACCGATCCCTTAGAAGGCATTTTTCAATGCCTCACTCTGGGGGAGTATCACCTATATAGTGTCAACACATTCCTTACTCCACAAGAGTACAAAATTCTTCACCAACACTCGCTATGATCACCACATAGGGGAGTGCCTCCTTTATGGTCCTCCCCACCTTCGTACCAATCTCACCTATGGGGGACTTGATACTACCACTTATACACCTGAACCACCATCACAAACCCACCCATTTTTCTCTGATCTCCAGTCACTCACCAATCACCATTTTTCCCACACCTTCCTACACTGATGTGTGGAAGGGTTTTGGTTTTGGATTTTATGAGCAAGGTCGCCATATTGTTATTCCATGTACTACCCACAAACATAACGACCATAGTGGTATCGGCTTTGTTGAACCACCTACCAAGAAGGCCCGCATTGAACTCATTGAGGACATCAGCCCTTCTCCACCTTCTTCACCCACTCCATCTTCTTCACCACCATCACCACCTTCACCGATGGAGTCGATGGATCTAGAATCCATTCCTCCTAACTTTTTTTTTTTCATAAACACCATTTCCTTGGGGCCTCTAACTTATCAACATGAGGGTGAGGCTCCCTCATCTCTTCCCTTCCTGTATCCTAAAATGATCGATGATGATACACCTTGATTAACATGTCATTCAATGTCAAGGATGATGAATCTATACTCACCTACCTTGGTGTAGAAGACTCATATATTCATTGGTCATTACCATCTGAGACACAAACCATGTTGAATGAATCAACTATCGAGATCAACATTCATACTCAGGATGACCCACACATTCTAAAGATCGGACAATCTTTAGATGCTGCTAAACAGAAGCCATCACTTCTTTTCTCAAAAACCATAACCACGCTTTCACTTGGTCTTACGTAGATATGCCAGTATTGACCCCACCATAGTGGTCCATAATATCATAACCATTCCCGAGGCCAAACCCATAAAACAAAAGCTGAGGAAAATGCACCCTCACATTGCTCTTTTAGTCAAAGAAGAACTTCAACACCTTCTTTCTGTTTCCTTCATCTTACCCATTGATTATCCTCTGATGGATTTCTAACATTGTCCTGTCACTAAGGTGATAGGGGACTCTACATTTGCACATATTTTTGTGACCTCAACCTAGCTTGCCGAAAGATGACTTTCCTACTGCTAGTATTGACCAACTAGTTGACCTTACCGCTGGTCACGAGATGCTATCACTCATGGATGGCTTCTTGGGTTATAACCAAATATTACTTTCCCCTAGAGGATCAACACAAAACCGCATTCATCACCCCTTGGGGGACCTTCTACTATCGAGTCATGCCTTTTGGCCTTAAAAACATTGGTGCCACATATCAGTGGGATATGAATTACATCTTCCATGACATCATGCATCATATATTGGAAGATTACGTGGACGACCTCCTTTCCAAATCCAAACACCGCTCCAAGCACCTTGCCATCCTAAAAACCATCTTTGACCACCTCATTAAATATTACGTTTCACCTTCAACCCAAGAAGTGTGTCTTCACGGTTCTCTCAGGAAAACTCTTGGATTTATCATCTCCTTACATGGAATAGAGGTTGACCCTACTAAAGTCAAGGCCATTCTTGAAATTCCTCCACCCACTAATCTTAGGCAACTCCGTAGCCTGCAAGGTAAGTTGCAGTCTATTCACCATTTCATTTCGTAATTGTTAGATCGGTGTCAACCCTTTCATCATCTTCTCAAGAAGGATGTCTCCTTTAAATGGGATGATGACTACCATAAATCTTTTGAAGCCTTAAAACAATACCTTCTCTAACCACCCATACTCATTCCACCTAAAGATGATCAACCCTTCTACCTATACATCTCTACTACCAATCACTCCTTGGGGTCATGCTCACTCATCACGATGAACAACACAGGGAGCAAAGTGGTTTATTACATAAGCCATACTCTTTTGGACTATGAAACCTGATACACCCATGCCGAAATTTTTTTCTTAGCCTTAGTTTTTTCATTGCCCACAAAACTCGCCATTACCTACTCAACCACAAAACCTATGTTGTGACCAACACAACCCCTTACACTTCATGTATGCCAAACCTTACCAAAATCAATGAGCTGCACATTGGCTCATGCTTTTGGCTGACCTCGACCTCGAATTCACCCATCAAAAGTCCATCAAGGGCCAAGCTATCACCGACCAATTGGCCGACGCACCTATTTCGGGACAACCCTCTAACTTTGACTTTCTAGATGAGTCAATTACTACCCTTTCCCTGGATGAACCCGCTTACCAAATGAAACTCTTCTTGATGGTTCCAAGTGTCAGCATGGAGGTGGGGCTGGTGTTATCCTCATTCCACTTGATGGTGAACCCATGCCTTTATCTTTCAAACTCAATTTTGATTGTATAAACAATATTGCCGAATATGAAGCACTCGTATTAGGTCTCCGAGCTACCTATGCCTTAGATGTTAAATCAATCAACATCTTTGGTGATTCTCAATTGGTCATAAACCAAGTCAATGGTATATACCAATGTCATAATGAGATACTTCAAAAGTATAAACATCATGTGGACATACTTTTGACCACCTTTAACCGTTATGCCCTTCAAACCGTCCCCTATTTAACCAACAAATTTATAGATACCATGGCCTGCTTGGCTTCTCAAATACCGCTTCACCCGCCGATTCTAAAATATTTGTCACCATATAAAGACTCCAATCACCCTCTTACTTACCTCGTGAAGTTTACTCTATCGAAACCACTACTCCTGACCCGAGTGACCTTTGGTATAAACAATACTTAGACTATCTTTCCCTCTCCATCTTGCCTCCCAACCTCACTCGTAATGGACAATGTGCCTTTCTTAAAAGGTATCTCGTTACGTCATCATGGGTGGCCTCCTCTATAAGCGTGGATTTGATGGTATTCTCTTACGATGCCTTACGAGTTCTGAAATTCCTTATACCATTAAGGAAGTTCATGATGGCATATGTGGAGGTCACTTCAAAGTGGCCTTGTTGTTGCTAAGCGTATTCTTCACCTAGGCTATTACTGGTCGAACCCTTAACCATGATTGTTGTGATTATGTTAAGCATTGTGTAAAATGCCAACAACATGCCAATCTTCATCATACACCCAGTCATGCTCTACAGGTCACTGTGACCTTTGGCCCTTCTCTCAATGGGGTTTGGATCTTGTTGGAGAAATCAATCCCCATTCTTCCCAGTGACATCAATGGATCATCACCACTACCAAATATTACACCAAATGGGTTGAAGCCATACCTCTCATCTCCACAAAATTTGAGAAAATATGTGAGTTCATCAATCATCACATCATTTGTTCACTTTGGTGTTCCTCACCGCCTCATCATTGATAATGGAAAACAATTCAAAAATAAAACCTTATGAAAACTTTGTGACACCTTCGGTATTCAACTAAGTTTCTCGTCACCTTATTACCCACAAACCAATGGCCAAGCCGAATCCACTAATAAAACCTAAACAAAATTCTCATGAAAGTGGTTAATGATATTGGGAAGGACTAGCATACGCACATTCCTTTCACCCTATGGGTGTATTGTACTAGTATTCGCACTTCCACTGCTGCCACACCTTTTTCTCTGGTCTACTATATGAGGTTGTTCTCCTCTCGAAGTCCAGATTCCATCACTTTGTATTTCTCTTCATGACATGCTCAATGATGATGACTTTTGCTAGGACCATTTAGCACAACTTGAGTTATTAGATGAACATCATCTTAATGCTCTTGACCATCTTCAAGTTTACCAAAAATATCAAACGTGCCTATGACAAACGTGTCCATGAATGAGCCTTCCAAGTCGGTGACCTTGTCCTAAAAGAAAATCAACATGTAACCAAAGCAGAAAAAAGTAAATGGGGCAATTTTTTTCCTAATTGGCTTAGACCATACATCATGACTCATACTTATGGATTAGGTGCTTATCGTTTATCTTCACTCGATGGTAAACCCAAACCTGAGCCCCTTAATGCCTTGCATCTTCGACCATTCTACTGTTGACTTTCAGTCCTACCTCACCTTTTGCCTCTTTTCATGCTCATCCCTTGAGTGATTTTCACTTCCCTCCTTTCACTATGCCACCCCAATGATTAAACAAGAATCATGTGCATACCCATCACTCTTTTATCTTCTCTTAAATATGTGTACCATGCATGTTGCACATGGCATGATTCTCATGGATACTTTTTGTCTACTTTTAGATGAGATCCCATGGTCATTTCACCTTGCTTTCTGAACAAGAATCTGATTCTTCACCTTAGTCTTGTCCATGATGTAAAATCCTTACATGGGATCTAACTCCTTGAGTCAAACTTCCAATAAAATATGACTCCCTCAAAAGGACATCTTTCTCTCTACATCTCTACTATAAATAGACTACTCCCTCGAAGGACAACTATGTAAATCCTGCTTTAAAAAAAAAAAAGAATCTAAAGCTTCCGCATCGATCAGCTTTGTAAAGACCTCAAGGAGTTAATTTTCTCATCCCATATAGACTTCCCACCTTGATCAATCTATCCCAAATACAAGTCAAAAAAAAATTTTTTTTTTGTCATGGACTTGTTCATTGTGATCTTGGATCTCTTGCCAAAAGGCATGCTACCAAATACCATATAAACTAACCACTTTTCACCCTCTCACCATTCACATTTTCATTCCCTACCACCTCAAGGGACCTACTGGAACCATGACATTTGGTGATCATGTGACTACTCTTCACCTTTAGAATAATCAATCATGCAATGTCTTCAGGGTCTTATGTTCACTAGCCTATCTAAGGTATGATCCAACTGTTATGATCCTTGCCAATTAGGTGGCTCTCTTACCTCCTCTTATCTTTTAACTTCTTCATTACATGATTGATCATCTCATACAGGACTAGCCCCTCAATGCTTATCTCTGGGAAATTTTCCTCTTTCACCATAATCAACTTAATATAACCCATACCTATTTTCCCACAATTCAACCACGCCTAAACCAAAACCTAGACTCAATCATGCCTATAAACTACCAACTCATTCTCATACCTCCTCACATTTTTCCCTAGCTTATGGGAGAACTACATCGGCCTGAGGTCCCTTTTCACCAGGACTATGTAGGTAACACTCCGAGGGCATGGGGCCCTTGGAGGTTAGCTCGCCACTCTTTACCCTAACCAATTCCCCTTTCCTTTTCCTAAAATCACATTCTACCCTAGTTAGTTTCCTTTTTATATCAATAATTGGAAATTAAAATCAAACCAACAATAATTGCTTCACATCTTTACCATCCTCATTCATACATTCATTATGTCTACCTTTTCTTTACCATTATCATGCATGTTACTATCAACACATCTCAACGTGACTTATATCATCATTAATTGCACAAATTAATGAATTACATACTCAACCCATTTCAACTCACCATCATCTAATCCATCAACCTATAACCTAACTCCTAATCCATCCATACTATGACTGACTCAACCATGCCTATGACCTAACTCCATCCATGCCTATGACCTGACTCGACCATGCCATGAACTACCTCAACCATGCCTATGACCTAACTCCATCCATGCCTATGACCTGACTCAACCATGCCTATGACCTAACTCCATCATGCCTATGACCTGACTCAACCATGCCTATGACCTAACTCCATCCATGCCTATGACCTGACTCAACCCTACCTATGACCTAACTCCATCCATGCCTCTGACTTGACTCAACCATGCCTATGACCTGACTCAATCCATGCCTATGACCTGACTCCACCATGCCTAACACACCTATCATGAATCCATCTATGAATAACACTCAAAATTCTATCAACACAGATACATCATCACCGAATCATCCATCTCATCATATAAATCTGTGTATCCATACAATATACATTGATATCAAATAATATATAACAAATCTCTCAAAACTCTCATATACAACCTCACCATCTTCGCACGTGCAGTGGTATATGATCAAATATATACAAAAATCTCATACACATCCTCACTCTCTTCGGCATGCAGGATGGTATATATCAAAAATGAATAAATACATCAAAAAGGAGTGACATACATTAGGCATCATCATTCGGATTTCTACAATCGTTGTCTCTGTCTCACTCCTTGCTTTCCACTTTTCTCTCTCTCACCTGTCATTTTCCCCAATTTGGTAAAAGACAAATGATTTGAAAAACACAACAATTTTTCTTTTTATAACCTACCCGACTTGACCGGTGATGGTTTTACCTTGACCAACATCGGTCTGTTCCTAGCTTACAATGGTCAGTCCATCATGACTAGCATTGGTTCATTTACACCATCATGGTTATCCTACTTAGTCTTTTTCCTACCCCCTACCCCAATTTGTTGGCCTGCATCCTTTTTACCTTACCCACACCTGACTTGGACACTTCCCTTTTTCCTCTTGACCTCATCCTTACTACCTCACCTTGTCCTCATTTGGGGACCCATTATTTTACCCATACCTCGGCCCTACCCATGTCGTGACCTAGTTACTTGGACCTGGAACATTGCTAGTGACCTGTGACCTCATGTGCTCACTATACCTTTGCACTGTTACCTGTGTTGATTGACATACTGACCTTACCTTGCCTCTTACTATGACTATTTATCCTGACCCAACCCTTGGTGTACCAAAACATACCTAAACGTTCTTGCACCTAACCTACATCATGTTTCCTGACCATATCCTATACCTTGGATACTAGAATCACCTCAACCTTGTTTGGATAAACCTATCGACCTTAGACAATGTAGATTTTTCTTGCTCTTCAACTTGGTACCATGTTGTAGTTTATACATGTGTGTGCATTTGACTATTACTACCTTTGACCTTGACCCATTACCTGGATTACCCAGATTAGACCATTTCCCCTTTTTACCCCCGTTTCCACCTTTCTCTTCATCACATTCACCTTTTATCAAACCACTCACGCCTTCTACCTCATTAGTCCTGGTTTGAGGGGATCACCTTCACCCACACCACATCACATTTTTTTAGTGTCGCTTACCAATACAAGCTATGTATCAAAAAGGGGAAAATGTAGACCCAAAATTGGGTCACACTCCCCTTGGTCCCTCGACAAAATAACCAACTCGAACACACTCACCTAACCATGGCCCCTTTCACCCCACTCTAATATTAATTTAATTAATTTAATTAAATTAATTCATGATCTCATAATATTTATTATTTAAAATATCCTAATTGGATAATGCCCACCATCCACCTCACCTATACACCTCATCTAGCCACCTCACCCTAAGACCTATTCTTAGTATGTTTCCATAACTAACTAAGACCTACCTAAACCCTAAAAATCAAAGCCTACATTCCCTCTAACCACATTCCCACCCGTTAGAAAGGAAGATTCCATTCTAATCCATGGAGCAAATGAACGAGATCCAAGAAAATCAAGAGGATCTGTTCAGTTTAGTAAACCTAGGAAATCATAACCTAACCAATGTTACCTAAACTACCACTGGAAACCCGTAACCATTTTCGGTTACCATTTAATCCCCAAAACAACCTTATTTTGGTTGGCACATTTATGAGAGAAAAAGGATGAAACCAGAGTTGTATGCAAGTGGAACCAACATTTGTACATGCATCAGAGCATCTACATAGCCAACACCAGAAGCAATCACAAGAGCCACTTGCATTCACGGGAGCATCTAGGGAAGTGCCATCACCACACCAAAGCTCCATCCATATGACCAATTGCCATTTCCAACTAGACATCAAGCTCATACAATAGTAAGTGTTTTGTTAACCAACACTTGTCCATTGTCATTTTAGTAGACTCTTTTACTTTGTTATTAGTTTCTACTTGCATTCCCATTCACCCATCATTTTCCTTCATACAAACTTGATCAATCTTTCACCCATACCATTAAACTACCCATACCCTATTGATAACTATCCCTGAGCACACCTAAGACCCACATGGACCTTGCCATTGCCCTTTCCATTTCCATTTAGCCTCAGATTGTCACCCCACCAAGTTTTTATTAAGTTTCTTGTACCCGACCATACCGATGCGGTAGTTACAACAACATTGCCGTCCGGTTAACCTAAACCGACACTAGTCATACTAGACCGACATCGGTCTCTATTTTTTACCCTTAAACCAAGAACAGAGCTTAAAACCTCTACCAAATACCCAAAACAACCTAGAACCAGACCCTAACCAAGTTCCAATAATTTGACAGAGATCTTGACCTTCAGATTCAAGCATAGCTTAGCCTATTGTGAATGAATTTTCTTATTGTAGTCGAATGAGATACCTAAATCATTTTAAATACAGTAGGATTTCCTTTATTGTTAACATTGAGTTATTTTAAATAGTGGATTAACAACCATCTAGGGAGTATCACACTTCCCAAATCTAGCATTCGCTAGGTAGTCCACTACATATACTGTTTAACTTTTATTTGGTTGTCTTGTTTTCTATTTGGGTAGTTCCTCCTAGACAAAATAAAGCTCTCATGATCAGCTATGGATCTTGAAGTCATATGTGCACAACAACCTAAAACCAACATTTGAACAGATATTCCTCCTAGCCCTTTACCCTCATTTGTTTCATCAATATTCAAAGAAACGCTCTAGAATGAGGTGAAACACAACCATCGACCATCTTAACACACAAGATCTATAAAATACCAAGGAAGAACTATGATTTTAATAATTTGTGTTTATCTAATTGTAGATCTGTTGTTTCTTTCATTATTTTATTTCTTATGTTACCAGTACACAATTTTCATCCCACTAACACACTATTTAACCACTCCAAGTTGTTTCACCCTTCTAAACCTCTTTCTTAGTATTTTTTAGTCTTCCCATCCATATTATGACCCAAACCACACTACTCTCACTCTCTGTGCAATCACAGGGAGCCTAAAAACCCATTTTTAATAGTTCATTACCTATTGCCCTCTCGACTTCGGTTCCACGACCGACATTGGTTTAGTTCTCATACAAAGGCATCGGTCACCAAACTGATATCATTCTTTGTGGTATTTTATATTCTCAGACCAGCAAGCTTCCCACTCACCCAAAACCAAGTGAGACCTCAACCATTCAGCCCTAGACCCTTACCAAAACTTTAAAAGACACGAGTGACCTTAAAAACCCTGTTCTAATTAGATTTAGTGTTAGTTTGATATCTAGCATAAACTCTAGTGTATTTTGTGTATGAGGAACTTATATCATTACATTGCAATACGACTTATTCATTTCATTTGTTTATCCACATTGAATTGTTATTAAATAGTGGATTGAAAACCTCTCTAGGAAGCACCGCACTTCCTTGATCTAGCATACACTAGGTAGTCCACTTTCATATGCTATTTAATACTCTTTTTAGGTCTTTCTTTACATCTACAGGTAGTCCTTCCAAAAAAAAAGGATTTCTCTATGATCAACTTGGATAACGTCAACAACACATGCATTCTACCTTCCACCTTCACCTCATAGGTATTCCTCCTTAACCATTTACTTTCTATATTTTTCATCCTAGAAAGTGTAAAACTTATTGGTTAAATTTTTTAAGCACACCCAATGGGACCCATTTAGGGTTCTTTGCATTATTCATTCTTATGGAATCATTGTGTGTTTATTTATTTTTAAAAAGAAAGTTCACATTAAAATTTTCTCTTTGGGAAACATTATTCTTCTCCTACTTGATCTCAGTGAAACTTGTATTTTGGATTAAAAATAACACTTATTTTTATTTTGTATTACATTAGTGAAAGACATACTCTTTCCTATTCATTATTTCTCTCATCGAATTTCATTTTGGATTTGGGTTTAAAATCTTTGCATCTCATTTTTGTATGTTGCATTCTAGCTCATCTAAATTATGGGCAACCTATATGTTGGAAGTCATGCCCAACTGATGGTTGAAAAACTAAACCGTAGTTCACATTTTGCACACTCTTTATACCAAATCACTGAAAACAAACTACACATTTCTTAAACAACATATTTCCTGGAAGAAGCTGTCAACGATCACATGATCAGAGGATTGACAAGTGGGCTCTAGCTAGTTTTCTAGCTAGTCATCATATCAGAGAAGGATCCCCCATGCCAAAACTTACTTGAAACCAACTATAGTTGTCAGTTTCCATAAGCAGAACCTTCGGTAACCAAAAAATCTATTCTATTCACAAGTCATTCCTAAATGGCATAAGCCACAACATAAAATCTACATCATAGGATTTCATGTTTGCTAGCTTTTTCTTGATTTGTGTTTTGAGGTGTGAGTTCATTTTCTTTTTTTTTATCTCCCTACATACTCTGATCAATCATTGGTGTATTCCGACTATTTTTAGTGTGTTAGGACTAATCATTGTCATACTCGGTCTCTAAGTTGGTATTTTTATTTGAACTAAATCACTAAAAATTCACTTTTTCCATTTTTCATAGATTTCATCGCAACTAGTGTTGGTCTAAAGACCACCATCGATTTCAACATATAACCATCATAGGTTCACTAACTACCATCAATTTTGTGTTGTTTTGGTCATTTCTACCAAAGTAGCATTCAATCTATATTTATTTTCTTTTTGTGACTTCCTCTGTCACTTTACTATATCTCTGAGTCCTTGATATCACCTTCAGAGTCCAGTTCTACTTTGTCTTCATCATTTATTTTCAGATTTACAAATATTTCATTTTTCCATAGTAACCGACATTGGTCTAGTTGGCCGGTGGCGGTTACCCTTATACCGGCATTGGTTACACCTACCGATGTGGGTCTATGTGTTCTGATTTTCCAATCAGAAAAGTGATCAAATCAAACATTTTAAACCCATTTTTCTCCATTTATTTTGTTTTTTCGCATTATGAGTGAAGCTCGAATACTTGTTCTATTGGAAATGACATGGTTTTGACTCGTAAAAATGCTAATTCTCTCATGTTTCACATTGACCACCATCCTCTACCATGTAGCCCATTTCTCTATTTTATCTCATCACCTATGGACCCCAATCAGGCTCTTTCCATACCCACTAGTGATGAGGAGTTTGCGAGACTCCTTGATCACAACCCCGCCTCTCTGTAGTACTATCTCACTCATTCATCTACCCATAATTCATCAGGGTATCTTGTATATGGCATGCATGTGTCCATTCCTCCTACCCTTACACCCACTTTTGCATCGCCTACTACTATCTTGTCTTTACCTCTTCCACCTTACCACTTGTGGTTTCCCAGATTGACCCTATATCATCAATATCAACTAAATCTATGGAATTTATCATGCCTTTGATGTATGTCTCTCCTACGATGTCAACCATGACTTTATCAACCGCCTTGAGTGTAGGTTTATTCGTACCCACAACCTCTCCTTTACTTATTGCATCTCGGCCAAAATTGGATTCGAAAGCCCACATTCCCTTCCGAAACATCATCCTCTCCATCCCACAGAGTATCTTCCTCCGATTACTACAAGAGTCTTTACACCCACTCCACCTACCTACACTTATCACCAACAACCCCTATTTAATCTAATGCTTATTCGGGATACTTTCCATCTACATCTATTCTCGGCCTATGTTCCTCCCTCACATTTTTGTACTCAACACCATCACACACTAGGATTCCACTGTTGGTACCATTTTACGCGCTTATATAGTGTGCCCTAATTTTTCATATCCAATTTCACTCAAAAACGTTTTATCTCCCAAAATTGGTGATCTACAATTCATCCCCTCTAGTTGAATGTTCCAAAATTGCCCATAAACTTGTTGTTCTACCCTGGTTTAAAAGAAAAATCCATGTGTGCTCTTATTTCATGCCCTAGGTTTTTCCATTTTTTGGGTCATGTCATTTTCCCTTTACCAGATCATGAAAAAGGTCAAAATTGATCAAATTTTAATTGTTTGCAATTGGAGACACATTCCCAAGGTCAAAAATAATGTTAATCCATGCTTCAGTTGAGTTAAAATCTAAAAATTGGCAATCCTTGTAAAAAATTCAATTTCTAGGGCATCCTTTAAATTTTCCACGTTTTGACGGTCAGACGGGCATTTTCTTCCGTCAAATTCATCCTCTGCATGCAAGGGCAACATGGTGGGTTCCTATTGGCCGAGGAGTGGTGGGAAATGTCCCTAACTTATCATTTTTGAAATTTTGGCAAAAGGGAAAATTTTAATCCGTGGCTCCGCCTTCTACAATGAAGTTCCTATGTTGGCGGGTGGTGGGGTTTCCTTAGGAAATTTTTCTTTCATTATGCAAAATTTTCAAAATCAATTTTTGGCCCAAAGGCCCGTAGTGAATAGGGAGAAGACACATGGCACGGAGGGCATGTGGATGGTGGGGGACTTGGAGAAATTTTGATGTTTTATGGCTCAAAATGATAGAGTGAATTTTTGGCCCAAGGGCCCTCGGCCAATCCCTGGTGGACACGTGTCCAGGAAAGGATAGAATGGGGTAGCGGGCTTTCTAATGACTTTGAAGTTTTTAAACTTCAAATGGTAAAAATCAAATTTTGGCCCGATACCCCGCAACCAATGGGAAGAGGACATGTGTCCAAAATTTTCAAAAATGGAGGAGGGGGTGAGGGAAGACTTGGTGATTTTTTGCTTTGTTTTCTAAAGGTGAAAATTGGATTATAGCCCCGCTCCAATCAGATGGAGACACATGTCCAAAATTCAAGGGTCAAATGCCTTGTACAAATTTTTGATCAAATTAAAGAGGTGGGGGTTTGGGCCTTCGGAGGTAAAAGTAAAATTTTGCCTTTTTGGCAAAGGGAGCTAAAGTACAAATGAGAGGCATGCCTCGCAGCGAATAGGAGATGGACATGTGGCAAGGGAGAAAAATGGGGTGCGGGCCCATGGGAAAAATGTGAAATTTTTCCCAAAATCCAAAAAATGGAAAAATTGATAGAATTGATCCGTGGTTTCAATGGGACCAACCTTTGGAAACGTGGTGGGCCTAGAAGGTAGGCGGAGTTTAATGGCAAAATTTTCCAAATTTTCAAAAGGTCACAAATGCATTTTTTAAAGGCAGGGGCCCGATCTAATGATTTTTTGACACGTGTCCCATTTGATCCAAAGCTTTAAAAGGTAATATTGAGCTTATTTTTAAATGGCATTTTCCACATGGAGGGCTGATATTAAAAGGTCGATGAGATCGTTTGCACATGCATTCGCCGTCATGGGAGCTCGAAGCTTGGAAATCAAGTTTTTGCATCAAATCTCATCGAACCTTATATGATTTTGGGTTGTCTTGGCCTTCTGAGAACATTGGAAACATTTTTATGGCCTAATTCCTTGATCTAGAGCTTTTTGGTATAATTTTTTTCTCATGCCTGTAAAAACGTAAAATTTAGATCTCGGAAATTATAGAGGTAAAATTGAAAAGGGGAAAAGGTAAAAAGTGATGAATGAAAGATGCTTGCATGCTCTGAATGATAAAGATGTACCACAGGGTGGATAATGATCTAATTTCTGTAATGATTTAAATTTTTGGCACACCTGGCATTCATCGAATGTTTTTCTGTTTGTTGTCCCTTTCGTAAATCATGAAGAGTTGTTATAATAGAATTGATCTCGTAGCATATTCTTTGCTTGGGAAAGAAGACTCTAAGGTAGCATGAGGTATATTATGAATTTTTGGAGAATTTTTAAGTGTGGTGGGAGTTTAAAATCACGAGAAAATTTTGAGAAAAAGCTCATTTTCTAAGAAATCCACCAAAGAACCAAAGTTAATGACTCATATGTTGGAATTTCATGTATGTGAGTTGGTTACAAGTGTATAACCATCACACAACTCGAGATTGTTCATGTAACTCTCCCTATTGTTGAATCTAACAAGTTTTGAATTAAATCGTGTTTTCTTTGGGCAATGTGGTGTATGTTATCATTTTTTAAATGCTTGTGGATAGTTTTCATTGTTCTGTACCCGCTGCAATCTTGCATTGAAAGTCTTTAGAGATCACACATAATATCCATTTCTTGTTGATATTTTAGTGGCATTTGCAATCTCATGTTCAAGAGCCTTCATCGATAAGGAGATAAATAAATTTAAAATCAGCTTTACCTTCCTTGATCGCATATATTTCTCGTAAGCCTTTCGGTGCACCTTAGGCATGGTTTGATCAAGCATTTTTGTGTTTAATTGAGTTATTTACTTCAAGCTTTTGTGGTAAGTTCTCAAATATTGTGTGAAGATTGCAACCCTGGGCTCCCATTTATGCCTCTTAAGTTGAAGGAACATTTGATTATCTCGAGGCATTTCTTCCGATATTTTTCCAGTATTGTAGTGATTGTCAAAGATCTGATCTATCCCAATTTTTCTTGTCAATCCCCCACCAAAATCATCAAAACAACAAAGATCATATCATGTGCTATCCCTGATTTGCATTTGTATACCCACATAGGATCAAAATCCATTTGCAAAAGTATGCATAACAGATCAAGATTTCTAATGTCTCTAGTAACCTTTTCCTTGTTTTGAGAGCATACCCACTTTTTGAGAAGTGAAAACTTGTGAGATTTTGGATGCGGGGTGTTGATCATGTTTTCATCAAGGTCTCCATCATAGAATTTCAAGCGAGAGAGAAGGACATATTCATCTCCTTCACCATTACAAGGTTACAAAAGAAGTCCTCTTACCTTGGTTGCAAGGCACAAAATAAAACATCTAGGACAAGATCAAGTCTTATTATAGTGCTATCCATTTCTCCACAAACTTGCATGCTAGCTAGACCATATCCCGCCTACAAATGACATACAACATGGTCTAATCTATATTTAAGCTCCATGACATAACTATGGTGTTGCTTTGAGATGAAAAGGAGAACAAATTTTGATACTAACACCACCACGTCATACCCACCTCATCTACCCCCTTATACTGCAAGAGGTTCCCCGTCATCACACCCTACCAATGATCTTATCAAAATTATGATGGAAAAAATGTAGATATTAGAAGCATTTTTCTCTAGCTCACCTAACTCGACATACAACAAGATTTGTAATGATCCCATTCACCCATCCTTTCGATTCATCCATACCCTCCCCATTGGGAAATTCCTAAATTCAACTCGATTAAAAACAAAGAATATCCAAAAGAACACTTGTGGTCTTTTAAACATGTGTGTTATCTAATCACTCATGATGACGCTTTGCTCTTGCAAACATTCCCAATGTCCTTGATAGGACTGAATTTAGATTGGTATAGTGCTCTACCTAGGAATTCCATCTTTTCATTTAATCAAGTAGCTCAGGATTTTCTAGACCACTTTTCTATCAACATTTTCAAGAAGGTCACCATGATTGACTTGTACGTGACATGCCAATATGAAGATGAATCTATCATAGATTTTTTCACTCATTAGTGGATCCGATCAACCAACTCACATTCCAACTACCTCAAACCGAGTTAATAGAGTTATTTACCAGAGCTTGTGCTAGAAACATCTCACCAAATCTCCAAGTTCAAACCTTCTCGCATGTTTGACGAGGCATTCACCATGGCTTGGAAACTTGAAATTCATGTCATAAAGAGAAGAAGATATAATTTCCTAATAAGAATGCTTCATTTAAATCAAACGATACCTCTTATTCTTCTAACCCAAAAATAATTACTCTAAAGAAAAAGGATCTTCCAACATAGTAGTTTTGAAAGTTGGCCCATCTCATCCATCCAACCAATCAAATCCTTCTTCCAATCTTTCTCATGTTCAGGATTTTTAGTTCAAGCGGGAGCAACAAAAATATACTCCCATAGGAGAACCCTACTCTTAAATTTTAGAAAAATTCTAAAAGCCAAAGTAGTCACTCTTCCACTTGTCAAACCACATACTGGTTTTGAAGCCTCTCGTCAAGTGCCCACGCGTAAAAAGAAAATGATTATGTAACTATATCATAATGCTAGAGGTCATAGCAATGGTAATTGTATAAATTTCAAAAACATCATCCAAGAAATGTTAGATAATGGAGATATCATATTGGATAATCCTAATGCATCAAATAATCATAACCTTCACATCTTCAAGAATCCATTCCCAAATCACACAATGTCTTCTAACCAAACCGGTGAAACCTCAACCAATAATAAAGTAACATTCGTGAGATTCATGTTGTTTTCGACATCATAATAGTTCTTTATAATCAATTTCCTCCTAATCCATCTATCAAGGAGATTATTTAACGAGATCCTTCATGCATGGAGGGACCTATTTCATCTTCTCCTTTACCCATAGAGGAGTCTCCCTTATCTTCTCCTTCACCCACAAAGGATTCCACCATATCGTCTCGATGCAATTTCCCCACTCACCTCTCAACCTAACAAAAACCCATAGTACTTGCTCTTCTACCCATGGGAGAGTCATACTTACCTTCATATTCACCACAAGACAAAATTACCTCACCCAACTTGCCATCTCCCCTACTCCAGTGGGATCCATTAGTAGCGTTCCTTCCTATTGGTGACAATCCTCCATTGGCTTTCAATGATCTTGTTGACTTTCTCTCATCTCTTTTACCACGAGTCTGAAGAAAACCATTTCCCTATCCCATAGACATTCTTTATAGGGATATCTACCAAATCAACATCATACTCTCATACATCGGTGTTATTATCATGTTTGGCCAACTTCTTAGATTATGTTGACAATTCCATGCTTTCGGACCTTTTCAAATTCATGTATCAACTCAAATGAAAATGTTGTCTTCTCGACACTTCCATGTACTATCCAAATTTATTTTGCATAAAGAAACCCACCATGCCCATGCTAGTTTTAGCATCCCCTTCTTCATCACCCTATCCCACACCTAAACCTTTACCAATAATTTTTTTTTCTTATACCTTAAACCTTACCTACACCTATACCTTCCTCTATGTCCAGACACATGACCACATTAGGAGTCATGACGACATTGAGTCTAGTCCACCCTCCTATCAAACTAGATTTAGCCACATCCTCACAAGACGTTGTACAAACTATTCTCCCACCTAAGAAGAATACCAAACCCTTAGGCCACATACACCTGGATTTGCCCACAACCCCTTTGTCACCTTCACCACTTCCATATATCCTAGGTACCCACCCATCAACCTTGGCCAAGAAGCCACTTACCCCAGTAAACCAAAAATAAAAACCCCTTCGCCATCACCTACATCCTTTTCTACCTCCTATACCTACACCACTCCCAGATATCCCGATCATTACCCATGCCATTCCCTTCCCTCAACCAAGTACCTTCCACATTTCCTCTTACCACAATCTTCTTTGTGCCTCCATTATCACCTTGGCTAACTCACCCCTTTCGCCATCTACCTTCCTTCTACATCATATACTACTTATTTTCCTTTACCCAAGAAGGTGCAACCAAATCTAAGAACCCACTACCTTTTAGAGAGATACTTAAACCGACACCACCTTCAATAACTAGTTCACCTACTACATCTTTACACAAGAAGGTAAAATCCAAATCTAAAATCATACTATCTACCAAATAAGTCATCAAACTTACTTAACCTCAAGTGATACCTCTACCACCAAATTCACCCACACTTACTTCATATTGTGATCCATTGGCAAGTTATTTTTTCAACATCTTAGCTAACCTTTTAGAAACCTCTATCATCACATTTCCACCACTTAGACCTTATGACCCACTCAAACCTAAACTCGAAGGGTTTGATGATACAAAAATTTACACTTACCATCATGTGCCAAGGCATGATGTGGAAAACTATAAGGCTCTTAAGATTATTCTTCTCCAACTATGTCCTCTCGAAGAAAACTTTGATAATGATGATATTTTAGATGAGGACCCTATTCCACCTACATCTATCACCACACATCCTCATCTTGTACCTATTCAATGACCTTCATCTCCCCTCCACAACCATTTTATCCTCCTCCAACATTTGAGATCAATATGGTCCGCATAAGAGATCTATCCAAACCTCCATCAAAAATTCCAATGTGTTGCATTGTTTTCACAAAACCAATATATGCACTCACCATAATTTTTCCTATCATGTCACTACACCTATTACGACTTACTTTTTCCTTTACCGTAGATCAATATGGTTCAAATTTCTACTCAAGCCTAGAAGGACAAAGGAAAGGTGAAAACAACTAGCTCATATGCTATTCTTTTACCCTATATTCCATCTACACCTAAACCCATAATCACCATTTGTGGACCCACATACCCTATTTCTGATGGGGTTTCACATCATACAATTCTTAAATAATTGCACTAGTCCCCTCTCAAACTGTCTTTGTATGACCTCATCCAAACCTATGAGTCACATCATTAAGACCTTATTGAGGTCCTGCAATCTATTGAGGTTTTACCTAACGACCCTATACTTATTTCTTCCATTATCACTCCTCACCATGTCACCACTCTCACCACTTCATCCCCTTCCTCTTTTCCCACTACCAATCATCAAATAGTTGCTCTCAGTTTCTCTGATGATGATATTGTACCTCTCTAATCAGATGATCCTAACCCTACCCTATTTATTTTTGTCTACGTAGATAATATACGGGTTTGACACATTATGATCAAAGGATGTGCCAATATCAACATCATTTCCTCACATGTGTACAACCAAATGCACATCCCTCCCAACTACATACATAATAACCCAGCTTATAATAGGTTCATTTAACTATGCCATGACTTCCACCCTTGGCACCATCATTCACCACATTTTCTTGGGTCCCCATACCATTCCCGAATTATTCTATGTCTTAGAGGGGAATTGTAATACAACATGTTTCTTGGCTGACCTTTGATCCATGCCATGGGTTTTGTCCCTTCAACCTTACTCCACTATTTAAAATTTGAACATGAAGGGCACAACTATACCATTCTATCTCGACACTTCAACTTTTAATACCTTTAACATGTTATATTGACCCAATGATGTCCTTATTTTAGTTAAGAGATCTACCACCGCCACCGCTTCTTCTTCATTCACTACCTCATCCACCACTTCTATCGCTACATCATCCATAACTAACTCCTCTATTCCCAATGCTACCATAGCTTTTGTAGCTTACCCATCGAAAACCCATCTAATTCTCAAAATCCAATGCTTATTATTCCCGTGTTTCTAGTGATTCATCTATTCTGCTACTCACATACCCACTACCAATCCCTTAGAAGGTGTTTTTCAACTCCTCACTGGGGAGTACACCCTTTATAACACTAACGCATTCCTTACTCCTCAAGAGTATGGTAACCTTCACCAACAAACCCATTATGATCAATGCATAGGTGAGGTTTTCCCTATGGTCCTCCCCACCTTGTCACCAACTTAATGTATGGGGAATCGATGCTTCTACCTACTCAATTGAGCCACCTTCCCAAACTCAATCATTTTTCTTTGATCTCCAATATCTCACCAACCGCCACTTCGCCCATCCTTCCTCCATTGTTGTGCTTGGAAATGCTTTAGATTTTTCTTCTATGAATAAGGCCACCATATTTTCATTCCTTTCACCACCCATAAGCATAAAGACCACAATGGTATTGGATTTATCGAACCACCTTCCAAGAATTCATGAGTCAAACTCATTGAATAAATATTCCTACCCCATTTACCTACCTCACCACCTTCACCTACTCAATTTATGGATCCCGTTGATGATCATCCTTGGTGGATTGGACCATCAAATTCATGGGAATCCTTAGGTTAGTGAGACGTGCACCCTAAGGAGACCTCCAGATTTTAAAGAAGCTGGTCCTTCTCTATAGTGTGAGATGAGGGTTAGAAAAGTGAAACAAAACATGAATTTTAATGGGGGTGATGTGCCGAATGAGCCTTCTAAGAGATCAATCAAGACCGCAACTATTTGAAAAAGGGAAATGGTGAATAACTTAAAAGTGTGGATGAAATTACACCACAAGTCGAGAAAAGATCACAACTTCAAAGATAGAAACAACATTGGAAGATGCATAGTTTCTATATGAAAATAAAGGCGATTAGAGAAAATAAATATATGAAAATGATGAAGGGATGAACCACAAGGCATATATATTACTTCAATAAATGTGCACAATATTACATTAGAAAAGAGTCAATATTGTTGTTACAAAACCCGGGAAGAAGGCTAGAGCTCTAGGCCCCGTATTTTCTGTGAAGAGGGACTTGAGATAAAGGAGAAACTGACTAACTCTCAGAACTTATCTCTAACTACTTCTATCTATATTTATATCTCTTTTGCGTATAATATATATATATATATGAGGAGGAAGAGGAGATAAGAAACCCTCCCTTACTCCTTTCCAACGACTTTTAATTATGATAAATGGAGTGAAGTGATACGTACATATTTTTGAGATCTTTCTCACACTTTCCCATTATCTTCCCTTTCTAAAGAGTGAGAGCCATGCCTATTTAATGCATCTTTAACTATCTTACAACCGAATCCTTTGAGATGGACTCACCTTTTGAGGAACATCCCCTCAACTCTTTAATACATAACTAGATATTTTGATCCCTTATGCATTGGTTCCCAGCCTTATGACTCAAGCAACACGTATTTTTTTCATTATATTGAAATGACCCTTTGAATGTAGATGAATAACTTGAGTCTTTGTAGGTTGGAACTCTTCACATGGGGCTACATTAACTTGCCACTAAAGTGACGACCAAATGACCGTTTACCTCCGATCTTTTGAAAAATTCCCTAGTATTTAGATCTTACAAATAAGTATCATAATCACTCAAATGTGATACATGGATTGTCACCTTTTGTGACCTACTTTGAACCCGGAGTTCATTTTTTACAAGATCCACGTGCGAGACCCACACAACCTTAAGATTTTGCTACTCTTTAGGGTTTGGGAATGCATTTTTTTGAGACTTGGCGTCATCCACGAGCACACCATTTCACTCCTTTGGGAAAGTGAAGGACCCCGGTGCATATAAGGTCAAAACCTTTTTGGGTGGGACCTTTGTAGTTAGCTCCACATGGAAACCCTACAGTCGAGACTTTACGTCCTCCTTTGACTCTTGAAGTTGTGTCGGTTGGATACTTGGCATCATCCGCGAGCCTGCTGCTTTCTTTGTGATTTGGCTAATTATTTTTTGTTGGTGAAGATTCAAGTCCGAATGGGATTCAAAAAGGTGGGAATCTTCCTGGTTGTGGAATTTAGATAACAGTTTGGTGACTCACTAGGACCATTATCCTACTAAATGGAAAGAACCCACAATCTCCCACTATTAATTTGGTCTAGAATTGTGCTTCAAATCCACTCGAACTCGGTGAGTAGCACTTTTAGATGTTGCAGAGTGTTCATAGTTGCTTTAGCTGATCCTTGTGCCTTCCTACTCTCATAATAAAAAAACTTTGTAATTTTTTTTTGTGAGAGTAGAAAATTGAAAAAAACAACCAAAAATTCCCGTAACTTATTTTAGTTACTCTGTATTTGTTCGAAGTGAAGCTTGTAACATCCTTAGACAATCTGCTAATTATCTAGTGAGTTGGAGTCTTTTTATACGATCTAGTGCCTCTTTAATGGAGTAATATAAGCATGGGCCTATACAAAATACAAAACATACATGCCTCAAATGAGTCATGCAGAGTGTGCACAAGTACTTATTTTTCTGAAAGAAATCTACTCCTACTCCTAATCTAATTGATTTGGTATAAGCTAATTAAAACATGAAACATGCAAGGAAAAATATCTTTTTTTTTCTTATAAAGCACAACCATACTATTAATTTAGCTATAGATATGGCCTGTAATAAGAGTGAAAATTTACCTTTCACTCTTCCATGTGTCAGATGTCGTGAACAAAATGAATACCTCTTTGAGATGTTCCTCTCTTGGGTAGAGTCCACATCACCTCACCGCCACCTCATTTTGCCACCTCATCATGACATAGCCCCGATCCTAAACTAACCTAATTAAAACCTAAAACTTGGTCCACACCTACACCCATAACTAATGACCCCTTTTCGCACTCCAAAACCGACCTTCTAGTCACTTGACCAAGCCCGCAATCGATCTCTGGGAGAAAAAGGGAAGGTGGGCTATTTTACTAAAAATAGCCTACTTTTTCCTTACCGATGCCGGTTCCTACTCGACCGCCGTCGGTTACGCAACCGCCATCGGTTCCCTATAAATGGGCTCCCCAAACCAAAACAACGGATCGGAATTTCATTTTTGGAGATCAGTCAAAGGATTTCTGGATCAACAGAGAGCATTGCGAGTGAGGAACAGAGTCCAGATCTTCACTTGACAGAGCAGAGACGAGTGGAAATACCAGAAGTGTTTACAACCAAGGAGATCAACTTGCATCTTTGTCAAAACCAGTAAGTCACATCTTGCATGTCCTCTGTTATAACATTTCTTATGCTCTGTGAATTTCAGTCCTCCTAAATCCATCTCTGAATCTACTACCCAACGTGTCATTGCATCTAACTGTTATTCTTTTGCTTCTAATCATCCCATTTCCTAATATCATCCATAAACCAGCCTTACAAAACACCATAGCTACTAAGAAGATCCTAGAACCCACCGGTATCGGTTATCAAGAATCGCATTATCAGAATCGCATCGCTATCAAGAACCGCCATCGGTTCTCTCCGATCAAAACCAAAACCAGCCTTTCCCTACCCAGCTTCAACGAAACAATTTAATTGATACTTTACGTCTTTTGCGTTAATTCATATTAGCAGAAACTCACCACCTTCAAAGGAAGTTTTATATTTCCGGCCCAAGGCAGTTTCTCATTTATTGTTTAATCAAATCTTGTGGTCTTGTGTTCTTATTTGCAGGTAGTCCTTCCAAGACAAAAAGGAGTTCTTCGCAATCAGCCTGATCTTTCTCTACGGTACGCGCACACCATCTCGACATTCTACAGGTATTCCTCCTAGCACCTAACTCTTATCTGTTTCTATAGGAACGAGTCATTCCGAGTGAAACATTTTGGCATGCCTGTGGGACCCATTTTGGGTTTCTTTCTCTTGCTTATTTTCATTTTAGGAAGCATACTTGCTGTTGCTGCTTTTGTTATATATTTCGTAAAGAATTTGTCTTGCTTTCCTAGTTTCGCATTAGTGAAAGTCATCTCTCTTGCTTCATCGAACATAATTTTCGATTTGGGTTTAAAACACATGCATTGCATTCCTGCTTGTTGTTCTTCAATTCTAGTGAACATAGATTAAGTAACAGGTCGTACACGTGGGGGTGATATCCACGGTATTGACAGGAAATTAACCCTAGTTTCACTGCACAACACATACCGAATCACTTCACAATTAACACAACAGCTCAAACATCCCCCTTTTCCGCGGTATTCCTCCGCCCGATTGAGGTAACCTTATAAGCCAAAACAAACTTGACATTTCCCCTAGGTCTTGTTGTTTAGGATTCTGACATCATCTTACGTCTAAAGGCATAAGCCCACGATAACTAAAATTAACCCTAGGATTAGTCTCTCGGATTTGCGTGTGCATCTTCGCTTGTTTTCAAATTTTGTTTTTCTCGTCATACTTTGTCTTCTCGTGATCAATAAGTTGACAAATATACTCAACGTTGCTAAAAATCAAATTAGCATCCTTTTTATATCTTCTTATCCTAGACTTTTGACACCGGCATCGGTTAACCGACCGACGTCGTCTCGCTTCTCTCGACCGACACCGTTATTAAACCGATATCGCCATCGCCTTCATCGCCTCGACAAACCAAAGAACTCCGCCAAATTCATTCGAGGTTGTTTTTGTTCTTGATAGATTGAAACTTTCCCGTGTGTTCTTGTCCATGGTTGTCATCACTGAAGCAAGCCGCCGCCATGGTTTCACATGCCTCGCTCGTGTCTTTCGCCTCGAATCACCCCTTCACATTCTATAGGAACCCTACGGACACCAAAGTGAGATCCCCAAATTCCCGTAGGAGACAAGGACTTTGCCAAATTTCTGGATGCTAATCCCAGCACTGTACAATACTATTTGTCTCATGCCCCTGACCGTACGCCTGATGGTCAGCTCCTTGTTGGCATGCCTATTAGTATAGCTGCTCATTTAGCTCCCACTCCTCCTGATAACACCGCCTTACTTCCTGCATCTCTAGCCCCGTCTCCCAATCCGACGGCTTCAGAGGTTCATACGACCCCGATTAGCTTTCCTTTGGTTAATCTTGGACCCCACATATCACTACCACCGAATGCCCCTACCTCATCTCTTTCTTGCAGACTGCTCCGTTCATGACTTGCTCTCTGCCACCTATCCACACGAGCTTTCCTTCTCAAGCTCCGCCTACCTTCTCACTCCCATACACGTATCCAGTGACCTCAACATCCTATATGGGACATCCCTATTCAGTTGCCTCAACATATTCATCCTCCACACCTTACCAACACTTAACCCCACCAGTGTCTAGCGGTGGTCCTTGGCCCAATTTGCCTCCGTTTATCACAATCCCACCATCATCTCATCCAACTACTGATCTAATTAAACAAATGATGGACAAAATGCAAAACCTGGAGGCTTCTGTTTCAGGAAGTCGTAGCGCCTTGACATACGAGCAAGTTTGTCGAGAGCCCATTCACCCTTCTGTTCCCCTTCATTCATATCCTCCTCAATGGGAGTTGCCAAAATTTACTCGCTTTTAACAAGAAAGAGGATCCTCAACAACACTTGCGATCATTTAGACACGCTTGTTATTTGATCGCCCATGATGATGCCTCTGTTACTCGCACTTTCCCATGTCCTTATCAGACCCGCCTTGAATGGTACAAAGTTGCTTTAACCCAAGACTCGATCTTTTCTTTTAACTAGCCTAGCCCAATCTTTCTTGGATCATTTCTCCATTAACATGCCAAGAAAGTATCTATCACCGACCTCTATGCCATCCGACAATTTGAGGACGAATCTATCGCAGATTTCGCTGGACGATGGCGGGCCTTATCAACCAACTTACGTATGCCTTACCTCAAACCGAACTTATCGAATCGCTTACGCGGGCTCGCGCTAAGCACATCTCCCCCACCCTCCAAATTCAAACTTTCCGTACATTCGACGAGGCCTTTACTATGGCCCGAAAATTAGAAATTCGAGCCTTAGAAGAGGAGAAATTGCGGTTGCGTAACAAAAACCCCAATTTCCGAACTCCTGATTCTATCAATAAACCAAATACCGCCACTCCTCACACATCCACTTCTTCTAAATCAAAAGGAGCTGTCCACGCGGTGATGGTCAAATCCCAACCACCGTCTAATACCCCGCCAAAAACCACTTATAAGTATAAAGCAGAACCCATCAACTACACTCCCTTGGGAGAAACATATGGTGTGATATTGGAAAAATTGCTCAAAGCAGGAGCCATTACCTTACCTCCTGTTAAACCTCATTCCGGGTTTGATTCCACTCGCGCCATACCTTCCTGGTACAAAGAAAATGACTTTCAGAATTTCCACCGCGTGAAGGGACACAATCATGAGAACTGCAAGATGTTGAAAAACATAGTGCAGAAATGGTTGATGCGGGGATATAGCCTCGATAATCCTAACGCCCCGCTAACCGAAATCTGAAAATTTTCAACAAGCCATTCCCGAATCACTGTCCAACAAGAACGTAAACCAAGATATCTTAGCCGAGGAGAGTGTTCATGAGATCCATGCATCTTCGATTCTCACCAAAAGCCTCTATTGAAATTTTTTTTTGAATCAAGCCTCTCCACCAACACAGAGTCTGAACCTCCTTCACCACCATCAAGCCAAAGTGAAATCATTCCTTTACCCATAAAAGAGTTAATTGCCTGGACTTCTCTTCTCATCGATGAGTCTTCTTACACCACATCCCTACAAGATCGTGAGCGGATGTTATCTAATTTATCTATTTCCCAAACGTCCCTTCTACCGCTCTTGCTGCACAAGAGGAAGGCTCGCCACTCCTTTTGACATCCTTAGACGAGAAATCTCTTACACCGACATCACCACATTCTTTAAACATGACAGATCCCCTCAAACACCCTCCTACCTATTAGTCCTCATCGCCTAAATCTTTTCAACGACCGGTTGACCTCTTAACATCTATTGATACAAAGGCCTCATCTACCTCCTCCCGTGTCACACCCACAAAGCTGGACTCGGAATCACAACCCGCGCTCTTCCGCATACAAAAGTTCATATTCACACGTGAGGACCTGCCATTCCACGTAAGATAGACAGTTGCCCTATGGGAACGCTTGAGTACCCCTTTTCTACTCAAATGCAAATGACTCGATCCCGATGTCTCCACCATATACCCAAGTGTTTAAAGCTTAAAATGCCCCTGTTCTCACCTTCACCCCCTCACCTCTACCAAATGCCCCGTCCACTTCTATCAACTTAACCAGATCTTCCCCTACGCTGGGACCTCACCAATGCCTGGGCCTAACGCACCGCCTAAGCGACTCGATCTATCCAAAATAAATCCGTCCCGCCACCTAGAGACAAACTCAATCCGTGCCCCTATCACAATCAAAACCATCATCGTCATACCTACCTTCCATATTGGGACCCCATCCTCTACCTTACATCAATATATCATACCTCCCGCGTTTTCTTCAAAACAACCTACGCCTTCCGCACCCATACAGTAAATTGTGGTATAAGAACACCGCTACTCCGCGTATCCCGTCCACCTATCAACCCTAAACAAATTCCATCATCAAAAGATTTGTTTTTTTGGTCACTCCTATTTCCCGTGGTTGTTTTTCGATACCACATCATCTCGCGCCTCATCATCCAACATAGCTTCTGCGCCAAAGAAATCACGTTTAGTGAAAACCACGTATCAACACCCCTCGGCTAAACCACCACCCGTGCGAACCAACCACGCCCAAACATTACCAAAACCCGCACAACCAATACCCTCATCCTCTTCCGATTTTGACCCACTCAAAGGATCTTACGCCAAAATCCTTGCTATGTTGGTGGAGAATGCGACCATTTCCCTACCTCCACTTAGACCTTATGACCCGTCTAAACCCCGACCTATGGGTTACGATGAGTCTAAAATCTGCGCTTATCACCGCACACCAGGACATGATGTGGAGGGATGCAAAGCTCTAAAAACCATCCTTCGTCACCTACCTCTCCCTGATAGAAAGATTAAGAAAGACAACTTACGAAGGGAGAGACCTTTAGTTTCCATTCTCTCTCCTATACCATCCGTCCCCGCCTCACCAAGATCTATCATTATTATTACAACCCCACCTCTTCAAGACCATGAGTTATCCCAACCATCTTCCTTATCTCAGTCTACGAGATTAATATGATTAGTGTCGCTACTCGAGGCGTAAAAACAATGGGAAAGCAAAAGAAAACACACTCGCGCGGCATCTCTTTCTCCGTCAAACATCCCGATTGCACCACCACCTAAAGTGGTCATTCGCGGACCCGCCTATCCCGTCTCTAATGGCATTGCCCACCGAAATATGATTAAACAGCTTCACCAATCACCCGTAAAAATGACACTGTATGATCTCATTCAGACTTCTGAATCTCATCGACAAGCTCTCGTTGAGATCCTTCAAGGGATAGAGGTTTTACCTAATGAAACCCTGCCTGTCGCCTCCATTCTAACACCCAATCACGTTGCTTCTCTCACCAAACAACCCACTGCCCCAACCACTTCTCGCTCTCTCATACAACAAGCTGCAGCTGGCTCCAAGATGAAATTGTTGACTTTGGTATGTAAGATCCCGACCTCGCTCTTTTCATCTCGGGCCTACATCCGGACATTCGGTACGTCGTGTTATGATTGACGGGGTGCTAGCCTAAACATCATCTCTTCAAAAGCCTTCCAACAAATGAATATCCCTTCTAGTTGCATGTGTGCCAACCCCATCATGTCATGTCATTCAATGACGCTATTACTTCTACCTTAGGCACCGTGATCCTCAACATTCGGGTAGGACCACGACTTTACCCGAACTCTTCTATGTCTTGGAGGGAGAGTTCCAATATATATATATTGCTGGGTCGCCCTCGATCCGAGCCATGGGATGCGTTCCTCAACATTACATGATGCATAAAATTTGAGTACGAGGGGAAGTCCTACACCGTAAAAGCCGACCCTCCCCTTTAAAACCTCGCAATATGTTATACCGCCCTAACGATGTGCTTATACCAATCAAGACACCCATACATTCAACCCAACCATCCTCTTCAAATGTACCTCAACCATCCACCTCAACCGCGCCTACGCCTTCAACCGATGAAACCACCATCGCAAAACCACTTCCTTCCCGCAGCCTAACATTCCAACCTCCGACCCTTAGTAGATGTTTTTCGCCGCCTTACGCTGGGGGAGTACCGCCTATATAACGTTAGTTCTTTCCCTACCCCGCAGAGTACGGACAATTACATGCACATCCCACCTACGACCGCCGCGTGGGGAGGTAATCTCTTACGACCACCCCATATCCGCACTAACCTAACGTATGGGGGTGTTGACGCATCCTCCATTACCCCCGAACCTCCTCTTGGTGTGGTTCCTTCCAATCCGATTTTCAATACTTGACAAATCGTCGCTTTCGCCTCACCTTCTCGACTACCGCGCGTGGAAAGGCTTTGGTTTTGGCCTTTACGAACAAGGCCGACATACACTCATTCCCGTGACTACCCGTAGAACATAATGATCGCAGTGGTCTCGGTTTTCCCGAAACACCTACACAGAGACACCTCCCGTCACCGTATCTCCGAAGAAGAAGACGTCACGCCCTACCAAACCATCATCACCCACTTTGCCATCATCACCCACGTAATCTATAGACTCGAATCCATCCCTCCTAACTTTTTTTTTTTTTCATAAATGCTATCTTCATAGGTCCTCTCACTTATCAACGCGATAATGAGGACCCATCTTCTCTTCCCCTTCGTATCCGACATGATCAAGAGGATTCGCCTTTGATTAATGTTGTTGAATGCCGGATGATGACTCCATCCTCACTTACCTTGGCGCGCGGATGATTCTTATATTCAACGAGCCTTACCATCTCAAACCCAAACCATGCCGAACGAATCTACTATAGAAATCAACATCCACACGGAGGAGGATCTCACATTGTGAAGATTGACAATCCCTTAACACATCGTAACAAGCCGCCTTTACTACCTTTCTCCGTGCTCGCAACCAAGCTTTCGATGGTCTTACGCCGACATGCCAGAATTGATCCTACCATCGCGGCCCATAACATCACCCTAAACCCCGATTCCAAACCACCAAACAGTAAATTGAGAAAATGCATCCACGCATTGCTCTCTTGGTCAAAGAGGAGCTCCAACGACTCCTTTCTGTTTCCTTCATCTTGCCTATTGACTATCCTCAATGGATTTCTAACATCGCACTCGCCACTAAAGCGACATGGGGACTTCTGATATGCATGATTTTCGGGATCTTAACCTCGCTTGCCCTAAGGATGACTTCCCTTACCTAGCATTGACCAACTTGTTGATCTAATCGCAGGTCATGAGATGCTCTCTCTCATGGATGGCTTTTCAGATACAACCAAATTTTGGTCGCCTCGCCGATCAACACAAAACTGCCTTCATAACTCCTGGGAACCTTCGTTATCGTGTCATGCCATTTGGCCTTAAGAATGCCGGGGTGCTACCTATCGCTGGCTATGACCTACATTTTTCATGACATTATGCACACTATCCTCAAGATTATGTCGACGATCTTCTTGGCAAGTCTAACATCGAGTGAACATCTCGATGTTTTAACCATTATTTTTGATCGCCTGTTACAATATTCTGTCCGCCTTCAACCAAAGAAATGTGTCTTTGGTGTTCTTTCGGGAAAACTTCTTGGCTTTATCGTCTCTTTGCGTGGCATTGAGGTCGATCCATCTAAAGTCAAAGCTATCCTAGAAATGCCCCCACCCAAAAATCTCAAACAATTGCGTAGTTTACAAGGTAAGCTCCAATCTATCCGACGTTTCATCTCCCAACTCTCGGATCGGTGTCAACCTTTTCATCACCTTCTTAAAAAGGACATTGCCTTTCAATGGAGTGAGGAGTGTCACCAAGCCTTCGAAGCTCTCAAATCCTATCTCTTGCAGCCACCCGTGCTTATCCCACCCCAGGACGACCGCCCTTTCTACCTTTATCTTTCCGCCACTGACCATGCTATAGGTGCTATGCTCGCACATCGGGATTCGGCACGACGAGAACAAGCCGTTTATTATATAAGTCGTACTTTGGTGGACTATGAGACTAGGTACACACATGTAGAAAAATTGTGCCTTGCCCTATCATTTGTAGCCACCAAACTCCGACATTACCTCCCGAATCACAAAACTTTTGTCATCACCAACACGTGCACTCCCATTCATTATATGTACGCCAAACCGCATCTAAACCAACGTATCACTCGATGGCTTATGCTCCTCGCCGACCTTGACCTTGAATTGCATAAATGTAAGTCAATCAAAGGACAAACTCTCGCACCAACTTATGGAGGCCCCTTTACCTCGGGGAACAATTTACCAATTTTACCTTCCCGACGAACTCATCGCCACTCTTTCACTCCGGGAAGAGTCAGATCAAATGACCCTCTTCTTCGATGGATCTAAATGCCAGCGCGGTGGAGGAGCCGCTGTTGTTCTCATTCCTCTCGATGCTGAACCTATGCCTCTTTCATTTCGGCTTGATTTCCTTGCACTAATAATACAAATGGAATACGAGGCCCTTGCTCGGTCTCCAAGTTGCGTTACACTTAGGCATCAAATCTATCAACATTTTTGGCGACTCTCAATGGTAGTCAATCAAGTTATGGGCGTCTACCAATGCAAAAATGAGGAACTTCAAAATACAAACACTACGTGATTCACTTCTAGCCTTATTTACTCACTATTCTATACAAACCATTCCACGCTCCACTAACAAATTTGCGGACACTATGGCTTGCTTAGCCTCGCAAATTCCCGCCGCACCAACTGACTCTGAATTATTCGTCGTGGTCCAACAACTTTTTGTCCCATCCTATTCAACCCCGGTAGTTTGTACGATAAATACTGTGTCTACTAGTTCGCAGGATACCTGGTACCACCAATTTCACGACTACCTTACAATCTCTGTCCTCCCACCTGACCTTACTAGTAACGGCAAACGTGCTTTTCTTAAAAGTGTTTCGCGTTATGTTGTCATGGGGGGACTCCTCTATAAACGTGGCTTTGATGGCATCCTCCTTCGCTGTCTAACTGGCGCGGAGGCCACTCATACCATCCAACAGGTCCATGACGGTATTTGTGGTGGACATTTTAGCGGCCTTGCCGTGGCCAAACGAATCCTTCGCCTTGGTTATTATTGGCCTACTCTCAATAACGATCGCTACTTAATATGTTAAGCGTTGTGTTATGTGTCAAAGAACATGCCAACCTTCAACATACTCCTAGCCACCCGCTCCTGTGTCGCCGAGATCTTTGGCCCTTCTCACAATGGGGTTTAGACCTTATTGGTGAGATTCACCCGACCTCTTCACAACGTCACCGTTGGATAATCACAATGACCGAATATTACACAAAATGGGTGGAGGCTATTCCACTCATTTCAATCAAAAAGAAAAATTGTCGAATTCATTAACCATCACATTATCTCGTCGCTTTGGTATTCCTCATCGCCTAATAATGATAATGGTAAATCTTTTAAAAACAAGTTGTTACAAGACCTTTGTGACAACTTTGGTATCAAACTTAGTTTCTCATCACCTTACTATCCACAAAGCCAATGGTCAGCCAATCTTCTAATAAAACCCTAACCAAAATCCTCATGAAAGTTGTCAATGACTCGCAAAAATTGGCACGATCACATTCCCTTTGCCCTTTGGGCTTATCGTACTCAAAGCATTCGCACTCTACTAATGCCACACCTTTTTTTTCGTATACGGCACCGAGGCTGTTTTGCCTCTCGAAATACAAATACCTCCCTTAGAATATCTCTTCAGGATATTCTCACCAACGATGATTTCCGCCAAGAGCGGTTAGCCCAATTGGAGCTTCTTGACGAACGCCGCCTTACAACTTCTTGATCACCTTCAAATCTATCAAAAACGCATCAAACGTGCTTATGATAAGCGACTTCATGAGCGTATTTTTAAGGTTGGTGATCTTGTCCTCAAAGAGAATCAACATGTCACCAAACTAGAAAAGAGCAAACGTGGAAAATTTGCTCCCAATTCGATTGGGCCTTATATAATCACTCACACCTAGGATCGTGCACTTATCGCTTAGCTTCGCTTAATGGTAAACCCGAGCTCGAACCCCTTAATGCTCGTGATCTTCGACCATCTCTACCGTTGAAATTAGTGTTATATCACTTCTTATCTACTCCGCCGCTCGCCCCGAGCTCACTTACCACTACATACACTGCTTCCTACACCTCATAATAACAATCAAGCTCACATAGTTTGATTCTCACCTCCTCGACGACGCCTTTCCTTTTTAGTCTAGTCCATGACTTCAAAGAATTAAGATAAGCCGTATTCTTATGGGATTTTCTTGAGTCAAACTTCCTACTAAACTAGATGCTTCACGCTAAAAAGAACATCTAGTCATCTAAATTAAATATAGATCGCTTCCTCAAGGACAAGCTATATGCCAAATTATTGCTGCTATTATTCTATAGATCGCGCCTCAAGGACAGCTATGCACTAAAATCATATCTCGCTACTATAAATAGATCGCTTCCTCAAGGACAGCTTATACACAGCCAGCTCTAAAGCAAGCTTTCGCATCGATCACTTCTTCGTGAAGACCTCAAGAATAATACAATCAATATCCCTCAGTAGACTTCCCGCATCGATCGCCTACATTCAATAAAATAAAAGCCTCATTCAAAAGGACTTTTGAGTCATGGACTTGTCTATTTAGGGTAGGTTCTCTTCGCCGTAACACTCACTTTGTAATAAGTTCTCTCGCACCTCAGCCTATACCATCCACCTCACCTCACCATTTGTTTCAACTCAAGGGACGTAATGTACGCCGATATATTGTGATCACACAACTCTTTTCACCTATTGACTTCTCGTCTATGCACGGTACCTAGGGCTCCAAGCTCGCTTCTACGTTGTGTGGTTTGTTTAGCTCTTTTCACCTACTTGAGCACTCTTTTCGCTTTGCCTCGCATC
The DNA here is from genome assembly GCA_018340775.1 of Taxus wallichiana var. yunnanensis. Taxonomy (NCBI): domain Eukaryota; kingdom Viridiplantae; phylum Streptophyta; class Pinopsida; order Cupressales; family Taxaceae; genus Taxus; species Taxus wallichiana. The sequence goes on along the minus strand of CM031242.1, from coordinate 617,663,574 downwards.
TAGGATTGTGTGTTGACCTTAATCAGGACATGGTTCCCTTCTACTTGGGTAGGCTAACTTTCGCTTCCCTTATACCTTTTACAACATCACCAATTCATTACCAACACCATCAACCTTACCTTTACCAATCTTAATATTTTTACCAACCAACCAATTGCCTAAACCGTACCAAATTGCCTGAATTCGCCTCTCCCTGATCCTAAGGGAGAACTACATCGTCTGAGGCCCCTCCTTGCTTTGTGCAATGGGCTATGTAGAGGGCAAAGACTTTGAGACATGGGGTCTCCCAAGGTTAGCTCGACCATCCCCTACCATAACCTATCATGTGTGGTAAATATAAATATTTTTGTGTATTTCTATTTCATCACATTCCTCTTTATCCTTTTTTCAAAACACCGAAAATCAAAACACAAACATTCTTATTATTATCGTAACTCAAATCAACATACATATTCAGTTTTATTTAGATGTTAAACAAATACATCTTCTCTATCATCGACACGCAGGTCGACATCTTTATTTTTATACCTCTATAACATTTACTTAAACCCTCACGATTCATCCCGACCCAGGTGATGATCGTGATCGTCGACGCCTTTCGCCAGGCCTCTCTGTCCTCAAGGGTACCACGGCTATTGGTACCACCCACTGATCTGCCAATCTCTCCTGTAACATCTGAATACGCCCTCTCGCATGGAGAACTCCAGCCTCTAGTCTCGCTGCTCGTGACTCCGCAACCACTAACAATCTTCTTGTCTCATTCACCTGCGTTTGGAGCTGCTGAACTAAACTCGCAGATCGATCTCTCCGCTGTAATCACAAAGCAATGTCGTGGCGCCACGTACACCTCGCAGCTTCGCTACCCACCATAATCTATAGGCCTCGCTGCATTCTCGCATCCATTACCTCGCGATCGGCCGCTACCTCTTCGTGCCCTTCTCGAGGAGGTGTTGGCCGGGAGGTGAGAATGCCGCTCAAGGCCGATCCTCATATATGGTCTATAAGCTGGGGTATATCCCGCACAAATCCAAATTTCGCCGCACGCGATCTATAGAATCCTCTCATATTCACTCGGCTCGTGCCCCGCGATCCACCTCGCCGCTCTACACCCTCAACTCCTCGCCTATGTTCTCTGCTACATATAGTTCCCGTAAGGCCTCCAATGATATATCCGCAACCGTCACTCTCTCCCATACCGCCTGTAATACTCAATGTCACCCGTCACGGCTCGAGATCTCGCTCTTGTTCTGCTGGGACCATCGCTCAATCCCAACCTCTCGTACTCCGGGCCTCTCCCGCCGAGGGATTGGCCTATTGTCGCACACAAACAATGTGCTCATAGGCCCAACAAAGTTGTAATAAGTATGAACAATCCAAATGCTGCCCCGTGATTTCACCTACAAGCCCATAAACCCTCGTATATAGCTCCGCCTAAATATGCAGTGCCCATGCAAACGTAATGTTCCTTTCTACCATCTCCCGTATAACACACATCAATGCCTTTGGAAATCTTTCCTCCTTCGCCTCGTAATGCATAATACCCTACCGCTATCATTAATATCACCGCTAACCTTGTCTCCTCGTGGTGTGCGTATACATTACCCCATACGTAAAGGATAAACTCTCGTGTCAAATCTCGTGCGTGATGGACCAAATATACTATTATCGCTCCCCGTGCCACGCGCTAGGTAGTGCTCGATATACTCGGTTCTCCCGTAATAGGAGTCTCAAAATACGGAACACATCTTCCAATGTTACCGCTATCTCCCCGCCGCTGGCAGATAAAAGGTATTTGTCTCTCGGATTCCATCTCTCAATCAACGCCTCGTAACATACCATGATTACGTGATTCGTGAATAATAACGGATTCCACTTAACCCCAAACGATTTATCAATGTCCATTCCACGGTGTTACATCCGCCGATTCGTGACAACAATAGTGCTAGCACATTATCATTCATCTCAACCCCGCTCCCGCTCGCACACATCAAAATAACAAACAACCATTCAATCCATCAAATCCCCACGAAGTTTCTTTTTTCACCTTTCTCGAAATTACTACAAAGAACCGGTATCGTTTATAAGAAACCGGCACGTTTAGAACCGATACCGGTTGTCCCTAACCGATACCGGCCATGCCACCTTTATACAAACTCGCCTAAACCCACCGCTACGACATAATAATTTGAGCGTTTATTCCTTTCTATACATACAAACGTACCTGAAACCCCTGATTACCTACCCCGTAATACTTACCTCACCTATAACCCTTGCTATCATGTTTTCTTTTTCATATCTACCCACTTAATCTCTTATTCATAACACATGCAAAAATCAGATCACAATCAAAACGTTTACCTCTTGGGTCAGCAGCAGCTGGGTGGCACTTGTCTTCCTCTCGCCCCGCCTCGCCGGATGCTTCTCCTCGTTCTCGCCATGATCACCACTCTTTTCAAATTCACCTTTCTACTTTTTGAATCTCAGATCGCATTCACCTTCCTAGTCTCTTTTCTTATCACCCAAATCTCTCATGCAATTTCCTCGTCTCTTTTCTCCTTATCACTCAAATCTCTCATGCAAATACTGCCTCTACTGCCAAAAAGCGCGCGTTCGCTGTATTTAACCTCTCGCATGGCTCTAAAATCAGAACTTAAGTCGCCACCCTAGCTTTTCTATTTTTAGAAAAGCTCATACCTAAATCACCCAGATCGCGGTTATATAACCGATATCGGTCTATTACCTACCGACATCGGTTTTATAACCGATATCGGTTACACACCTGCCTTTTTGAAACATGGTTCTTTTCTTCATTTTTTACCTAAATTTTTGTCGCGCCCACCTCTTTTCCTGCATAACAACACCATTTTACATATTTCTCCATCCATCACACGTATCATTACCATTTCAATAAAAAAACAAACAAGCCATCTACTAGGGATATAAAAACTATCAATCTATACATCATTTGGATACAGCTCATCTGATACACATATAACAATGACACAAAACCAACAATTCATCACATAACCTGTCATTCATATATACGTGCAAAAACAAAAACATCAACATCATCCATATATCAACATGTCACTTAAACTCATCATATATTCTATACCACAAACCATCGACGAAATACTTAAAAACATTTTTGAACACAACATGTGGATCAAAACATCATCTCTATATATATATACAAATTTGCAAATATACAATGTGCCCTGCATCGGGGCCTCTGTGATCTCATCATACAACTAAGCCGACACGCAGGCCGCAATAAATATCAGAAATCTCGACTCGGCTCGCAGCCGTCCTCAGATCAAAAATAGATATACACTCGCTCGCAGCCAGATCCACTATACAACCCCTACTCGGCTCGCAGCCGGGTATATAATAAATGAATGAATGAATACATGAATACTACATGTGCACGCAGCCTCTATCAATACACCCGTTCTCAGACCGGTGCCCATCTCTAAATACAAAACCATGTCTGGGATCTCTCGCCTTCCCCACCGCCCCGCACTCTCCCCGCTGGTCCCCGTGGTGCCTCTCGCCTCGCCGCCTCACGGACACGCCACCGTGGCGCACCTCCCCGAGATCTCTCGGCCGTGAGAGGTCTCGCCCTATGAGCCGCATAAGCTCGATACTCGACTCCGTACTCATCAAGAATATCCGATAATATCGGGCCTCGCTCTAACCTCCATATAGCGCCTCGAGCCATCAAGGAGCTGGGCCTGGTCCCTCAAGCACCTAACACCAATGCCCCTCGCGCTCGTGCGAAGCTGTGGTGGTGCCTGTGGGCCGCGGTGGGTGTACCGTGCCGCCGCCTCGTACTCGCACTCGCACTCTGTGGTGCTGGTGGTGGTGCTGCTGTGCTCGTGCTCGAGCTCGGGCTAGCCGCCTCGTAAGACCCTATTCGTGCTCGCGCAGCAAAGCTAGCTGCCCCTGTAAGAGCTGCACCTGACCCCTGAGCTGATCTCTCTCTCCTATCACTGCAGCCACGTCTGGCTGTGCAGGCGGTACTATCCTGGCTGCTCTCTGCCCAGCCCACCACACCCTGTATGCTCCCGTGCACCCAGCATCATCTACACCCTCACCTGCTGGCCTCTCTGCAACCCAATCTGGATCCAAAGGCTGTGGTGCAGGCAGTGGGGCCTCTACATCCTCCCTCCTGTACTGAGGGAAGGGAGGTGGCTCATCCTGTCGCAGCCCCATCTGCCTGCGTACCCTCTCTAGGGGTATCCACTCGTACTCTCCTGGCCTCCGTCCCGCTATCCGTAATGTGTACTGGATCAGCGCACTGCACGCGGCTCCTTCGCCAGATGGTGACTCTCTCGTAGGGTCTCCATACAATGCTCACCGCTGCCAGCCCTCTAGCAAATGTCTATAAGACGCCACATCCCGACTCGCAACAATCGCCGTGGTCGCCCACGACCCCAACCACCTCTCAAAGCCATATCAGATATGACCCGTGGCCCTCGGCCGCTGGGTAACCCTATGGCCTCGATGCATACGATGTGCTCATATGCCCAACAATGCAACAAAAATGTAGAACAAATACCGACCGCTCCTCCGCGATAGCCCCATAGCTCCTCGTATAACCGCACTGTATAGGTGCCCATGCGCAATGTGTGCTCCTCCACCATCTCAAGCAAGCACCCCATCAATGCTCGTGGAAAGCGGCCTCCTCTCGAGTCCGGGAGGGCGGTGTAATCCCGATCATCATCAAGACATGCCTAGCCGTGTCTCGTGTCGATGTGCACGGTACATGTCACTGCACTCCGATACTTCACGCTGGTAGGTAGGCAGCGGCCGCATCCCCAAAACCTGCAAGATGCCATGGTCCATGGTAGCAGCTTCGACCTACTCGAAGATCGCTCTCCTCGATAGGTAATCAAGGATGCGATACACATCCTCCAATGTGACGGCCATCTCCTGGGCCGGGAGATGGAACACATTGTCGCCGGATCCCATCTCTCGATGAGGGCGACCATCGCCGTGATCTCTCTATCGCTCTGCACCTCTAGACTCCACCGAGTCCCACTCGCGCATGATGGCCCAATGAGCGCAGATACGTGTGGCCGCATCCGCACAACAGCAATGGGGCATCCTATCTCCCGCATTGCCAATCGCCGACGTGCCTCGCAAAACCAACCCACATCCTTAGACCTACTCTTTATTACAACATCTACTTTACCATCTAAACCCTTTTTTTTTAAACCCCACCCACACCAAAACCCAACCCCAACCCCAACAAAACAAACCCACCCCAAACCCAAACCCACAACAACAAAAACAAACCCAACCCCAACCCCAACAAAACAAACCCACCCCAAACCCAAACCCACAACAACACCCCAAACCCCAACCCCAACAAAAACAAACCCCAAACAAAAAAACAAAACAAACCCAACCCACAACAACAAAAACAAACCCACCCCAAACCCAAACCCACAACAACAAAAACAAACCCACCCAACCCCAACACACAACAAACCCCTCCCACACACAAACCGACGCCGGCCGATACACGACCGACGCCGGTCCCTTCCCAAGCAGGCTTTCCATATCATTTGCGACCGATGCCGGTCGCTTAGTGACCGACATCGGTCACTGTCTTCTCCCGGAGCCGAACCCCCGCGCGGCCCCCAAAACCCATTTTTCACCTATTTCTACCCATTTACCCACCCAAACACCCTCAAATTCTACCCTCCTAGCCGCCTTAGCATATTTTACCTATCTACCCTCTCCCTTTTTCAAATTACGTCCATCTACTCCTAATTTCCTACCAAATACAAATCCCTTCCCAAACCCCCAATGTAGCCTAATAACCATTTAAATGCACAAATTCAAGAGTTTTGAACCTACCCAAACGACGACACGTCATCGTGGTGGGATGGGTGGTGGCGGTCCAGCTGGTCCAGCCTCTCCTGCTCCTCCTGCCTGTGCCATGGTTCCAACTCTGCTCTGCTGGGTCCCCGGCCAATCAACTGCTGCCTCCTCCTCACTCGGACCCACTATCAACTCTCTCCGCCAATAAAATAACTCCACCTCACTCAATCAAACCTCCAATCTCAACTCTCCACGTCACACAAGTCAATTTGGTTTGCAAATAACAAAAGTAACAATGACAAGCCGTATTTTCCTTTTTATAGGTTTTTCACCCTTAACCGATATCGGCTTTATTTTGCCCTAATGAACCGGTATCGGTCCCTTAACCGATATCGGTCATCTAGAATCGACATCGGTTTTTCTCCAACTTCCCCCATTTTAATTTTTATTTGCCCTTATTTATCATTCGCCTATATCCACCTTTGCTGAACACCATTTGTTCACCTCTTTGGCCTGACCCAAGGCCTCAACCTACCTATCCGGCCCGACCCAAGGCCTCAACCTACCATTTGGCCCGACCCAAGGCCTCAACCTACCCATCCGGCCCGACCCAAGGCCTCGCCCTAACCATTTGGCCCGACCCAAGGCCTCAACCTACCTATCCGGCCCGACCCAAGGCCTCAACCTACCCATCCGCCCGACCCAAGGCCTCAACCTAACCATTCGCCCGACCCAAGGCCTCAACCTACCCATTCGGCCCGACCCAAGGCCTCCCCTAACCATCCGGCCCGACCCAAGGCCTCAACCTACCTATTCGGCCCGACTCCAAGGCCTCAACCTAACCTATCCGGCCCGACCCAAGGCCTCAACCTACCTATCCGGCCCGACCCAAGGCCTCGCCTAACCATTAGGCCCGACCCAAGGCCTCAACCTACCTACCTATCCGGCCCGACCAAGGCCTCAACCTACCCATCCGGCCCGACCCAAGGCCTCGCCCTAACCATTTGGCCCGACCCAAGGCCTCAACCTACCCATTCGGCCCGACCCAAGGCCTCACCCTAACCATTAGGCCCGACCCAAGGCCTCAACCTACCTATCCGGCCCGACCCAAGGCCTCAACCTACCCATCCGGCCCGACCCAAGGCCTCGCCCTAACCATTTGGCCCGACCCAAGGCCTCAACCTACCTATCCAGCCCCACCCAAGGCCTCGCCCTAACAATTTGGCCTGACCCAAGGCCTCACTCTACCCTTATGACCTGACCCAGGGCCACAACCCAACCACTTGGCCCGACCCAAGGCCGTATCACTTCAATACCATACCCACAATCAACGTTTTATTTTATCCATCCATCATGTACCTTTTGTTCAATCGAGCTCACCTGTTCGTGTTTTAGCATGATTAGGGTCCTTGACTTGATCTGTCGACCAACTTTGCCTCAGACTCTAGACCGTGACGCTTATCTCAACCAAACCAACCATTCGTACCGCCAACATGCCTAAACGCTCTCGCACTCTCACCGTTATATACCCCGAGCTACTTCCTATGCCTCGATACCGTGATTATATCACCCTTGTTTGGATAAACTATCGACCTTTGCCTACACATTGCGGGTTTGCTCACAAATCATGTACCCTCGTCGTACTATTGCATTTCAACATGCGTCCGCTTCCTCGACCTACCCCACCACCTTACCATCCTCTCTACAACATGTTGCACCCTTTATCAACCCTATCCCCGATTTCCGCTCACTCAATCTCGCGATAGATTTGAGGGGATTACCTATATCCTTAACATGAGAAACCACTTCATATTATTGTCCGCGCAACTTTACGTAACAAGTTACACGACAATAAGGGGCTAATGTAGACACCAAATTCATGTCTTACGACCCTCGTGACCCGCATCCCATTTCGCAACCTAACCTCATTACCTAAACCTTGCACAATTATTTATTAATTACCTTGTAAGTGATAAATCCACATCACCTCACCCGCCACCTCATTTTGCCACCTCATCATGACATAGCCCCGATCCTAAACTAACCTAATTAAAACCTAAAACTTGGTCCACACCTACACCCATAACTAATGACCCTTTTCTCACACCAAAACCGACCTTCTAGTCACTGACCAAGCCCGCAACTCGATCTCTCAGAGAAAAGCAAGGAAGGTGGGCTATTTTACTAAAAATAGCCTACTTTTTCCTTACCGATGCTCGGCCTCCTACTCGACCACCGCTTCTAAGTTACGCAACCGCCATCGGTTCCTCGTAAATGGGCTCCCAAACCAAAACAACGGATCGGAATTTCATTTTTAGAGATCACCAAAGGATTTCGGATCAACAGAGAGCATCATGAGTGAGGAACAGAGTCCAGATCTTCACTGACAGAGCAGTAGACGAGTGGAAATACTGTAAGTGTTTACAACCAAGGAGATCAACTTGCATCTTTGTCAAAACCAAGTAAGTCACATCTGCATGTCCTCTCGTTATAACATTTCTTATGCTCGTGAATTTCATTCCTCCTAAATCCGTCTCTCGAATCTACTACCCAACGTGTCATCGTGATCTAATCAAGTTATTCTTTTGCTTCTAATCATCCCATTTCCTAATATCATCCATAAACCAGCCTTACAAAACACCATAGCTACTAAGAAGATCCTAGAACCCACCAGTATCGGTTATCAAGAATCGCATCGGCTATCAAGAATCGCCATTGCCTCCGATCAAAACCTAAAACCAGCCTTTCCCTACCCTGGGCCAACGAAACAATTTAATTGATACTTTACGCCTTTTGCGTTAATTCATATTAGCAGGAAATCGACCACCTTCAAAGGAAGTTTTATATTTCCGGGCCCAAGGCGCTTCTCATTTATTGTTTAATCAAATCTTGTGGTCTTGTGTTCTTATTTGCAGTAGTCCTTCCAAGACAAAAAGGAGTTCTTCGCAATCAGCCCGATCTTTCTCTACGGGACGCGCACACCATCTCCATCTCGATTCTCCCCTGTTGATAAAAACTCTTCTAGGAGGTTTCTTTATGGGGAGGATGAACAAATTCAACTTTTCAGAGCCTCTCTACTACTCAGCTTGTGATATAAACCTCCCGAGTTCATTTCATTTCTCACCATATACTCCTCTTCTTTTGGATTTAGAGCCATTACTTATTGGTGTGAGGGGTATAACTGCTCAAAGAAAGGGGAAGGGTGGAATGGGTGGCTTGGAGATGGAAAAGGGGATGATCCCTTGGTGGTAATGAAGTCATGATTACACGAATCCATAGGATGAAGAGAAATGGAAGACGTGGAAAGAAAGATGAGTGGAAATGGATGAGAGGGAGGTCTACAAGCCTTTGTAATGATTTGTTCAGACCATGTGGAGTTGTTAGATGTGCTCCACAATTATATTCATTGAATTTTGAACTTTATCAGAATGCATCAAGTTGATTCCATGATAAATTACCCCTTTGATCCTTGGTGAATTGGATCATCATATTCATGGGAATCCTTAGGTTAGTGGGATGTGTGCCCTAAGGAGACCTCCAAACTTTAAAGAAGTTTTTCCTTCTCTACAAAGGTGATATGAGGGTTAGAAACGTGAAATAAAACATGAATTTCAATGGGGCAATGCGCCGAATGAGCCTTCTAAGAGATCAATTGAGACTGTAATTATCTAAAAAGGGAAATGGTAAATGACTAAAAAGGGTGGGAAAAATTACACCACAAGTCGAGAAAAGATCACATAGAACACTACCTCAAAATAATTAAGCACATCTTCAAAAACAACAACAACAATGGAAGATGCACAATTTGTACATGAAAATAAAAGTGATCAAAGATGATAAATATATACAAATGATGAACAGGATGCACCACACGACATATATATTACTCCAATAATTGTGCACATTATTACATTTGAAAAGAGGCAAGATTGTTGTTATAAAACCTAGGAAGAAGGATAGAGCTCCATGCCCTATCTTTTATAGAAGATGGAGTTGAGACAGAGAGAAGAAAACCGATTGACTCCCGTAAATTATTTCTAAAAACTTCTATCTATTTTGCGTATAATATATATATAGGAGGAAGAGGATATAATAAGCCTTCCATTACTATTTTCCAACTGATTTTAATTCTTATAAATGGAGCAAAGTGACAGAACATATTTTTGAGATCTCTCTCACACTTTTCCATTTTCTACCCTTTCTAAAGAGTGAGAGCCATTCTATTTAATGAATCTTTAACTATCCTACAAATGGATCCTTTGAGATGGAATCACCTTTTGAGGAACATCCCTTGGCTCTTTAATAAATAACAAGATATTTCGATCACTTATGCATTGGTTCCCAACCTTATGACTCAAGTGGCACGATTATGTCGTTATACTAAAATGACCCTTTGAATGTAGATGAATAACTTGAGTCTTCACAGTTGGCACTCTTCACACGGGGCTACACATTAACATGCTATTTAATTGACAAGCCAAATGACCCTTTACCTCGATATTTTGAAAATTTCCTAAGTATTTAGATCTTACGAGTAAAAGTCTCATAATCACTCATACATGATACATGGCTTGTCACCTTTTGTGACCTACTTCAAACTTGGAGTTCATTTATTACAAGATCCATGTGGGAGACCCACACATCCTTAAGATTTATAATTCTCTTCAGTGGTTTGAGAATGCACCGTGTGCTGAAACTTGGCGTTGTCTCTGTGTGTACACCATTTCGATCCTTTGGGAAAGTAAAGGAACCCACTATATATAATGTCAAAACCCCTTTTTGGGTGGGACCTTTATAGTTAGTTCCATGTGGAAACCCTACAGATTCCAAGAAATTACTCCCTCCTTTTACTATGAAGTTGCATTGGTTGGATACTTGGCATCATCTCGTGAGCTCGTTGCTTTTTTATGATTTTTCTAAGTCTTTTCCATCGAGAAAAAATTCAACTCTAAATGGGCTTTGAAAAGGAAGGAATCTTCCGGCAAATTTGTGAAATTTAGATAATGATCCAAAATCCATTCCTCATAACTTTGGTTTTTTGTGAACACCATTTCCTAGGACCTATGAGTTATCAAAGCATGATGGAAAGGTTCCCTCTTCTCTTCCCTTCTTGTATCCTAAAATGATCGATGGCAATACACCCTCTATTAATATCGTTCAATGTCGGGATGATGAGTCTACTCGCCTACCTTGGTGTGGAAGATTCTTATATATTTGGTCATTACCTTCTTAGACATAAACCATGTTAAATGAATTGACCATCGAAATCAACATTCACACTTAGGATTACCCACAAATTCTTAAAATAGGCCAATCTTTAGATGTTATCAACAAGAAACTTTCACTTCTTTCCTCCAGGATCATAGCAACACTTTTTCTTGGTCCTACATTTATATTCCCAAGATTGACCCAAACATTTTGGTCCACAATATCGTAACCATTCTTGATGCCAAACCTCAAATGTAAGTTGTGTAAAATGCATCCTCACATTTCCATTTTAGTCAAAGAAGAACTCTAGCGCATTATTTCAATTTCCTTCATCCTCGTTAGGAAATAAGGGATAAAATACGTGGAATAATCCCTCCCAGAATTGCAACAGTAGAAACTAATATGTAGAAAATATTACAGATCTCAAATAAAAGTGTAGAAGAAAATAACACAACACAAAGAGACAATATTTAACATGGTTCACCCAATTTGAGCTACATCCACCAAGAATCACTTGCTCATATTTTATTACAAGCCACCACTCTCTTAATACAATACCCAGATCTATTTGGAGCTATGCTCAACAAACTCTACAAAATTCACACCCAAATTCAAAGAAAATCTACAATGCTTTTCATGCTTCTTTCATATGCATAAAACCATATAAATAGATAATGCTTAAGTAGTTTTACAAAACCTTGGAAAAAACCATCCCATAAACCTATGGGTCAAAATCCTACCCATATGAGAAAATCATGTTTCCCAATATATCGGGCATGTTTTAAGGCCCAAAACAAAAAATCGGGTCTTGTGCCCTCGAACTCAAGCTACTGGGGACTTCTACCTGGGACCCCACTCAGTGGCCTAGCCCACCCCAAACCCGGCAAGACAACATGAAAATTGTACAATACTCTCGATGTACAGTCTTTAACACTTTCACATATGAAAATAAGATCCACAACCTAACACATCCTACCCATTGATTATCGTAAATGGATCTCTACCATCATTCCTACACAAAAGCTAACTGGGGGTCTCCATATTTACACAAATTTCCACGACATTAACTTTTCTTTACCCAAAGATGACTTTCCTCTAGCTAGTATTGACTAAATATTTGATCTCATTGCACAACTATGAGATGTTATCACTCATGGATGATTTCTCGGGTTATAACCAAATATTAGTAATACTCTAAAAGATCAACACAAAACCACCTTCATCACTCCCTGGGTACCTTCTACTATCGTTTCATGCTCTTTGGTATTTAAATTGTTGGTGCTACATATGAGTGTACTATGACTTATATCTCTCACGACATCATGTATAGAATATTATATTACATTAAATATATTCTTGCCAAATCTAAATATCGGGATGAACACATTTTTTTCCTTAAGGTTGTCTTTTACCGTCTCTTCAAATATTGTGTTCACCTTCAACCTAAGAGGTGTGACTTCATTGTTCTCTTCAAAAAGATCCTTTGTTTTATCATTTCTTTGCATGACATTGAATTTGATCCTACTAAAATCAAGGCTATTCTCAAGATGCCTCCACCTACTAACCTTCATCAACTTTGTAGTTTGCAAGGCAAGTTGTAATATATTCATCGATTTATTTCTCATCTTTTTGACCATTTTCATCCATTTCATCATCTTCTAAAAATGATGTCTCCTTCAAATGGGATGATGAATGCCACAAATCCTTTGACACCTTAAAATAATACCTCCTCCAACCACCTGTGCTCATTCCACCTAAGGATGACCAACCATTTTACCTTTACATTTATGCTACTAATCATTCCCTGGGTGCCATGCTCACTCATCATGACAAGAAAACACAGGAGAAAGTAATTTATTATATAATCCATACACTTTTAGACTACAAACTAGATATACTCATGCCAAAAACTTTTCCTAGCCTTAGTTTTTTCTCCACTAAACTTTGTCATTACCTACTCAACCACAAAACCTTTTTTTCACCAATACTAACCCCTTACATTACATGTACGCTAAGCCCTACCAACATCAATGTGTTGCATGTTGGCTCATGCTTCTTGCAAACCTAGATCTTGAATTCATCCATCAAAAATTTTTTTCAAAGGAAAACCATTGCTTGACAACTCAGAAGCACCTCTCTTTGGAAACCAATCTTCTAACTTTGACTTCCTGATGAATCCATCGCTACCCTCTCCCTAGATGATACCATTTACTAGATGACCTTATTCTTTGATGGTTCCAAATTTCAACATGGGGGTGGTGCCAGGAGTTATCCTCATTCCTCTTGATGGTGAGCCTATGCCATTATCTTTCAAACTAGATTTTGATTGTACTAACAATATCACCGAATATGAAGCACTTGTGTTAGGCCTTCAAACCACCATAACCTTAGATGTTAAATCAATTAATATATTTGGTGACTCTCAATTGGTTGTGAACCAAGTTAATGGTATATACCAAAGTGTCGTAATGAGATACTTCAAAAGTATAAACATCATGTTGACATGATTTTGACTACCTTTGACCATTATGAACTTCAAACCACCCCGCATTCCACTAATAAATTTATGGACACCATGGCCTGTCTTGCTTTTCTCAAATACCCACTTTCCCTCCGACTCAAAAATATTTGTCACATACAAAGGTTGCAATCACCTTCTTATCTATTCCAAGATGTTAACTTTGTAGGAAACATTGAAAACTGACCCACGTGACCTTTGGTATAAGTAGTTTGTTGACTACCTTTCCCTTTCAATTTTTCCTCCAGATCTTACTCACAATGGAAATGAGCCTTTCTCAAAATTTTCTCTCACTATGTCATCATGGGTGGTCATTCTCTATAAACATGAATTTGATGGTATCCTCTTACGATGCCTTAAAAGTTTGAAATTCCATACACCATCAAGGAAGTTCATGATGGGATTTTTGGGGGTCACTTCAGTGGCTTAGTTGTCACTAAGCACATCCTTCACCTTGGCTATTACTGGCCAACCCTAAACCATGATTGTTGTGACTATGTCAAGCATTGTGTGAAGTGTCAACAACATGCTAATCTTCATCACACCCCTAGTCATGCCTTATAAGTCACATGAGACCTTTGGCCTTTCTCTCAATGGGGTTTGGATCTTGTCGGAGAGATTAACCCTCATTCTTCCCAATGTCATCAATGGATTATTACCACTACCGAATATTACACTAAATGGGTGGAAGGCCATCCCTCTATTTCTACAAAATATGAGAAAATATGTGAATTCATCAACCATCACATCATTTTTCACTTTGGTGTTCCTCACCACCTCATCACTGATAATGGAAAACAATTCAAAAACAAAACCCTATGGAAACTTTGTGATGCCTTGACATTCAACTCATTTTTCTTCACCTTATTATCCTCAAACAAATGGCCAAGTTGAATTGACTAACAAAACCCTAAATAAAATTCTTATGAAAGTGGTTGATGATATTGGTAAGGATTGGCACACACACATTCCTTTTTCCTTATGGGATTATCACACTAGTATTCACACCTCAACTACTACCACACCTTTCTCTTTGGTCTATGGTATAGAGGTTGTCTTGCCTCTCGAAGTCCAAATTCCATCTCTTCATATCTCACTCAAAGATATGCTCAATGATGATGATTTTTTCCAGGACCATTTGGCACAACTTGAGTTATTAGATGAAATGCCATCTAAATGCTCTCGATCACCTTCAAATCTACCAAAAATGTATCAAATGTGCCTATGATAAACATGTCCAAGAATAAACCTTCAAGGTCGGTGATCTTGTCTGAAGGAAAATCAACATGTAACAAAAGTGGAGAAAAGTAAATGGGGAAATTTCACTCCTAATTGGCTTGGACCCTATATCATTACTCATGCCTATGGATCGGGTGCTTATCATTTATCTTCACTCAAAGGTAAACCCAAACCTAAGCCCCTCAATGCCTTGCATCTTTGACCATTCTATTGTTGAATCAAGTCCTATATCACCTTCTATCTATTAAACACTCATCCCTTGAGAAACATTCACCTTCCACTTACCTATTTTAAGGATCAATGACTAAACAAGAATCATGTGATTACCCATCACCTTTAACCTTATCTTCAATATGAGTACCATGACTCTACTCATGGCATGATTCTCATGGATACTTTTCATCCTTTTTAGATGGAATCCCATGGTCATTCGTCACTTAAAAACCTCTCTTTCATAGCTAACCTTTGTGTGCTATGGTTTTGTCTTCATAAAAGAAGCCTATACTCTCTATAGTCTTGTCCATGACCTAAAAGTCAAAAAAAAAAAAAAAAATTCAAAAGTAATATATGGGATTTTCAAATTCAAACTCCTTGAGTCAAACTTCTAGTAAATAGATGACTCCCTCAAAAAGGACATCTATCTTTCTATCTTGCTTGCTATAAATAGACTGCTCCCTGAAGGACAACTATAAAAGCTAGCCCTATTATACATAGTCTATCACAAAAAGAAGACTATTTCTACAAAAAAAAAATAAAATATTCTGAAGCTTCCCGCATCGATCAACTTCATGAAGACCTCAAGGAGATATTCTATTCATCCCACATAGACTTCCCACATCGATCAGTCTATAAAACAAAAAAAAAAAAGAAAAAGATAACTTTTTCATCATGGACTTGCCTATTTTGGTCTTGGGTATCTTGCAGAAGAGGCATGTTGTCTCACACCAAGGTTATGCTAAAACAACCCATTTCACCTCATTGTATTTCCTTTCTAATCTTCTACCTACTCAAGGATGTGCCACAAATGTGACATTTCATGATCATGTGACTTTATTCACCCTTAGAATAGTCAATCATGCAATGCCTTTAGGGTCTTACATTCATAAGCCAATATTTGGTATGATAGACTCATAATGGTTCTTACCAATTAGGTGGATTTTTTGTCTCCTCTTACCATTCACCTCTTTTCTTACTTATTGATCCTCCTTCACAAGACTAGACCTTGACACCTACATTCTAGGAATTCCTCTCCCACCAAAATCACCCACACCTATTCAACCTAATCAACCATGGGAACCTAAAACTCAACCATGCCTATTCAACCTAAACTCAACCATGCCTAAATGACCTAAACTCAACCATGCCTAAATGACCTAGACTCAATCATGCCTAAAACCTACCGACCCATTCATCTCCCTTATCATATTCTTCCCTAGCTTATGGGAGAACTACATGGCTGAGGCCCCTTTTCACGGGGCTATGTAGACAGTACTCGAGGGCATGGGGCCCTTGGAGGTTAGCTCAAACCACTTTTACCCCTAACCAATTTCCCCCTTTACATTCACATTCTACCCTAGTTAGTTTCCATTTACACAAAAACTTGGAAATTAATATATCATAAAAACATACATACCTACCATTTTATCACCACAACCATATTCTACTTAAATCATTTCATATTTCCATGATATTAATTACTTGGAAATTTAACCACAACATACATACAATACATTATTTCCATAAGATCAGTAACTTGGAAATTACCTAGACTCCACCATGCCTATACCTGACCAAACCATGCCCTATACCTGACTCCACCATGCCTATACCTGACCAAACCATACCTATACCTGACTCCACCATGCCTATACCTGACCACACTCCACCCTATGACTCCACCATGCCTATACCTGACCAAACCATGCCTATACCTAACTCCATCATGCCTAAAAGACCTGACTCAATCATGCCTAACTCACCTAGTTCCCATGGTACACAATAACAATGGAAATTAAAAAGAGATTACATCATCCATCCAATAATAATAATCATCAACTATATAAAGAGGAATGTCTATGTATCAATACATATATACATAGGGATAAATAATCAAAGTGTCTCAAAAATCTCATATACAAATCTCACAAAATCTTGGCATGCGTAGGCCAATATATATATATATATAAAAATCAAAAAAATCATAATCATACATAGTATCAATGAGGCCCCTCTCATCCATCAATCAACCCCACCTCAAGACCCTCTCTCTCCACCCTCTCCTGTCCTCCTCATCTCCTCCCCGGGCCCTCCTCTTGGCCTAGTCTCGAGAGTTGGTAACCTCACCGACCCCTATCTCTGGGGCCGATGACCCCATGTGCTACCTGAGCTATGAGTCCTGGACCTGGTCCTCTCACTAGCTTCCTGTTGGGCCTATGTGCTTGGCATATGAGGGAACATCAATACTACAAAGTGGCTAGATGGTCCTGGTAATAGTGGGCCTCATTTAGGCATCCCTAAACCTCACCATAGATATGGTCTGGGGTGGTGCCATCGGCCTAACTGCCACCTGTGAACTCTACCCTACCAATAGAGGACCCTATCCTAGTGGTTAGTGTGTCTGTTTGGGACCTGTCCCAGGTGTGCTTGTGTTGGTACCTGTGTAGCTACCTAGGCCTGTAAGGCCATAACCACTGTGCTATGTGGCTACCAACTATCCCTGTAAACTAGTAACTGTGCCTGTAGCACTACTACCTATGCACCATCCCCTGTAGATCCTATACTCATACCTATACACTACCTATGCATGCTAGCCTGGGAAAGTAGTCACTGACCTGTAATGTAGTCACCTGCCCTATCAAAGTAACTACATGCCTGTGCCATTATCAACTAAACTCCCAGTGGTCACCTGTCCCTGTAGGGCATCCCTCTGAACCATCACTATGGCTAAGTCCACTGACTGACCTGGCCATGGTGTGTACTGCATGTAACTCCACTTCCCACCACTATTTATATGCCACAGTGGTCCTGTCATTGTCAATCTCATATCCACTGGTACCTCCTCCTATCTCCTGTGGGGTCTGTGGGCCGGAGGTGGAGACAAAGGTCTCTCCACATCATCCCTGTGGTACTGTGGGAAGGGTGGTGGCACATCTGTTGTAATCCAAACTGGCATCGAATCTATCGATCGAGATCATCTGTGCTCACCGACCGCACATCTACCCTATATCCACCGCACTAACTATAACTCCTGTAGCTCTGATCCATCCCTCTAAAAGCTGGAAAATTGACATAGGGCCGCCAGACTATGTCCATCGCATACAAGCCCTCCAGCTCCCACCTGTAGTATACTACATCATGAGCTACCTCCTCTACTCGAGGATGACCACCTATGGCCACCCACCTCCTATAACCTACCTCTATCCCCCATGATGCCAATCTAGTACCGGTAGTCCTCGTGGCCACACTACCACAATATGCTCATATGCCCAACAAGTGCAGTAGGAACATACAATAGATGTCATAGCATCACATCCTCTGGTAAGCCCACAACTCCTTGTATAGTTACACTAAATATGCAAGTGCCCATGCAAAGTAGACCGATCCTCAATCATATCTCACAATACTCCCATCATGCCCTCTGGGAAACCAACCACCCTCTAAATCAGAAGTGCATAACACCCCACCGCCACCATCATCAACACTACTAACCACATCTCTATGGGTGTGCAACATACAAAGCCCCATAAACAAGAAGACTGTGCATGTGCTCTGTCAGGTCACTCACCATCTCCCCAAATACCTCAATCATCACCTCAAAGGCTCCATCTGCTGATACCGAATATACTGGCTCACCAACAATAGTAGCCAAAAATCCTATATATGTCCTCAACATGATGGTCATCTCATCGGTGGGTAGATGAAAGGTGTTGGTCATTGCATCCCATCTATCGATGAGCGTGACCATGAGACTGTGATCCCATCGGATCCACTTGTAGTGCCTAATGCCCACCAATCTGACATCTCACATATGTGTCCACTCATCCTTAGTAACACTGGGATGCATATCTTCCCTAATAATGGTGGGACATGGTCCCACATCATCAACTGATGTCATGCCTACATCCATACCACTCAACAATGTCAAAGACTAAACTACTTTTCCCATTTCTTTACAACCTAATTACCCCACCTATCTATTTCCTAACTACTTCCCTGGCCTATCATTTATTCTAATTTAGCTTACCAAGTTCCCATACCCATTCCATCACTGTGACCTAATCTTCATCTATTACCCACCTATGTTTACCTATATTTACCCTCACCCACCTACTTCTCTCCCTCATCCCTCTCTGTTTCCCTTATTCACTACCTATCTACCCTCCAATTTCATTTTTACCCCATTTTGGCCTTCTCAACTTAACCTATTCAAACTAGGTCACTTTTCACAAGTGATCGACGTCGGTCACATGATCGATACCATCACCTTGAACCCGACTGGTCGACTATTTTCCCACCGACTGGCATGATGCCAAATGAATGATGACATCGGTCATGACAAATTCGACATCGTTCGGTCTCTGGTTCAGCTCCAAAGCCAAACCCCCACCCCCAATTTTCTAAAAATTTAAAAAACAAGCCTAAAACCTACCCAAAAACCACCCAACCCCACCCATTTCCATTTTACAACCTAATTAATCTACATTGCACCCCCCATACCCAAATTCTTCCATTTTTAACTACATTTTGAATTTTTAATTTCCCCCCCATTTTATTTCATTTTTTCCTACAAATTCAATAAAAACAACCAAAAAGGATTGAATCCTACCTCTACACCGACATCACCTCACTGGGATCTCTGGTCTCGAGCCGGTGGTCCTCCCACACCTCCTCTCTACTACCGCCATGTCTGAATCAAACCCTTGTCTCTCCACCAATCGAATCACAAAAAGATCTCGTAGGCCCACCTCTACACCTCTCCAACCACTCACCTCTCTCCAAATCAGCCTAGAATCTAGCCCAATCATGGTCACTCTCATCAATGGTATGAAAAATGCCTCTCTGCTTGTCATTTTCACAAATGGAAAAGCACAAATGAATCCATAATTCATGGATTTTACCTTTTTATCCCAAATCCGATCGACTGAACGACATCGGTTTCCCTAAACCGACATCGGTCATGTGCCCTAGTGCACTGCACTTGGTTTCTCTTGACTGACATCAGTTGGCCATGACCACGGTCGGTTAGCCTTTTTTACCTCATTGCACCATATAACACCAACTTTTCCTTGCCCAAACCTTTTTTTTGCCTAACCCAAAGTTGACCCTGACCTTACACCTCACCCTCATGACCTTATTACCTATCACCCAACCTTAGAATTAGTTGGGGCATGTTTTTTCCCCTACCGTGGCCTTACCTATGGCCTTACCTAAATCACCCAACCCAACCTCACTCATTGTGACACTCAAATTTGTTTACTCATTATACCTTATGATGTGATACTCGTGTTGTTCAACCTAATGACCTTACCTTTGCCTAATGTCATGTTGTTTATCCCGACCTAACCTTTGGTGCCCTGGAACAAAACCTATTTCCCATTCCTACACCTGCCTAGTGGTGTTTCAAGACCATATCCTATACCTTGGATACCTAAACCACTTCAACCTTGTTTGGATAAACCTATCGACCTTTGATGACATAGAGTTTGTAAGCTCTTCAACCTGGTACCTTATCACATTCTATATGTGTGTGTGCATTAGACTGCCACTACCTATTACCCAACCAAAATCACCCTTACCTACAACCAACCTACCCTCATTTTCATCACTTACCCATTTATCAAACCACTCACCGACTTCATTTAACACCTCATTAGTTCTGGTTTGAGGGGGATCACCTCCACCCACACTTGGGGAAACCTAACCTTCACTCATACCTGGAGCACCGAATTCCTATTTTTGTCAATGTCACTTATCAATACAAGCATACATGAAAAAGGGGAAAATGTAGACACCAAATTTGGGTCACACTCCCTTGGTCCC
Source organism: Taxus wallichiana var. yunnanensis (assembly GCA_018340775.1). Taxonomy (NCBI): domain Eukaryota; kingdom Viridiplantae; phylum Streptophyta; class Pinopsida; order Cupressales; family Taxaceae; genus Taxus; species Taxus wallichiana. Next base: position 617,642,738 of record CM031242.1, on the reverse strand, counting down.
CTTCAATTAATTAACATAACACATTTAACTAATCATGACCCCTTTCATCCCATATTAATATTCATCCTCACATTATTAATTAATTTAATTATTTTAATTAAGTTAATTTCATCCTCACACCTCCACCTCATCATTACACCTCACCCTGGACCCATTCAGGGGCATTTAACTCACAATGACCAAGTCATCACTCTCAACATTGAGTCATCACTCCCAATGTTGAGTCACTACTTGACCTAACTAACTAAGAATTCTTCCTAAACCTAACTAGACTTCTTCTAAGATCTTCCTACCTTCTCTCATGTGAACTCTACTTCCCTAAGTGGACCCAACAATAAAAATCATGCCAAATATGGGAAGATCTACCTATTTTTGGTAAATAGGACTATTTCACCCTAACCGATGCCTGGTTTATCCTCGCCGATGACATCGTCACCTAAACCGCCATCGGTTCCTTTATATAGAATTTTACAACCCTTTACCTAGGTTGGTCATTTCAAGTTATTGGAGCCTTATTGCATTCAAGCATGAATCTTCAAGCCCTCCTGCATCCAGATGATGAAACACACACAACCACCAAGAGAAAGACAAGCCAAGGTTCTCCTTTCAGATCATTGGAATACTCATGAGACACACATAGGTTGTACTACATTGTGCACTGGACTCAAGCACCTCTTCTCCAATCAACCATCAACCATCTCAACTCACAGATCTATAAAATACCAAGTAAGTACTGTGATTTTAATCATTTGTGCTTTCCTTTATTGTAGATCTCTTTTCTTCTTTCAGTATTTTATTTCTTTATTACCCATACATCATCTTCTTCCCACCAACCCACTATTCAACCACCCCAATCCTTTTCACCCTTCTAAACCTCCTTCTTAGTATTCTTGAGTCTTCATCCATATTACAACCCAAACCACACTACTCTCACTCTCTATGTAATCACAAGAGAGCCTAAAACCCATTTTTAATAGTTCATTACCTATTTCCCCTACCGATGTTGGTTCCTTGACCGCCGTCGTTGGTTTAGTCCCCATACCGACATCGGTCATAGACCGATATCGGTCTCTGTGTCATTTTATATTCTCAGACCAACAAGCTTCCCACTCACCCAAAACCAACCCAGACCTCAACCAATCAGCCCCAGACCCTTACCAAACCTTTGAAAAACTTGTCTGACCTAAAAAAACCCTGGTTCTAATTAGATTTAGTGTTATTTTGATATCTAGCATAAAATATAGTGTATTGTGTGTATGAGAAACCTAAATCATTACATTACAATAGGAATTATTTATTTCAGTTTTTTATTCACATTGAATTGTTATTAAATAGTGGATTGACAACCTCTCTAGGAAGCACCACACTTCTTGGATCTAGCATATGCTAGGCAGTCCACTGTCATATGCTATTTAATACTCTTTTGTGGTCTTGTTTTGCATCTATAGGTAGTCCTTCCTAGACAAAAGGAGTTCTCTATGATCATCTTGGATAACGTCAACAATGCGTGCATTCTACCTTCCACCTTCGCCTCATAGGTATTCCTCCTTAACCATTTACCTAGTGATTTAGGAAATTTTAGGAAATAGTGTAAGGTTTAGGAGCAAGTCAATGAAAGTGGGTTTATGAGGGTGAAGGAGCTTACAGTCTAAATAGGTTTCTTGAGCTTCATCATATCATTTTGGGAGCTCTGTAAGGAGTTAGAAGGAAAACAAGTAATTATTGGAAATCTTGTTCAATGGTCACATGATGTAATTTTCACATTCTTCACAAGACCCAAGTGCTTCTTAGGGAAGCTCAAGTTAAGCAAACTCACCTAGTGGTCGAGAATGCAAGAGAAGATTTTTTTAGAGGAAGAATCGGGTCTTGAAAACCATCCCATTGATCTTGGGAGTCAAAATTATATAAAATATTTCCTAGAAATGTCTCCTGGAACTATGAGAAAAGTGATTTCAAGTTTTTGGGAGTTAGTCATTTTCACAGTTGGGTGGGTGGCACATTTTGGTGTCCCAAATGTCCCAAATGTCCTAGGGATAGTGAGGATGGTGGGGATAGTTGGGGAAAGAAAATTTCCCCACCCCTCAGTTGTAGCTCTTGGACTCTCATATGACCCTCTTTCTTCCCGACGAGTGCTAAGTGATTATGCATTGAAAATTGGCTACATTTTTCATGAAAAACCATAGGTGTATTTTACCATCCTAGCTGTCTCGTGGATATTTGGGATAGTTAGGGAAAAAAAATTCTCCACACCCTCAACCTCTTCTCGGGTTCATCACATGACCCAAAATTTTCCTTTTCGAGGCTTGAAGTGCTTCTCTCTCACCTCCCTATCTCCTCGAATCTTGTTGCACCACTTGGCATGTTGAGAGTAGGGGTAAATTTTTATATCCAAAGTATCACAACTATCCCTAGAATAATGGGGAAAAAAATTCCCCACCCCCATACTTTTAAAATAAAAAATTTGGTTAAGTATTTTACCTTGCTACTTCTCATTTCCACCTCTCCTGAATAGAAAGTGCTACTAGAGGTTCTAAAATAAAAACATAATCTTGTGCCAACTTCATTTATTCTCCATAACTCCATTATTATTGATAAATACCTCCATAAACCTATAAATTTTCCAAAAACCATGACAAAATTGCTCCAAGAAGCCATATGCATCAAAACTTGCAATTTTCATATCTTATAAACCAGTAAGTTTTAAATCGGGTGAAATTTTCTCATATTTTCTTCAATCTAGGTGCCTTGAAGAAGATGGTAACATCATAGCATATGATTCCATAGGTTTTTAATGGAATTAATCCTAGTTTTAAGCCATATGATTTGCTTTTTCATTTTCCAAACATTCTATGGATGGATTGAGCTAAAATTCGAGCACAAGATCATAATAAGGAGTCTAACCTAATGATGCCATTTTCATCACAATCGAGGTGGAAAAATGTAGTTTCTAAAAATATTAAGTATCGCTTCATTTCTTTCTAATAATATTAACTTCATAAAAATAAAAAGTCCTCTCATAATAGTGCACTAAGTGAACATTGAAAATGATAAACTAAGCAATTTTGACAAAAAAGTAAAAAGTGCAAAGCAACTATCTAAAAATAGAAAATAATCATCAATGGATTTGAATTGAGTATGCGAGAGGCTCAAAAATTTCAAATTTGTGCAAAACAGGTGAAATATCCAAAAATAGCAAGTCATGGTTTACTTTGATAAAAATAAAAGTCTCCATTTTGAGTCTGCAAAACATTATAGTAAGATCCATTTCCAATCATATCACTAATGTTTGAAATCTTCATAGGGTTTCATGATTAATTCATAGTTTAAACAAGGAATTTCATCTCTTCTTAGGGTTCCCAAGGCATCATTAAGCCAAAGTTGTGTATGAGTGGAGTAAGCAGTAACACCACAAGTACATGAGCTAAAATCTAAGGGCATTATGCAGTCAAAGGATATTTGAAAAGAGCCAATATCCTAGTTGAAATTCAATCTAGGTTGGTCAAAATAACCTATCAATCAAGTTTGATCCATCTGCACCTCCTCGGTGAGTGGGAGAGTGATGAAAGAGAGTTAGGTTATTTGGGTGAGCTCTATGAGTTGTTCAAAGTGAGATGGTTAAGGAAAAGCATTTCAAGGAGCTATCAAGAAGAAGTTATTCATTACAACACCTTTATCTTTAATTACATCTAGGTATGTCTTCCCAATGACAAATCTTCCATATGATGATCAATAATTAGTTCCACAACAAGTTCTTGAAAGTGCTTTGATGACTCGAAATTGTGTCAACTAACAAAGAGTCATTTCCACAGATTCAAGAAATGCTCGAGAAGTGAGCTAAGAACAATGCATATTTCTATCATTCCCGGTCTCGAAGAAATATCAATAATATTGGATTCTAAGAGAAGAAAGAAGGCCCAAACAACATTCCACTTCTTTAGTGTGTTATCTCGTTTTAGTGATTCTGACTAAACATGAGACAACAATAGGATATTTTTAGACAAATCTCTTCAAAATTCCCCTTTGAAGGAGATTTTTGGGTTTTCAGGTTTCCATTGCATGAAAGCATGCTTCTTTCATGTTTCATGTCTGATGTTCCCTGAAACCTAAAACCCGATGGTTTTAGCAATGCGTTGGGTTTTCGGAACTCCCATGCATCGGAACATGCTTTTCCCAAAACATGTTTTATGCTTCATGTTCCCTAAAACCCGAAACCCGATCATAGCCTTTGTGTCAGAATTTCAGGACTTAAAAGCATCTTGACATCTCATGCATCATGCTTCATGTTCCTGAAGCCCAAATCCTAAATTAAACCAAATCCTTTGTGTCAGGTTTTTGGGAGCTCCAAGCATGATGACATGTCATTAATGCCCAGTTGTCTAGTAGTTGGCACATGTGTCAAGTGATGTGTAATTAATGTTAGGGTATTATAAATACTTGGTTTTCCATGTCATTTGTTACTGGTATGTTTTTGATGCATTGGATTTCTATGTATGCTTCTTCCACCTCGAGACCCGATTGAGCTTCCTGGTTGATTATGTCATCTGTCTTTGATCATTTTTCAATTTTTTTGAAGGTATTCTTCTCCTCTTTCCATTTTAAAGCTTCTTAGGGTTATTTTTGTGATGTTTTTCTTGGGTTTTCATTTCTTTTCCTTTTTCTTTACTGGTTTAGGGTTTTGGGTCTTTTTCCCTTTGTTCTTGTCCTTTTCCTAGTAGGGTTTTGTTGGAAATCCACTCCTTGGTTATTTATTTATATTTTACTTGTTGTAAGTTGTGGATTTCAAAAGGCTCTAGAAAAATTCCTAAGTGATCAAAGTGGGAAAATTTTCATGTTCTAATAGGATAGAGACCCGATATCCTTGTTTCAGGTTTTGCAGGGTGCTTGACATCATCTAGTTTTGCATTGTTTGAGGATTTGCTAGCTTCTCAAAATCTTGTTTTTCTCGTCATGTGTCGGGATCTTCAACCTCGCTCAACATCCTCCAACTTCCTTAGTGTTTTGGGTTTCCCAAGCATCTCAACATCCTCCAAAATCCGCCAATCTTTCATATTTTCATGGGTATTTGACACATCCTAATTTCAAACATACAATCTAGTCTGTCATATTTCTAAAGGTGTTCTACAAGTTTCAAAACCCGAAAGGTGTGTCGGGTCTGTACACTTGTCCAAGAAGCTCTCACACCGACTACTCTTCTAGAAGTCATCAAGGCATTCTCAAGACTCCTCATGTCAGACCCTGGCCCATCTCAAGATAAGTCAGATAAGTCAAGAAATATGAAGTATAAGTATCAGAAGATGGATTCTTCTTCTTATGTAAGATGTAATTATGACATCCAGGACACAGAGCTTAGCAATATAGATATGGAAGACTTCTAGAAAAGAATTGCGGATTCTTCTCAAAATCCATGGATGAAGTCAATAAATTAAACGCAGTGGTATCCTCTCGTAGCAAAGATTTCCAATACTATCCTAATGCCCTAAATTCATCCTATCTTGTGCTTCCCACTATGAATCAGCCTCCCACTCGTAAGAAATCAAGCAGGGGAGTCTATAGTGAAATTGGATGGAGATTATTTTGATCAACTCCTAAAGTTTCCCAACTTTACGGAATACGTTGATTTAGATTTTAAATCAGCACAAAAGGCCTGGGACAAGGATCAAGAAGACTACATCAAGCATGTAAATAAGAAGTTCTTGGTCAAGGCTAAGCCCATTATTTCTAGGTTTCCTAAGTCGGTCCCTAGAAGTGATTTTATTCTTGAAGTCAATGATATCATCAACCCTGCCGAGCCAGTTGTTTGGACTCCCAAATTCAAAATAATTCCAAGGGTGGATGTACCAGTTCATGGTTGTTATAAAGAAAAATGACCAAAGGATTGATTGGGTAGCCTGATAAGTAATGAGATAGACTCCCAAATGAAAACGGTCTTGTCTCATCGACAAGTTCTATATGATTTCATACGTCATCTATGCGAAGTAGGCATGAGAAACTATCCAAGATTACTAGAAACAAAGGGAAACTGAGCAACAGAACACATATATCGATACTTCCCATAGTTGAAGATAAAAAATTCTGAAGACAAATTTAGAAGAGTGAATGATGCCTTCTTCTACAAAAACATTTACAGACTGGATCCTAATCTGAGGAAGAGAAGGGTTTCATGAAGCATGGAAAAAGTGTCAAAATGGGGTTGCATCTTCTTGTAATTCAATAATTTTACCTATCTTTGGGTGGTAAGGTTCCATGGTAATCCTTTCTATTTTCCCAGGTTCCCAAGTGACAAACTGATCCTCATGGAGTTGGTCAGACAGTTGTTGGATTTTCACAAATTCCAACAAAGTAGACACAAAGCCATTGTCTCCTTCCCCATTTCCATTGGAAGGTATACATGTTCCACTATGGTTAAGGCCAAGAACATGGTGCATGAACTTCAGGAAAAATTGAAGAAGCACATGAAGATGAGGGAGGGATTCAACATCCGAGGAGTCCTCAAGTCATATGGAACATTGTACCTACATGTACCCACTATGGAAGATATTTGGGTTGATCTTCATGATGAAGTTTCCATCCGAAGAAAAGACAACAACAGACTGACACTTGAAGAAATTCAGATGTTAGATCTAGCTGATATCCCTAAAGGTACCACGGACAATGAAAGTGTTCTAGAACCTAGGTACGAATAGTCAGATGGAGACCAACTTGGATTCCTGCCATTGATTGGTCTGTTGCTGAAAAGGATTCTATCACTAAAAGAGCTGCTCAGACTCTTGTCTGCACTAAGGCATGGCTCATTTCCTAGGGAATGAGTTATAAGGAAAATAGTTTTTCAAAGATAACTACTTTAGAAGTGGGACCCTCCAAGGGAGAAAAGGAAAAGGATAAAATCCCTACCAAGAGGAAAATAAAGTTTAAGTTTGTCAGGAAAGGAGAAAAGCAAGGGGCCAAATCATCTGCTACTCCAACACAAACAGTTGAGATCTTGGATTCACCTCCTCCACCGGAACAAGGAGAAATTCTTTCAGAAATCGAGGTTAGTCAACCTCTTATTTCTCCTTTTGTTGATTTCTCATCAGAGGTAAGCCTTTCTCTTGCTTCTCAAGCTTTGGCTTTAGAATCTTTACCCCCTCTCTCCCAATCTTCCTCATCTCATATTTCGACACCACTCTCATCAGCCATGGCCAACATTTTCTCTAATCTCTCACCTCTCTCTGCTAGACCTACGATGGCCCTAGAAATGCCTCCTCCTTCTACACCTTCATTCCCTGAATCTATTCCCACAATCACTACACTTGCATTCATCATGAATCTGCAAGTAAATCTTCCTCCACCCACAGATACAACCATAACACCTCCATAGGAGCAAATTCTTCCGATGTATATCAATAGTTAATCGATCAGACTCCAAGGAAGAGGAAGGTGGTAGTTCCCCTATCAGCCTTCGATTTCATTTCACTCAAGGCTTCTCTTGCCAAATCTACCAAGAAACCAAAAATGGTTTCAAAAGTTTTAGTGGATGCCTCAAGGCCAGAGATTGCCACTCCTGTGGCTGAAAAAACAAAGGAGGATATAATAGTGACTGATTATCATATTACAAGGGTTGATCTGGGAAAAGTGACAACTGAAGGAGCACAATAGGATGCACAAGATGCCATGAACATGCTTTTCCAAAAGCTGAAAGAAACAAAGGTAAGTAGGGATGAGCTAAAGGAGAAAGTTGAATAGTTGACAAAGGTACTACTCAAGCTTTCAAAGCCTTCACAATCAACACCATCATCTTCTACCCCTATGCCTATCAGGTTTGATTTCTCATCAGTGCCTATGATTAAAAATATCAATGAAAAGAGGAGAATGGTTAAAGAATGGATATAGAGGCCACTCCTACAAGGAAGAGAGGTCATAAATAACATAGTGGAAGTTTATAAATCCTTGGAGGAAATAAAGAAATATGGTAACAAGAT